>CM032663.1:49178452-49218091 GCA_019095985.1 Streblospio benedicti
CTTTTTTTGTCTTTCCTGCTGCAACAAAATAAGGTGAGGCTTTTTAAAGTGTTTCTACTAAAACTCAGAATGTCAAATTGATAAAAAAAACTCTGGAAAATGTTTGACTTCTGCCTTACGTAGACAAAATTATTTGCACCACTTTGCCGTTTCGGACTCAATTCTTATTGGTTGAGGCCGTGTGATACTGTTTTATCTTACTACATTGTGAATTGGAGATTTAACAGTGATTTTTGATGCTCATGTACATTATCAATAGGTGAGAAATAAGGCAAATTGTATGTTATAAGCGGTGAGAAATCACCACTAAACCATACCATTACCCTTTTTAGTCTCAGAACATTTCTTCATCATATATAATATCATAGGATTTCATCTTTTTGTGTGCATATTTTTGCCAGCTTACGACTGATAATGTTTTGAACCATCCCTGTTTCTACATCAGTCTGCTGCCAAGCTGTATATTCATCATGTGATCAAAAGTAAAGGCTTTTCAAAGGTAAGCTTGGCAAAATGCGCATTAAAAGTGAAATCATGTAAGGTAATCCTGTCTAATTTTCAACCCTTCAGTTTTCGGCCGTTTACTTTATAAAATGTAAATGAATTAATTTCAAATGATAACAGGCGTTTATATAATAAACAGCCAAAGGTGGAAGACTTCAAAATTAGGCTGGTTTACCCTAGTATTACGTGCTAAACTTGTGCAGATATGTGTTTACCCATTATTTCTTCATGCGTTTTGTTTCTCCCGCCAGGTGTGGAAGAACTGCAAGCTGCGCATCTTCACCGTGGCCCAGATGACGGACAACAGCATCCAGCTGAAGAAAGACCTGGAAACGTTCCTCTACCAGCTCCCATCGGCGCAGAGCGTCTTCACGTGGGAAATGGTGCGTGGCGAACTGGGACAGTAGAACCACTTGGAGATCCAGGTTTTCTGCAGAAAGGGGTGGGGGGAGTGCATGCAAGAGATTTCATGGGTTTCATACAGGCAATCGATAGCAAACATACCAAAACCCAATGAAAGTAAGGTATTTTGGTGGAAAAAAGGGGGGAGGTCTAAACAGACCGACGTTTCTATTTGCAGTAAGGCAGTTCCACTATCTGCATACTCTGGTGAGCAAACTCGGCGCTGTATGCTCCTTGTGATTACTCTTATTCCCTTCAATCCTTTCGAGATGCAAGTGTATGCCCATGATACGAGGCCTTTGATAAGTCTACCTCAAATCAGATGAACCTTTTCATTGGCAGTTATAAAATGAATGTTTTCTTTTGCAGTATTAAAATGAATGTCTCCTGTTGCAGTTATAAAATGAATGTTTTCTTTTGCAGTAATAATATGAACGTTTCCTGTTGCAGTACGACAGTGACATCTCTGCGTACACCGTGGAGCGAACCCTGGACATGGAGAAACGCCAGCAGATGCTGTCCAGCCTCAAACTCAAACGGCGCGGAACCGTAAGTGGTGGCAGGAATGGAGATAGAATCGCTTCATGTAGCATGTGTATTTCATTTGTTTGTAGATAAGTTCTTTTTTGAAATTTTCTGGTTTGTTTTGTTTGTTTTGTGTTGATACTGTGCAGCCATCAGTTCGGATGATAATAGCAGAGGGAGGCCATGTGATGTTTGTGCATAGACCTTCAGAGGCAGGTTAGTAACTGAGCCTCAGGTTGAGGGTCACGCAAGCTATTGTTCTCAAACTAGGTTAGTTCTTTTGCGTGCAGAGGGGTGGCTCTCCTCTACACGGGACACGCCTTTTAACGAGGCTTCCAAACCTCTCGACATTCTATTAGTGTTGTTATTGTAATTGATGTTCAATTGCAAGTAAAATGTTTATCAAACCAAGTGCTGTGGGTTTTAAGTAGGACGTTTTTGTATTGTGCACCTTTTGTGGTGTCTGTGTTTGTGTTTTTGTGTGCAGGTCAATTGTATTGTGTTTGATTAGAATTGACAATAGGAGCCTATTTTGTAAATTCTTATCAGGGTTGCCACATAAATTGAAGTATCAAGAAAATGTGATTTTGCTTTAAGGTCACTGAAACGTCCAGGAATTTTGGAGAACAATCAAAGAGTGCTAACTTTTTAATAAAAAGGATTAAGCAAAAAAAGTTAAAAATTGTGTCATTAACTAGAAGATTTAGGACACGTTTACACCAAAAATGCTAGTCATTGTAAGAAACAACATAAAACATTAAATAACGTTTTATTAGCTAGTCTTCAAACTTTCCAATCATCAATGATCCTTTCGTACATAACAAAACATTTAGCACTTCAGATCAGAAGATTCAGATTAATAGTAACATGAACACATGATCATTACAAGGGGTAACACATTTAACATGTCTAATAAGGATGAAGTTTTAAAATCTACATATTATTTTTAAAGCACTTATCTCATCTTGCATGCTTCTAAAAATATTCTGTGCAAAGAGTCATAGATAGTGTCTAGTAAATCCTGAAGCCTGAAAAAGTGCTCCATCTCCTATTTTCGTCATCTTTCCCATGAATAGTGCATTGGTCGGTCGCGCGTACCCATACTGAATCACCAGCCGATAGTCGGGTCACCACACTGTTAGTGCCCTAAAGTGTGCAAAAAAAATCGTTCAAGTTTAAAGTGCTCATAGTAAGAAAACGATTAACATATGATACTTTTATTATCGCCTATATCTTGTCCTGTCAAAATGGTTTTGGTGATTATTCAGTACACCTCGAATACCCAGGCCCGACTTTATTCCCCACAGCTTTTCGTCGGAACTGTTGTATAGTGATTTTGTTATCCAAACCGCTGTAATATCTGGAAGTTGCATCAGTATCCCGACACTTTTAGATAAAGGGACCTGTACTGTAGTAGTTATTATTAGTAGTTTTATCAAGAAGAATACTTTTGATTGTAGAAAATCAGCTTACCATGGTATCACCATATACACCAACCATATATTGATCTGACGAAGACATAATCATGTTTTTGCAAGTTTTTGAACCATGTTGCCCTAGAAGAAAAACAAAACAATCAAATTAGTCACAAGACCAGCTAAATCTGGGTGAAACTCTTTTTTTTTTATCAACAAGAATTCAACTCATCACAAATTATTATACCATGTCTTAAAACCACTGGTTTCAAAATCCATTTGTAGAAAATGTAAGAATTTATTTTGAGGGGACAGGTTGCATGTTGAAGCAGTCATATCGACATATATTTTATCTATTATATTTGAGGTAGCCTTGTAATTATTGTCTCCAAACCTATTGTGTGGGTTAGAAAGTACACTCCGTCTGTTGATGCTGTGTAGACGCCTGCGTGTTCATTGAATGATCCACCGTCGACAAAGTGGACCATATTAAATTCGATGATGGATCCATCATAGACCTCAAGATCACCAACCCGGCGAACTGCGAATCCCTCTCCTTCATATGACCCCTCTGGTTCTGTGATTGAGAAAGCAAATAATCATTTTATGTAAATGTCTAAAAAGGCTTATGGTCTTGGGTTTTTTTTCGCTATTGATCGATGTTTCTAATAAAGTTTTCTTTGGTTTAAATTTTCTTGAAGTAGATATCTTATATTTCGCATCCATGATGGTAGACAAAAATTGAATGAAGAACATAATGACTTCATATATTGAATAATTACGACAAGCAATCAATAGGTGATTAGCTCTCTTTCTTGCAGATGAAATTATCTTGGAATGTGGTGTGATGAACGTCTCTCAGATTTGACTAAAAGCTAATAAATGTTACCTGACGAATTATCATTTGTTTCATTAGTTCCATTGCTCGTATTGACGGAAATCTCTAAATTATGCAGTCTTGATTTCATGTCAGACAATTCTTTCATCATCAGATCCTGGCCTTTCAATAGGCTTGCCACTGTGTTTTTGAGTTCACCATTTTCGAGTAGGACTTTTGCATATTCTTTTTCAAAATCATTCCTTGATTTTTGCAACACAGCTTCCGTCTATAAATATGAAAACTAGTTATGGAATTTTCAGAAATTATGAAAGGGGGCAGGTAGATTTTCATAAATTTCAAACTTGTGTGGAAAATGTTATAAGAAGACCACAAAATTTCTGTGAAACATTAACGCCCCCCATCCTCGATGTCACTTGAAGAAATATAATGAGATTTCTTCATGACTGATAAAAATAACATGTATATCTGTGAATAAATTGAAGAAAATGTTTCAAGTGCATCATTATTTTGATAAAATAGGACTTGAAAAATTTAAGGTAAATTTTACGTATTAAGTTAATAACATGTTAAGTGTTTTTCAAGAAATGCCAAATGATTCTAAAACAAAAAGTTTCCTCACCGTTCGTTGCTCAACTGGGATGCTGCCATAAACACAATCTACCAAATACACAATCACAGTTGCAAAATACAGACCCGTCATTTTTGACATTCAAATAGAAGATATTGTGGTGTTGAAAATGTTGTGCAAAATGATTGACCAAACTTGTACCTAGCGTTTTTATAATGATCATAAAACAAGGAAGGTCAACTTAAGCACAAATTTGACCTATCTGTGATGATTTATAGTATGCTTATCAAATTGAATTTGTTACGATAATTAATGATCTAAATTGATAATGGAATCCATTTCAAACTGGGCCTCGACTTTTGACAGTCTCCATTTTGCACCTTCCAAGGAAGATCTATAGGCATTAAGTATTGTTCACAAATGATGTCATTGCCTAAAGGGGGAGTGGGAGAGGGGGGGTCCAAGAAAGATGACAAATGATGACCGAGGGAAGCGGGGTGTTCCAGCAAAAAATGTCATCATCAGTCGTTTGGGCGGAGGGGTGGGGGTGGGGTTGGGGTCAATTTAACAGAAGTGTAGCCTTTCCTGTAATAAATATTTGAGAAAATCCTTTAAATATTGCAAGAAATATCTCACCCAGTGCAATTATCTCATGAGATCTTTTTTTTTTTATGTTACGACAAGTTGGAATGTGATTTTAAAGAGAGATGCCTAGTGCAGTAGCCCTAATCACGTGTTCCTAATCACGTGGGTTCATCAAGTGATACATGCACATGCCCTCAAAATACTGGCAATGCTCAAAAAAGTCAATGTTATAACCAATAGACATTATTGAGAGCCGAATGATAAAATGAATAGCATATTGTTGATCAAATTAAACTTCAGTGCTTACTTAGGACTCAACTTAGATTCTTCAATATTTATTTAAAATGTTCAAATCTGATATCAAATAAGCTAGATATCATTATATTACCTGTGTAGGATTACATAAATGTTACACAAATGTTTGCACTTGTAGTATTTTGTAGTTTATGATGTTGAAAAATTCACGCAGTTGATTTTTAGGTTAGAAAATGTTCAGTATTTTTATTTTTTTTTTGTTAGCATTTCTAATTTGGAGCTATGAACAAGGAAGGTCAACTTAATATTGATAGCAAAGTCATCCCATCCTTAATGATTAAAGTACACTTACCAATTTTTTTAAAATTTGTAATGACAATTGATGATATAAGTTGATATAATGGAATCTTCAAATACTATTTTAAGACATTTTTTTCTTTTAAGCCTTTCAAACAATCAGCGCTTAAACTTAAATCAAGTGTTGTGACTTTAATCTTTTAGTTTCAGTTTTCTTATCAAATTTAGTTGTTTACGTAAAGACAAATGATTAGAGCATTAGTGCAAATGTTGATAAAAAAAATCCTGGGTTGATATTTACCTATCTACACTTCATCCAGCGTATGAGTCTTGACCAAAAAACAGACCAAATATCAATCTTCTGAACAGAAAGACAAACTTGTTGCATGTGATTCTCAAAAAGTTGCAGTCATCAGAATAATTTATTTCCCCCTTCATACACAAATTCCATTGATTAATCCCTTGTATTACCATTATTGTCATTATTTTCCTCTGTAAAAAAAGTTGCTTTCAAGCATGTATATATTATACTACATGACTTGTCAAGGAAGTACTCGGTACTAAATTCTTAAAATGTGAAGCACAAAATTGGAACATCAGCTGCTATCAAACTACTTGCATTTGAAAATGAACAGTTTCTTTGTTATGTATACATTATCTTATTAATTTTAATTTAAAAAAAAACTTTTAAAGTTTTATTTTGAAATAAGTCTGGAAAATTAGAACAACAATGTGAACTTTTATTAAAAAGTGTATGAAGAGTGTTTACTTGCGTATGAAGAGAATAGATGTCAGAGGGCAATATAGTTATCAGTATTGCCATTTGACTTGAAATGTCAGGGAAAAGTGATTTCTTTTTCATCAAGGTTGGTGAAGTCATGCAAATTTGGAATGACAAAATTATTAATGTATTATCAGCGATGATTAAACAAAAAACATTTATTGTATCACTAACATCAGATTGTACATACATAAGTAGATAAGTTAGTGCTGACAAAATACCCATCATTATAATGATAAAAGTTACAATATAAAACATCAATCAGCATTTTATTAGCTCATCTTGAACTTTCCACTCACCAATAATCCTTTCTTATATAAAAAAAACCAAAGCATTTGTGATTAGAAGATTCTTTCTATTTAGTTTTTCATGAATATGAATAATCTGAGAAGAATTTACAATTTCGCATGTCATCTTGCATGGTGTGCAGAATTTCTACATGAGGTGTCTTAGTTAGCATTTAGTAAATTTTGAACCCTGTAAAAGTGCTCCATCTCCTATTGCCTTCATCTTTCCCATGAACAGTGCATCTGTCTGTGGCACGTACCCATGCTCTATCACCAGCTGATAGTCGGGTCACCACACTGTTAGTGCCCTAAAGTGTGCGAAAGAAATGTTGATCATAGTTCGTTTGTGTCTTGCACAGTAGTTTTTGCACAATGGCTGTATTATTGGGACTCAAAGTACAAGGTAATGTACATTGTGTTCAACATAGCTGTGTAATCCACATACATACCATACATTTAGATATTTTTACTTCGTTTTGTATGAATTAACATTTTCTTCTGTGTGAAAATGACGTGACTGGCGTTATGGAATATAGATGGAAATTGCCAATGTGATAAAAGTAGGCCAAGTGCAAATTTAAGTCACATGCCTGGCAAGGATGCATATTAAGGTTTTATTAAAGGCATGCATAAATTTATCAAGTAGTGTGATAATGTTTAGAAGAATTTAGAAGAATTTTCTTTCAGTAGTAGGAATATAACTCTTACCATGCCATCACCATACACACCAACTAAATTTTCAATCGAGGAAGACATGATCATATTTTTGCAAGTTCTTGAACCTGATTGTCCTAAAAGATAAACAATGAAGCTATTCAATATATAGTTTAATTTTTACTCAACTAGGAGAAACTTGCACATATTTGCTAAGGTTTCACAACCTGTCAGGTTGATTCTTCAGAGCAGAATCATGTTATTTTGAATATTATATTCTCAATGGAATGAATCTACAATTAAATCCCATGTAGTTGTAATGAAACATTAAATCTTGACCACCGTTTTGTAATCTCCATAAGAATTCAGCACAATTACATTTTGTATATTGAATCAATTATTTTCAACCATTAAGTCATGCAATTACTGTATTCAAACCTATCGTGTGGGTAAGATAGTACACTCCACTTGTTGGTGCTGTGTAAATGCCTGTAAGCGTGTCAAACTCTCCACCATCAAGAAAGCGGATTGTGTTAAAAACGATGATGTTATCATGTAAAACTTCAATATCACCAACTCGACGAGCTGAGAATGCAGCACCTTCGTAATACCACTTTGATTCTGTGATTGAGAAAGTGAATTATTTTTTATGTATGCAAACAGAAGCTAGCAACAGTCTGGATACATTAGACAGATATATAGGATGTATTTTATAAAAACCTTCTTAGAATAAGATTTCATGTTGAAACTGGTGTTTATTATAGACGATTTGCTTTATATGATCAGAAAATGTTTTTATATTTTTTGGATATTTTAGGTCCAGATGATCAGAAATTAGTTTATTCAAAATTACTTCGCTAATGAATTGTAGAAAGTCAAATTCAAATTATCTAATTTGACCATCATTTTATCAACGATTACGATGTTAAAATACAACAGTAATGAAATTTTATTGTCTTAAAATCATTCAGATATGGCAAAGAGCTAATTGTTACCTGAAGAATTATGGAAGGCTGTATCATTATTTCGATCTTTCATGTTGACCGTTGCCTCTAAGTCATAAAGTCTTGATTTTATCACGGACAATTCTTTCGCATTTGAACGCATCTCAGATAGCTCTTTCATCATCAAGTTCTGTCCTTCCAATAGTCTTGCCACTGTACTTTTCAGTTCAGCATTTTCTACAACTACTTTTGCATATTCCTGACCAAAATCATCCCTCAATTTTTGTATCGCATTTTCAGTCTAAAAGTGTGAAAACATAATATGGAACCATCATAATCAAATCACGAAAACATCGAAAACAAATAGTAATGTAAGATATTGAAATATTGATGCGTATAATTGTGTTTCATCTATGTCTGATATATGCTTTTACTTATACAGTACAACCTCTTTTCTCCAACCATCGAGGCTAGATGGATATTGTATAATCAGTATATCCAGATAAGGAAGGCGTGGGGACAAATTTGAGAAAGCAGTGTCATCGTATTGATACAACGCAATGGATGATAATCGAAAATTTTCATTACATTATTGAATTATTGAAAATTTCTTCCTCATTCATTACTATGTTAGAATTTTAACACGGGATGTTCTGGGAATTCCGCAGTCTCATTAAACTAGGCTCTCTAGCAAGGGTTACAAGCACAAAACCACAAAGCGTACAGTTGATCAACGATTGGTTGTTTATTACACCTCATGTTTGAATATTGGTTAATAGTTTGAGTCTGTGGGTGATATGGGTCTGCATCTGAAAAAATGGGAATATAGCAGAAAATCTGGTTAATAGAATAATATGTATAAGGGATATATGGATAAAAGAGGTGGTTCTGTACAAGCTTGGGGTGTACGACCAACACTTCTTTTTTTACCGTTCATTATGTTCTACTAAAAGTGATATTCAAATAATCCTACAAATGAAAACTTCTCAACAAAAAAAGAAAACTCATATATAGAAAAATCACATTAAGTTTTTATAATGTGCCATGTGCAATGCATCTGCATAATGTTAATAACAGCTTAAGAAGATTCAAGCACAAAGTTGTTCTCACCGTATTCTGCTCAACGGGAGCACTGCCACAAACATATCCTCCTAAAAACAGAATCACAGTTGTAAGATAGAGACACATCATTTTATGCATACAAATATTTATGATGATATTACAACATGGTGTATATTGGTGTCTAATGTAAATTCTAACTTTACTTGAAGACAGCGGTTTATGTCTTATTTATTTGCTAGTCTCAAGGATGATAAGACTTTTTGAAATTTTTCATGTTCTTTGTTATGCTTATCAATTAATTTTATTATTGAATTTGTTATGACAACAGATGATATTAACTGATTAACATCAAGGAGAATTAAGAAAAATGGCATTTCGTTATAACTATTCTTGACTTTCTTATAACTAGAATGGTGCACAAACAATGATACAAGGCATAATATAAAGCTGATAATAGGCTCCTTTAAAACTATTTAGAACAATTGTATTTTGTGATGAATTTCAAACAATCAACACTTAAACTATAAGTCATCTTCATTGATGTTTTATGTCTCTGTTGTCAAATTGTGGCTCAGGTGAAGTGTCCACTTTTCAGGATCCGTTGGATCAACGATCATCATCTTAATAATACAATAGGATAATTCATGCAATAATATTCAAAATGATGTCAAGAAGATTCTTCTAGGCCAAATGTTTTAAGAGAGAAATCATTTAGCTTTTTTTTTTTTTTTTTTTTTAAAAAGAGCTTTTTCTTTTTCAAATGCATACAAATTATTTGTGCTTTATACAAATCAGCCATGATATAATGTTCCAGATTATTCACCAAATGTTTAAAACAAAATGGCAATTACATAGTGATTTTATACTGCGTGGTTAATGCTTTATCAGTTATTATTATGATAATTATACATGCAGATATGTGCAGTCAATTGTTTGTGTTTTTAAGTTGAATGAGTTCTCTTTTGTGATACGCTGTGGCAAATATTTAATTTAGTTTGCATCAGTGGCCGAGTGGATAGACAGTTGGACTGGTGACCAGAAGGTCGTGGGTTTGATTCCCGGTTGGGTCTTAGAGTGGGTTTGTGCAAACTCATCCCTAGATAGTTCATGCCACCTACACGTCAAGTAGGCACAGGTCATCGGGTTGAAAGAGTGTGAGTGTCTGTGTGAGTGATTAGCATTGTGCGCTGAATGTGCTGCCGATGCACATATATGAGAAATGATCAATTGACAATCGATAAGTAGGCCAATGACCTGGTGTCAAATTTAAATTCGTGAAAGCACATTAGAATCAAGACTATAAACCACCACGTTTACATTTAATTGTGGGTTTGCCCCGATATTTGTTGATTCTTCAAACTAACTCTCACTTCTCCCTCACAGATCCAGGAGATCCTGGATGAGTCGCGGCTGAAGAAGGTTCCGTCCGAGACGTCCATGCACGAGTCATCGACGCCCACGGAGCCCTCGGCCGCCGCCACGCCCAACCTGCTGGGACCGCCCGAGAAACCCTCCGTGCACTTCACATTCACCAAACCAGAGGGCGAGATGGCCGGTGAGACATAGTATACCGTATATGACTATCCAAGTGCCCACCCTCGTGTAACAGCCCTCCCCCATCTTTTTCTTAGATGTCCTTAAGAATTATGTAGTAACTGCACTCTCGTGTAACAGCCCACCCCACAGTTTGAGAAAATTTCTATTTAACGGCCCTGGGCGCTTGGATGGTCGTATAAGGTAGATGTACAGCAGAACCTCCAAGCAAGACCACCTCTATAAGAAAAAGATCATTTTTCACAGTTGAGGGGTAGACTGAGCAGCCAGGACAGACACTCAAATTGATATTACCGCTTTTTCACTTTCAACTTGCAACATTGGATTGAATAAAATTAACTTTAAAGTGTAATGACATGGAGCATATGAATGTGATAAGGTGATATTAAGCTATTCTTTATTGATCGTTCATTGTAGATCTACCAAAAGTTGCAAAAGAAATCGCCCACATCAACCCTACAATGCCTACGAAGTAAGTAACGTTTTTAAGTATTGACCTTATGTGTGACTGTATGATATAGGATGTATTCTGTAGTCAATCTTAAATGTGAATCATGTGTCCTACTGCAAAAACACTCTGTTCTATAATTTTATTTATGTGTTTAGTTGAGTTATTTTCTCTTTTAAATGCTGTTTTAGTTCAATAATTGTTAAGATAAGAAATGTCATGTCACAATAATTACCTGTGATCGTTAATTTAGTGTGAATTCCACGGGTGATCACACGCTGCTGTTTAAAAAGTAGGTTGATGAAAAAGACTTGTGTTTTGGTTGGGTTGTGGTTTTTAATTAAGACAAAGACTTTAATATTATTGTTGAATTTAAAGTTTGTTTCAATGTTTCTGTTTGATTAACGTTATTCTGTCTCTTAAAATCTGTCAGGTTTTTTTTTCTTTGAAACTTTCATAATTCCTAAACAAGCTATAAGGCCTTTCTGTTTTCTTTTAAACTTTCACAAATTTTAAACTAGCCATAAGGCCTATATATTTTTTTTCAAATTTTCACAATTTTTGAATTGGCCATAAGGTCTATTCTTGCCCACTGGAATGTCTGTACCATGAAGCAGTGTAAAGACAGCATCACGGATAAGTACTTGTCCTATAGTGTTACAAAAGATGGGTATCTATGTTGTTGGGACGGGTAAAAACTTAAGTTACTTGTCTTTATATGGACAAGTATTCTCAGTCATTTTAAACAAAAGAAGCAGTTCCATTTACATTAAGTCAATTGCATTATTCATGATGCTACAGCAAGACTCTTCTTGATCCTTATGAATATGAATATTTTGTGAATTTTTATACTTAATATCATCAAAACCTTTTATCAAAAACTTAGGCAATTAGTCTCAATTGCGCGAGTCTGTTAGAAGTTAGTTTCTCATATAAGATTTTTTCCCCGCAATTCTAAAGTCATTCTGAGCATCACTATGGTTTGTCAAGTCACCACAATGAAAATGGCACCAAACGATTTGGAAGTATAGTGATGACAATCTTCAAAATATGTTTGTTATTCATCTTCTTAGTACTAGGTAACTCAAGTTGCCAAATCATAAACTAATGAGCTCATATTTGCACATCTTTTCCAGTGAAATGTAAGTATATAGAATTGTTCTCTTTCCCCTACTCTGCTATTCAGTTCCAAATGGCATGACTTTTGGGTTCTCATCATATTATTTTGATAATTCCTGTTGCTTACGAATATATCCTCCGGTTGACTTTAGGAAAGAGAACATTGGTTACTTCCTCACAAAGACTCAAAAGAATACAAAATCATGGGTCATTCAATGTCTAAAAAATTACTAGAAAACTAGAATATATGTTAAAAGACTAAGTTAGAATACATTTTGAAACTCACCATTTAGGTCCAGACAAGACTTTTAAGGTTTCGCCATCTTTGTCAGGTCACATGAACTCCTCAAATTGTCACATGACTTCCAATGAGAGAACAATCACATTCCAGCCACATTGAGTAGTACACAGAGGGAAGCCATAGTAGCTGGCATCACTGTTCTTGCTGGGTTGTCGCTGCTGAATCTCAGTCGCTACCTGGACCCTACTGCTTATCAAGCATATTTACTGTATTCCATCAAATGTCCTGTTTAGACCTAAATGCCATTTTCCAAAAGTTATTCTAACTTATTTGTCTATTTGTCTATATATCTATCTATAATTAATGGAACCTAGGATAAACATACATTCATAGAATGTATGGGTATTTGTTAGCATTTATTTACTGATGCTCATGACAGTGAATATTTTTGTAGGGCATCTACAAGAAATACTTGCTGTTATAATGTGTACGAAACTTTACGAGACTTTCTGTACAAGTTCATGTACTAGAAAATGTATAAATCGTCAAAATCTAGCTATTATTTGTGATCATGTTGCCAATGTTCATTTTCATTTGAATAACCTGAGAATTAAGCGTATATGTGGTCTAACACTGCGCAGTGTTGTCATTTTCTCATTGTAGGAAATGTGGGTAAAGCAACAGCGTGTCCTGCAAGTGTGACGTTGCCTATATGTTAAAACAGCACACACATAACTAATATGTACAGTGGTTTATTAATCGTGTCTTTCTAATCAAAAATTAAACAACCCAGAAATTTCAAGTGTCCTTCCCCTATACAATACTATTTGTAGTATGCAAGAGAAGTGTCTGATCCAGTGGTATAAAGATTAAAGATATGAAATCGAATGACGTTTTATACATAGAAAGAAAAAGTCAGAAAGATAAAAATATAATTGATTATTTAGGCTCAGACTAACAGGTACATGTATACAAATAAGCCTGTTATGGCTGATACACCTGACTCGAAGGTCAATGTGAAAACTAGAACTTCATAAGTTTGAGTTTTCACAGAGTATTTTTCTATGATTGTTGTCCATATATATTCTAAATACAGCTGTCTAAATATTCAGATGTATATTAAATATTCTGATGGATTTGATAACATTGAATTAATTCTATGTGCTTTTACTGTCCTGATTCGTCTGCAGACTTTACCAATATCATGACTAGCAATAATAGATTTGTAAATATTTTGTAATTCAAGCGCATGTTGCGATGACTTCAATATTGATGTTGTATTACAGTGTTTATATGCATGAGTTTTTAATCTACTACAATGGAGACCCACAATGAAAGGTACCAGTACATAAATCTTAAATCAGGAAGCCAGAATATTATGTCAATGAAGAAAGAAATCTTTGTAAACTAAGAGAGCAACATATAAGCATTGATGTTGAAATGCTGTATAATGTAAAGAATGTTTCAATGAAAATTTACCACTATAATTTATTTCAGGTAGTGATTTCCATCGAATATCTCTTACATTAGCTCATCAAATCATTTGATAGAAACAAATTCATGGAGCCTGGTCTCTAGAACTACAGAAGGTTTTTAAAGTAAAAAAGAACTTGTGTGGAAACCAGTTTTCCGGAAATAATGTATCAATTGGTCTACACTTATTGGCTGTCTTGTAATCATGAATTAGGCTAGTAGTAGTCATGTGACATGGTGTTTAAGATGTAGTAGTAGTCACAAAACATTTGAAATATTAAAACAAGACATATCAGTCTCATGACAATGTATTCACATGGTGTCAATATCTCATGATAATCACATAACTTAGCTGTGTGACTAAGTAGTCTCTTAGCATGATAATCAGTGAATTTAGTAAGCACATGCACTTGTAGTTAACATCCCATTACAATCACATGATAGCCACATGATGATACAATAGTCACATGACACATGGGAAGTCACATGACGACGCGACAGTCACATGACTTTGCACGCCATCTTTGCAGCAACGAGGGCAAGCTGCTGCGCATGCACACAGCACTGCGGCTCAACCAGTCCATCCGCGACAAGTCCAAAGACGCGCAGCTCGTCATCATCAATTTTCCTGCGCCTCCGTCAAACCTCAGCGCCGAGGAGAACTACATGGAGTATCTGGATGCGCTCAGTGAGGGCATACACAGGTACCGTAACGAGTTCATGGCTAAAGTGGTAAATGGTGCTATTATCGGAGTCTAGAATGAAGCTCCAAAAAAGGGTATTTGCCCTCATTGCATGCGGGTTAATCAGATGTCCACCTGGCTATTGGAACTATGGGGTCAACTATATATACTAAATCTGTTCTAGTTGATTTTTAAGAATGTTGCATATGCATTTTATTTGACTTTCATCATACTTCCTCACATAGAAGAGTTTTAGGGGGGCCTGAAGACATAACAACTTAACAATCATCTATTGGTAGGCATAGTAAGGTCTTGGATACTTATGAATCTTGTATGTATTAGCAAAAGCAGATGAACTACTACTCGTCCTATGACTTACAGAAATGCCTGATATACGTCATAAAGACGGTGGAATCATGGGTAAACAGTTTTTTTTTCTGAGAGTTAAGGTTGAGGGGTTCTGCGCTGTGATGGTTGGGTTTTGGAGATCTTGCACTACAATGCTATTTGATCTGTTGCAGGTGCTTACTGTGTAGAGGAAGTGGGCGGGAAGTCATCACCATCTACTCCTAGGTGGCACTAGGGGCAGCACCGATTCAGCTTCAGTTTGACTACATAATTATTGCACTTTCTCCAGCTGAACCCATATATATTCCACGCCAAACTGATAACAAACTGGCTGCTAAAATTGTGTTGTCTGAAGTACTGATACATGTATGTGTGAGGTACTAGTTCTTTAGTCAATGACAGTTCTTTCAAGGAAGTTGTGATTCAAATAAGAATTTATAAGATTTGTGAAAAATTGTTAATAGTTGTAGTTGTTTTATTTCTTATGTTTAAATTTCATTTGTATTGGGAGCAGTTTGGATTAGTTAAGACAAGTTCATGATGTAAGATGGAAATTAAGATTATGAAAATCTATATTTAGATAAGCCACAAATTTTCCAAATGTATGACTATTGATAAGATTTGTTTCATTGTGCTGATATTGTTTTTATGTAGAAAGTTCTTAATTCTGATTGTAACTTGCTGGTAAGAAAGTTCCCGTAGTACATTATCAAGATCGTATTTGAATCAATATAATTATAATAACCTTTTAAGTGGGTTAAGTACTTCGAACATTCTCTAAATTGGGAATTCTTGGCACATTGGAGAGCAATTCGGAAGTTGAATGAAAAGATTTGATAAACATTAGATCATGAACTTACTTGAATTTCAGTAGTGTTTAATTTTGTGTGTTTGTGTGTTAAATAATTACAAATCAAGGTAAAATTAGCTTTAGAATTTTCTGAATCATGCAGCTAGTGAAATTGCTGCGTATTATTTTGACATGTATTAACTGAAAACTTTTGTTTTGTAAATAGTTCTTATGAGCAGTATTATTGTATATAGAAAAACCATGTATGGTACAAAGTGAAACCAGTTTTTTTTAAAGTTCCTGTATTGTCCTATTACGTGTTGGTGTAAAATATACATTAAACATGGGAAACGACATGCACATTGGATGTAAATGTTCACTTACAAAAAACTGTCGGGAACAAGTAATTCTTGATTTTGTAACTTGTTTTTATTTTTTTTTATGATATTGATTTGAATTGCTATTAAATAGTTACAGTCACTAGACGAAGTAGAATAGATTTTTTTTCATATTATGCTGAAGATTTAAGAAGATTTTTCGTTTAATGTGTTTTAATCCTTTCTCAAAACACGAAGTTAGTGGTGTACGATAGTAGTATGACATCATAATGCATTGGTGAAAGGCTTATAGTTCTACCAGTAGACATTTTGTCAAAAATAGAGTTTTTAACCATTCCTTCTTTTTGTACATATTGCATTGTGGAAAAAAGTTTGATGCTAAATAGTAACATTAAATTTGCAGAAAAAGATCAGTGCTGTACTGATTTTCCATCATGAGGAATATTGTATGTTTGAAGAATTTGTAGTTTAGAATGTTTTATCAATTATGATGGTGAATTGTAATATTCTTTAAAATTGATAATTGTCACCTGTATGTTTAATTTTGAATTTTAACTTTACAAGTTTTTGTTGTATGGCAGATAATTGAATCTGACAAATGAACATTACGAGGTTGTGAGAGTGGCCATTGTATATGCCATGGTACATTTTCCAAACTGTTTGAATATTGTATATTTTAGGCGTAGGTTTGGTGTTGGATGTTGCAGAATTTAACCAATTATTATATTTAGTAACACTCATTGATTCATTTTGTCAAGGTGTGTATGAAATATAAGGTTGAAAAATGTCTGAATGTTGAATTCCCCTCATCTACATGAAACCTACTAGGATGGATATTATGCACTAATGACTTCTCAACAAAGGACTGTGATGATTATGGTCATGAACTGTTTGTTTTTGTTTTGTTTGCAATAATGTAGTATTACAGTGTGAATTTATTTGTATATGAGTGCAGAGAATTTATTATAGATTTTCTAAAGTTCATTCTTTTTTTCTCAATAAAGTTTGTTTTTGGCATTGGCTTTAATGTAAGAAATTATTAAAGCTGTGCTAGAAATGTGGAGAAGAGAAGAACTTTCTAATGGTTAGTTCATAATAGACACTGTAAATAAATGATTATTTAGTTGGTTTCTTTTTGTTGAAAAGCTTAAAACATGTCTATTGCACACGGAAACATTTGTACATAAGAATTCACGATAAATTTTTTTCTTCTGTTTGTAATGGTATTTTCAGGGGTATTTCAATATTGAAAATGTTTTATATAGCGATAGTTTTCTTCAGATGAAACTGTGATGAGATTATTAAGAGTGATAAAAAATTAATAATAATTTTTTCTCTAGATAGAATATCAATGGAGAAAAAAATATGGTATATTATTTTGCAATGTGCTAATTTTTCATACCATCAACATATCAGTGTTTTATTTATGTATATCTTAGAGTTCTGAAATGTAAAGTAAAATATTTGTTTCAATAAGATAATGATCAGGATAAAATACTTACAAATTACTGGCATTTATGATTTTTTAAATCTCTAAGTGCTAAAAAAGCAATCATAAATTTTTTCCAACCTTCAAAGTTGTGAAAAGCATTCTTTTGTGTTTGTATCCCAAAGTGCCTAGTATTCACAAATTTTGTGAAACCAAGTGCATTGGAAGCTGAACTCAAAAGATATGCTTATTAAGAACTATGGAAGGAAAAGAGTTAACTGTTTTATTGCTCAACATATGGTCACTAAAGGTAATACAAATTCAGAACTCTATTCCTGTCAATTTAGTGGTGCTGGTCTTTCTAGAGATATATTGATATATTATTATCTGTTGCACTCTTAAAAAATCCATTGATTGCTGACATAATTGTTTTTAGAATAAAAGAATGATATTAAGCTTAGCCATTGTGTTCTATTTGTTTTCATTAGCTGCAAAGAACACTTTAATCACAAGGAAATATTTCTAGACATGAGGATTCTGTGTTGAAAACAAATTAGATGCACATGATAATAAATGAGTTTGATTTTGAGGATAGCGTGTGCATGGGCCTCAGTATCATGGGAGGGTGTGTGTGGTATGTGTGCTACCACAGATTAGTTAAACTGTTTAAGTAATCTGTGGTACTACTATGATTTACAAACACTCTACCGTACACATTACTACTACTGGGTATTATAGTTGTAATATGCATGATATAGGTTTTCACAGTAGTATAATTATCACACTACCTCCCATGATGCTGGGGCCCATGAGCATATGTGTATGAAGTGCAAGTCTTAATTTTACTTTTAAAGATTGCTTGATTGGTGTGTGTTTGGGTGGGGTGTCGGATCCTGAGGATGGATCCCCATTCCCATCAATCCCCCATATGCACAGTAATAGAAATAAGGGGCAAAGGGAAAGGGGTTGGAGGGGGGTAGGAATTCATGTGCCAGTGGCCATGATTTTGATTCATATTGCTCCCACTGTGAATTTACCGTGGGCATGTGAGAAGCTAATACAAACATATAGTCAGCATGCAGTGGTCACATTCTTGAGTGGCCAGCATGTGAGAATAGTTTTTATACTATGCATCTGACTCTTATATATGCTGATCATTATTTCTAACGTTTAACTTGGGATAAAATGAACATAATTCCAGCATGTTATACGGAATGAGCTGTCTTTTATTTAGATAATTTTATATGGCTTGCATCAATTCATCTATGACTAAGAAGAAATGGACTTATTATCAATTATTAGTCCTAGATTCATGAAGCTTTCAATTTAAAGTCATCACATAAAGTTGACCGTTGGTCATTATACAATTCAATACACTGATTCTCATATACCCAGCGTACACGTGCCATTTAGGTTTTTTGGACGTCCCAAAAAAGTCTGATATGAACGTTTTCACATACGTTCTAATGACGTTTGGGAAACTGAAAAAGCCTTACAAATTCCACACGTGAGGAAAACGTTTTTGCAAACTACATTCGGCATACGTCATTCAAACATTCTTTAACACTGGAGGAAGATGTATTGAAAAAGTGATATTGAGGTTCTGCAGACCTTAAGAAGACGTTCTCGTGAAGTTCACCAAACGTCTGCATGACCATAAGCAAAGGAAGGATGATGTCCTGAGAACGTCATTTTTAGGTTTTTGTATTTTGAAAACGTATTGAAAACGATACGATAAAAAGATGTTTGAAAAACTCAAAAATGGCATTTACTCGAGTAATTATCAGGTAGTCATTTGTGCAGTGACTGGAGTGAGATATGAGTCCAGGTAAGGTGGAGGATCTGCAGTGGTATTACTGTCATGGTTGCTTTAACTAATTTTGATATATTCATTCATTCAAGATATACTGCATGTAATTAAAATCACTTTTCTTACTATTGCTCCTCCTTATGATTTCCAATACCATCCATCCTCATCTGCACCCAACGCTACATATATCTTATTAGTTGCCAACCCCTTATATACTAGCCATAAGATCCAGTTTAAAAGTTACAGTTTGCAATTTGAAAGCATAAGCCACTTTCTAAATAATCTATCTTATAATAGAAGCTATCATCTTTGCTGTTGTTTTATCAACAAATGGTGGTGTGAATGTCTGCCATAGACCATTACAGACAAACATAAACAATGTTCAAAATTTCTTTTAATTTTAACACAACGACCTACACCTTTTCAGATTGCATTGGGATTCAATACGTCTTTCACACGTCTTCCAAACGTTTTCCAAACCAAGACGTCCAGTGCTTCGGTGGCTGAGTGAATAGGGAGTTGGACTCGTGACCAGAAGGTCATGGGTTTGATTCCCGGTCGGGTCGCTGAGATTAACTGAGTATCTATGTACTGTTCGGTCTTGGACCATTTCATGACACACATATAAATATATACAGAGATAGATGCTGAATAGTTCGTATGTGAAGCAATGAGTGGGAAGCTATTCTCACGGGTAGAGCTGGCTGCGGCTAGGGGAACGAACGCCATTGGCGGGCGCCTGTAATGTGTGTTGATGGACTCCGGGCCTGGGTGTGCAGGCGGCATGAGTTTAGAAGTCCTGGTGGGAGGGGCCCTGCAGCACTGACCTGTGTAGGTCAGTGGGCGTGAACCTAAGCTGTTTGTTGGTGTGGGCAGCATTGCAGCAGGAAGCTGCTTCTGCATCTGCTACTTCCGCCGCCGCCACCACCGCCGCCGATGATGATGTGACAGTGGTGGTGAATTGTGTTTGTTGGGTCTCTTGGGACGCCTGTGGACAGAACTGATTGACCTGGGAAGCTGGCGGCTCTCGCCAGGGCAACCGGGGTTCAGTAAGGACACTAGAATGTCTGGAATATGGCTTCATTGGTGATGAGTGTGAACACGTCCTTTGAGTTTTTGAGTCTATATACATTGACGTCCATAACACGTCTTCAAAACGTCCTTCAAAGATGGAACATTTGGAGACGTCTGCAAAACATCTTACAAATGTTGTAAGTATAATAGGGAGTTGGATTCGTGACCAGAAGTTTGTGAGTTTGATTCCTACTCGGGTCTGGTGGTGGGTGTTACAGGTCATTGGGTTGAAGAGTGTGTGAGCGCCTGTATGAGTGATTAGCATGGTGGGCTGAATGTGCTTCCGATGTAAGTAAATGAGAAATGATCAATTGCTGATCACTGAGTGTGCCAATGACAAAAAATGTACAGTTGTCAGAGCATGTGAGAGTCGTGAGAGCACATTAGAATCACCAGTGTAAACCACCACATTTACATTTATGGATGTTCACATGACCAGACGTTGCGTTCACTGCATTCAACTTTGAACCTATACACTGCCGTCCATAACAGGTCTTCAAAACGTCCTTTAAAGATGGAACATTTCCCCCACAAGGTCCCATCCTAACGTTTCAAAAACGTCTTACAAACGTGAGGTGTATTCAGTTGAACTATGAGGCTATATATAATGACGTCTGTAACACATCTTCAAAACGTCGTAAAAGACTGAACGTGTGAAGAACGTACAGAATACGTGTTCTTATCAAGTTTTCCATACGTGAGCACAAACCACCCCTATCAGGTTGGACCGTTACGTTTCAAAAACGTCTGACAGACGTCTTCACAGGACGCATACGTCTGTCACACTTCTTAAAAACGTTTTCCAAACTAAGACGTCCAACGGACGTTCACGAGACCAGACATTGCGTACTCTGGGTAATCTTGGTGGGAGCTATATGTTAGAATCTAAAATCCCTTCTCGCTTATGAACCTGACATTTGCTCTGGCACCTAAATTTTTATTCAGGCACCCAGATACTGCCACAATCATACCTGTTACATACATTGTTGGTGAGACTTTCGTTGTTCTCAACAACTTCATTGGGCCAAATGAAATCCTTAGTTGATCACATGCCCACCCTAGCGACATCTATCATGTGGAAGCAGAGACGGGGGGCAGGTGGTATTCAATGATGCATTTCATCTTGGGTCGACATACACCACCCAGCAAAACTGGGGCACATCACTTAGTTCTTATATATATATGTATATTGCCACAGAACTGGGGTGACATACACGGATCTCAACAGACTCTGTGATATTCCCACGTAGTTCTTTCTGTGCCACAATCTTAAAGTCATTTGGGCTGATGATGTCTCCTCCTAATCGCAAATAATGGAACCCAGGATGAATACAATATAAATTCTCCAGCCGTAGGTCTTCCAGACTCTCTCTGGAGCTGTTACTATACTCACACATACAGCTAGTACATATTTGTGGATGTACAAAAAAATCCGCTTGATTTGATTGAATTACTTTATGTGTGTTTTAGTTAAGTGTAGTTAGTATTTCAAAACGAGGCCGTAGAAACGAGACCAATGTACAGGGCGGAAAACGTCATAATCGAAATGAAAAATTATACGAAAATGTGACCATTTACATCTATTATTTCGTTGGCGAGCATGAACACAATATGCAACGCCATTTCGTGTTCAACTTTTACACACAATATAAAGTATAATACTCCCACCTCGGTGAGAATTATGAGATATTAGGGCTAATATTTTTTTAAATTTAGCAGATGACATCCACACACATCGGTCCACGTGTTTATTTTGATTTTGATTTTGAGTGAATACTCCGCAGCCATCAGTTTTGATGATTATAGCAGAGGGAGGCCACGTGGTGTTGGTACATGAACCTCCAGAGGCAGGCTAGGTAGCCAACTGAGCCTCAGGGGTTTATATCTCACTACTATAGTTTTTCCCATTATAAATAAAGATACATACAGCATCAAGTTTAAATGATTTTGGCGTGCTTTGAAATGTCAACTTGATTCATTTGACAGCTTCCCAGGGGCAATTTTTAAATGTAGTAATATCAGTAAGAATTTTTTAATTGCTGAGTTGGATTTTATCCAGGTTTACATGAAAAACTTCATAAACCATCCATATTTCATAAAAATATTTTTACTTACAATATTACGGACCAAAAACGTGTTCAAACTTTGATTTCTTCATCGTCGTGTAATTTGACAGGCATCACTTGATCACCCAACAAAAACATCATCCGTTTTGATAGAAATATTCGATGTCCAACGTCCACATTTATTGGGTAGTTTGCCAAAAGCCTTATTTGTGATCGGGGTTGCAAGATACCATAAGATAGGCATGGATGATGAATAATATGATAATCAGGGGTAGAGAAGGCATTTACGTACATAAATGTCGACTTTTGTTGACAAATGGCGTCCAAGGGGTTAAGGTCATTTAAGGTCACTGACCATTTACCCCCCATTCTATTGATTTAGCGCACCCCTTCGCACGGGGCGGCATGGCGTGTTTTGTAAATATTTTGTTACTAAAAATAGCATTTTGGTGGGTTATATGGAATATACATCCAGAATCTTTGTTTAACACCACCAACGAGCAAGTGTGTCAAATTAAAGAAGTCATTCCACTAATGCCGAAAATTTTTACAGTGGGGACACCGCAGTACATCGCCGGGCATAAAAAGCCACATTCATTTTTTTTTGGCGACTTCTCTAAGAAGTCGCAGGATCAAGGCCCACACCGCCTGGGCGGTTGGGGGTTCTATTGAATTCCTTTGATCTCACCGACACCGCTATATTCTCGCCGACGGCTTAAATGCATCGTAGGCGGGGTCTCACTGACACCGCTGGACATCGCCGACACCCACCTCTAAACACCGGCCGGCGGCCTTAAACACCGTGCAGGGTTTCACTGACATCGCAACGCCCAGCCTCTAGTTCATGGGGCAGCCTAACATCTTAGGCGCGGGATTCAAGCATCACAGGCCTAAATGCACTGTTCGTTGGCGGCTTCAAAGATAGGCATGGGGTCTGTCGGTGACTTTCAAATACACCGTGGGCAACATCAGCATGGTATGACCCCCGCTAGGTTGGAAAACCCACTTTCAAATGGTGAAATCCAGGTATGAAAAAAAAGCGCGGTATGGTGAAAAACAAGCGGTGTCCCATGCCGGCGCCCAATAGAATTAAGTTAGTCAAACTATAAGTCTCTGGTAGGGAAGTTACTCAACTGCCATAAAGCTAAATTGCAAAACCCTTGTCTGGAAGTCCCTGTCGTTTATCGAGTACTTATTATGTAGTTACATTATTATGTAATGAATTCTTGGAGAAAAGTGGTCCGAAAAATGTCTGAGTGTCGTAGCGGGGTGCAACGGCCCTGTTAAAGAGGTACTAGTCCTCCTCAAAAGTTACTCGTCCTGACAAGTTGCCAAGTGTCTTGGTTCCGCAGCTACTTGTATGCAGGATGAGTGAATTGAATTCAGCACTTGTCCTACCCAAGTTCTACTCGTCTGGATGAGCAGACTAGTGACTAAATGGGAGACTGCTATGTAGTTTTGAAAGCAATGCTTGTTTATCCAAATTGATACATTTAGTAAAATGTTGCCCAAGAATTTGGAAACCAACAATTTTGATTAGGATAAACACTCAATGCTTTTGAAAATATTAAGTACTCAGATTTGGAAATTGAAAGCTTTTTGAAAAATCCCTCAAAAATCTGATTTAGGTTGACTAGAAAATTTTATACATACTTCAGACATAAATGTTCAAGGTTTAGAAAAATTAAAATGTGATCATAATCATCATTGTTTTTTGTTGGTTTTTCAGTTTCACAAATAGTCCGTGAATGGTACAGTCATGACAGAAGAATTGAAACAGAAAGGTCGGTCAAAAACCTTTGTATGTAGAACGTACCATAAATCGTTTATACATTATTTATTTAGTTCATCTTTTCACAACACAAACACAATTTACTGTTGACAGTTTCGGCAACACCTGTTACCATTTTCAAAACATCTCTGCACATGTCAAGGTCACTCAGCACTACTTCCAATGCGAAAATCGGGTCATACACGTGAGAGAGATGAAAAGGCCCCTCG
The DNA here is from genome assembly GCA_019095985.1 of Streblospio benedicti. NCBI lineage: Eukaryota > Metazoa > Annelida > Polychaeta > Spionida > Spionidae > Streblospio > Streblospio benedicti. The sequence goes on from CM032663.1 coordinate 49,202,947, forward strand.
TCTCAGTTCATGACCTGCTTCTGTCCTCGTATCTTTATAGCCTCCCTGATGGTTCTTGTTCTCCAATCCCCCCTATCCAGTACACTCACTTCCTCCCAGTCTATCTCATGATTGTTTTGTTTCACATGGTCTGTGATCGCACTCTTGTTGATCTGGGTGAGAGATTCTTTCCTTGCTGCTCTGGTGAAAGATCCCCAGTGTTCTGCTCCACATCCTTCATGTGTTCTTTTACACAGGTGCCCAGTTTTCTGCCAGTTTCCCCAACATACACACTCTTGCAAGATCCTGTTTTACAGGAATTTTGTACACCATTTCACATTTCTCTAGCTTATCCTGTTTGTCCTTAGGGTGAACGAATGTTCCTGATGGTCTGTAGGGGCCTTTCATCTCTCATGTTCACGACCCGATTTAGAAAATCGGAAGTAGTGCTGAGTGACCTTGACATGCGCAGAGATGTTTTGAAAATGGTAACAGGAGTTTCGAAACTGTCAACAGTAAATTGTGTTTGTGTTGTGAAAAGATGAACTAAATAAATAATGTATATATATGTATTCCAACACGATGAACTCGTTCAAGGATGTACCATAAATCGATTTATTATGTCCTATTTTATAGTTGTTGATTTTCAATCAATGGTAGAGAAAGAAAGACCAAAATTGTCGGTTTAGATTAACATTTTGGATAACATTTATGAATATAGAAGTGTAGCAGATATACTTCCAATCTATGTAATATTTACATCTTAGCAGACTATGCAAATTATGATCAAATTATAATATTAATTCATTGAACATTTGATACTGATGTTTCACTAATTAGATATTTTTCCAGGTATTAAAGAAGTGACAAGTTCTCAGAATGGATTACTCGAGCAGAATGAAATGGAAAAATCACAAGACCCAAAAGTTGAAGACTTTGTAAAAAACATATATCAAGGAGCAAAGTTTCAAGTGGAACGGGTGCCTCAGCAGCAAACTGAAAACTTAAAGTCAAAATTTGTGGAAACAAAACCCCAACCAAAGCCACCAATAAGAGAACATAAAATGGCTGTGGGCTTAGACAAGAAGAAGAATATAACTCAAGTACCTAAAAAGCGAAGTCTCTCTGACATGGCCAGAGATTCTGAACAATTGTACCTGTATCGGGTAGGAACATTATTGTTGTTTCGTTCAACATATAATATTTATCAGCTTTCAATGTTAATATCACATAGATAGCGATTTTATGCCAGTTCCAGTTAGTTGTCTACTAGTAAATTTGAATTAATGTTTCTTGATAAAGTTTACTGAATGATTAAGTTTTTGGAATTGGTCAAGTAGATGTTCTTTAGGACGGCTATTTTTCAAAGTACTTGTCCTATGGTCAGGTATGAAAATATGTCAATAGTCTTGTATATATTGATCAGAACTATGTGCGTTCTATGTCAGGATGATATGAAAAACATGCCGCGTGTTGGGGATTACGTCAAACAGTATGCAAATTATCATGGCTTATACCCGTCAGAGAAAGAAGCTTCGGAATCAAAATTACGCCCACAGGTAAAGTTTCTATTGTAATTCTTTAATCTCCAATTACTGTTTAACAGGCTCCTATTATAATATATTCCTCCAATCCTTCAAGAAGGTGAGAATCAATCAATCAATCAATCAATCTACCTATATCAGTCTATCAATCAAATCCTAAATTTATTTGAGCTGGCCCCAATAATATTCCTCATTCAGAGAGTGTGGCCTGGCTATGCAGTCTACATCTCAACCGTCCTCTCCAAACCTTTTGTCATTAAGATCTATGTTATAAATAATTGTATGTAACTGAATTTATAAAGAATTAACAGGAAAAATCTAAACTAGTTCAGAGAAATTTTTCTGCTTTATCTTTTTGACAGGTAGGGTATACAGTAAAGGAATAGCTGTCTTTCGTTGAAAGCTGCACTGTTTTAATGATATATTTCTTTCAGAAAGCCAAACTTGGAGCCTTTTTAGGGGTTTACTTGCCCACGATGCAGCACATCTTTGGGGTGCTGATGTTTGTGCGTCTTGCGTGGATGGTCGGCTGCATGGGATTGTTCGAAGCACTGGCTATGGTTTCTCTGTGTTGTTTCACAGTAAGTGTCAAAATTGTTATTTTTCACTTTGTAGCTACCATAATTTTTGCTATTTCGTGGGTGACAATTGCTTTGAATTAACGATTTTTCAAGGGTAAGATTAAGATTTTCCAATTTGACAGGTTCACATCTCTGGGTTTATATCAGTAATTTTGTTTATGTTTAAAAAAAGTCAATTGAATTTATCTTCTTAATAGATGATAAATAATGATAATTTCATCGCCAACATTATGCTCATAGATTGCAACAAAAGTCTATACCCCATAACAATATTTTTCAGACATTTTTGACAAGTATTTCTTTGAGTGCAATAGCTACGAATGGAGTAGTGAAAGGTGAATATATTTTTTTTTTAAATTTGAATGGCGAAGAAGTGGTGATACAGCAGATAACAATGGTTTTGAGATAATGTCAAAGTTACTAAATTATAAGTCTGACAAGAAATGATAGTTCTTTAAGACCTGGCAGATTTTTTATCTACTTATTTCAATATAATGAATGCTATTAGTTCAAATAGAAATCGAATGGAATATTCATTCAGCACTTGGTAGCTGATTATGCAAAATTCTGTGTATGATTTATACACTGTTATGAATTATTCTATGTTTATTGACATTGTTCACGTTCTCAGCTGGAGGGTCGTACTACCTGATCTCCCGGACGCTGGGACCAGAGGTGGGGGCCTCTGTAGGACTGTGCTTCTACCTCGCTAACACCTTTGCTACTGATCTTTACGTCCTTGGATGTGTAGAAATATTCTTGGTCAGTGAATTCAAATGCAATACAATATTAACATCGATAATCACCTCATTTTGAGGATTATATGAAAAAGTGGTCAAGAAAAGTTTGATTGTAAATGATAATTTTTTCCAGCATTACATGGCTCCTCCTGAGTTTTATTTATTTGGTGACCACCATGAACATAATCATGCACGGTTCTATGGCACAATACTCGTGATAATAATCACCATCATCGTTGGCATTGGGGTTAAGTTTGTGGCGTATTTTGCACCGATTTCCCTCGGCTGTGTCATCATCTCTATTCTGAGTATTTTTGTTGGAGCTTGCTATTCAAACAGTGACACCAAAGATGATGTCAAGTGAGTTGATATAGAATTTCAGTCAATATAATTCTATTTATTTGAAAGTTTTATGTAAATGCACACATTCTGTAAAAAATCATCGTTTTAAAGCTATGTGCCTTGCATAATTTTCAGAATTACACATATACTTGACATTTTCATAATCCTGAAGAGGGGTTTTGACTGAAATTTAAAAATTAAACCTCAAGCATATATTTGATTGTGATAATTTGTTTGCAGGTTATGTTTGTTAGATAATAGACTCATCCATCCACCTAATGATAGCAGTATCACGGAAACATTTGGCTCCAATATCACTGATGTTAATATCACTACCTGGTGCACAGGAGAATACTTGGGGATACTTTGGAAAGCATACTGTGGTCAGAATAGTACTTGTGACATTTTGGAAGACCACAATGTTAGTATAGTGCATGGCATTCCAGGAATTATGAGTGGTATTGTAAAAGGTATGGGTGAATAATGAAGAAATAGCTGAACATGCATAACATTATAAATGTACAGTGTTATTTTTCATCACGAATGAGCAACCCATTTATATGAAAATTCTAAAGATGGCAATAGCCTGCATTAATCACAAAAAGCCTGCCGACCAGTGCAGATGTGGGCGTATTCGTACAGATTTGAGGTGTGAATACGGGAGTGCAGATTTCTTATACTTTCGAGTACGGATTTCAGTGGTTATGAGGATAGATATATTACCGTATACGACCATCCAAGCGCCCAGGGCCGTTGATTCTCAAAGTGGGGGGGGGCGGGGGGATTGTTACACGAGAGTTCAGTTACTGCATAATTCTTAAGAACATTTAAAAAAAGAAGAAGGAAGGGCTGTTACATGAGGGTGGACACTTGGACGGTCGTGTACGGTATATAGAATAAGTTTTGTTGAATGAATTTATTTGTGTTATCGCTCGCGCAAATTCAGAAATGATGCATTTGATTTTGAAAGCATCCTGCACATCTTGAACATCTTTCACTGTAATCACATGACTGAAATGAAAAGGAAAGAAGTTAATGTGTTTTTTAACTTACATCTAACCTCATTCCATGTTATATGAATAGAAAACAATGTAAATGATAACGTAAATGATAATTTTTGGCTTGAAATACTGATTTTGACCCCTAATATACTGATTTAGGACGTCGGAAATACAGAAATTCATGAAAATGGGTTGGTAGTTCTGTTAAAATCAGCAAATGTCTGTTCATATATATTCCTTAGTTATATGCTTTATTTGTTCTGTAGAAAATTTGTGGTCTAAGTACCAGAAGAAAGGAGAGGCATATCCTGGGATACCGGGAAATATCCACATTGAGATTGTTGCTGCAATGACCACATCATTCATGGGACTCACAAAAATCTACTTCCCTTCTGTTACTGGTTAGTGTGTACCAGTTATTTTGAGGTTTGAAATCGATACGATACCTAATCTCTAGTAAATGTCTGGTATTGGATTTATGTTTATTTTCTCTTCATACTTGCTAACTTGTCTAAGAATAAAATATAAGCTACTCAAATTTAGTTAAAATATTATCTTTGTTGACAATTTTGATATACTGTATTTCGAATAGGGTACCATTTTACTGAAAATCAAATAAATTTGATCGTTTCAAATTTTGTTTTTTGTACAATTAATCAAGAAAAAATATTTAACATGATGCTTAGTCTATGTATAAGCCATTATGAGTTGTAGAGTGTTCGAAAATGCTATCAATAAAGATCTTTGTGATGTGCCACCAGGACATTTTTTTCTGAAGAATACAGTATCTTGTTTTTTTTTTTAGTAATGTCTGTCCTTTTTCTGTTTGATTTGGGCAGGTATTATGACTGGTTCGAACATGTCCGGGGACTTGAAGGATGCTCAAAAGTCAATCCCAGTGGGCACTATTGCTGCCCAACTCACCACGTCAGCAGTCTGTATCCTTGAAAGACCTATCGTCCCATATCATATACTGAGGTTGGCCACCCAGAAGTAGACCCATTTCTATACCTTGCATTGCCAACAATTAGCACCATTTCTATATAAACAATTTGTGTTGTGTTTAACATTAACAGCAAAGGTACACATTTGTGTCAAGTTTGACATATCAAAGCAAATGGAGTGAACAAATGAATGATTTTGTAACCATTTTGATACCAGGAAGCAAGCATGGTGAGGAAACATGAAAATACTTATATTGTAAATTGTGGACCCATTAATATACCAAATTGATGTATTGTTGATCCATTTATTTCAAATTAAAAATATGTGGACCCGTTTCTATACTACAAGGCCTGAAAAGGTACCTCTTATTGGTGGCACATTCCCACTAAACCATGTAGTGTGACGGTGGTATGGATTCCAAGCTGAAACAGCCCAAAATAGTTGGCCAAAGCTGGAAATGATTTTTTCTTTTTAAATTCAAGTTCCCTAACAATAATATCAGACTTGTTACTGGTACTTGTGTTTGGTGCCACAGGACACAGTCAACTTCTTAGAGATAAGTAAGTTACTTAGTTTACAATTTAAGCTCTCATATAAAGAAGCAATAGCTTTTAACAGTTTAATCTGAGGTGCGGGATTTGCACATAATAATCCTCTCGGTTAACTCTAGCAATCGATAATCGTATTGGAGCCCTCAAACGATATATTACCAATATATCTATTGATCAGTACACCACTTCTTATAGGGATGTGCCTTTAGATGTGGATGGGTCATTATTTGATTGTTTACATTACATTTTTCAGTATTAGTCTTTTTACTGTAAGTGGATAAACATGTATTCCATGAAATTTCCAGGTTTGGGGAGAGCCAGGGAGGAACCCTGTACGCAGCCTCAATCGCGTGGCCTCATCGGTGGGTCGTGCTGGTCGGAGCTTTCTGCTCTACACTGGGAGCTGCTCTGCAGTGTTTGACAAGTACGTCCAATCAGGACCTTTGATAAGTAACCTAACACATAATGATACAGGGAATATCTCTCATTTCAAACACCACTAGCCAATGCGGCCAGTGCTATAACAGGAGCACTAGCCAAATATTATTGGCACCTGCCAAAATTTGGCAGGTGATATTGAAAGGGCACTAGCCAAAATCTAAAGTTGCAGAAAAAGGGGAGCGTTGAAGGCACGGTTACGTGCGCCGTAGTCGCGAAGTATAGCTAGAGGGGTCTGGGGGCATGCTCCCCCAGAAAGTTTTTGAAATGGATGTCTCTAGAAGCTCTCTGGTGCATTCCTTTTCTGAGAAAGTAGTTTTTTTTATTTTGATGAAATGGAGGTATTCATATCTTGTTTTGTTTTTCAATGATTTTACACGTTATTACGGTTAATTTTAACACATACATGTATTTGATAAAAAAAACTTGATAGAAAAGGCAATCGCCAAAGTGGCAGGTGCAAATTGAAGCCCACTCGCCAAATGGATTAAGCACTAGGTTTTGGCTAGTGGCGAGTGTGAGAGATATTCCCTGATGAGGCCTGTGACGCCAAAATGCGCTTAACAGTGCAAAAATACAAGTAACCCATCACGAATATTTTGTTGGCGATACGACATCACGATAACAAAAAAACATCGTCAAAACACACAACAGTCTGTACGCTCCTATCGACTACTAATTGCATAAGAAATCCATACTGAAAATCAGGCGCCAAGATGGGCTTCAATTGACATTGTCTGCATGCCCATTCGCAATACAGCAAAGAGGGCGGCTGCCCATACTCATGGGAAATAGAAAAAATTTGAACGCTTGAATTATGCAATATTTTTGCATATAAATTCATTTAACAGTTATATCGTTATTGCGATATAGACTATCATATATCGATACTTTTTCGTGGCCTTTTAAATAAATTTGTTCTTGATTCAGCGATGCATCGATTGTATCGGCACCCAGTCTATCCCCTGATGATACTCATTTTTGACTAAAAGCCATCAGTGACAAAAAAATGGGAAGTAACCCAAAATTGGTGAAGAAGGGCCAATAGTTTTATTTTGACTTTATTTACTATTTGTACTAAGATCGGGCTGGATCCTTCAGTGCCAGAATTTTATCACTGCATTTCATTTGTCTATCCTTCACCTACATTGTGGCGCTCAACACGCCTGCTTACATTCTGCGAAAAAGAGGTCCCTGCCCAAGATGGGTTTCTGAGGCATAGATCCACCAAGAATGGCGAGCCTTACTTCTGCCTGCTCATCACCGCAGTCATCGTGGAGGTGGGCGTCCTGTCCGGAGACCTGGACGTAATCGCTCCTGTCATAGACGTGTGAGTGGAACGCACGCAAAATTAGAAACAAGCATTTCAGCGCTCAAAATTGACATTAAAGTTGAATAATGATCAAATATTTATATTTACTTTTGATGTTGATACTTTCATCATCGTATCATGAGGACGTCATCCTACAAGGAATAATTCCCTGTCACGTCTCAGTTCAGAAGATGTTATCGTGATGCGATGACGAAAGTCTCAACATAAAAAGTAAATATATTTGGATAGTAACTATGAATTGTTATTTGATATAATGATCAGATATTCTATTACTAAACATCTGTAACTCACCATTTACTGCTGTCAATGAACAGGTATCACTAACATTTCAAAGATAGCGATTATGACCATTGCATTTCTCAGATTAGTGATATGTGTCAAAGAATAGAGGCATTGTGTATTTTTCAGTTTTTTCGTCATGTGCTATGGTGTGGTGAACCTTGCCTGTGCTCTGCAGACGCTGATGCGAGTACCAAGCTGGAGGCCAAGGTATGCACAAATTCAGGTGTCTATGCTTAGCCTTTATGGGTAACCATTCAGTTGGTTACTTGCCATGCAAGTAGATACCAACTTGCCCTACATGGCAAATAACCAATTGAATGATGTGTATAGACTACTGTATTCATGCTGTACATCATCCATTACAAAATGAATGTATAATACACGCTTGTTTTATTTGCATACATTTTGGACAAGCTTGGCTATGTGTTTACTTGCTCGGAAAAGTGGTATAAACACGAACTCTCCAATGGCCAGTGGACCATTGTTGATTTAGACGCCTGATAACCCAATCAAGTTATTAATATGTAACTGCTTAGCTGCTTCCGTTAATCGAATTTTTTCATCTACAGGTACCGTTACTATCACTGGACCTGTCTCTGATTGGAGTGGTTCTCAACTTGGTGTTAGCTTCCATGGTCGGCCCGCTGGTCATTGCTTCATTTGTCATCGCAGTAGGCATCTATATCATTGTGTTGTACACGTGGTAAGTTATAGTAAATTTTCATCGAAATATTGTAGCTTGCATTAAATTTTCATATATAATCTATTTATACAAACAGAGCAAAGGTTTAAAAAGATAAAGAAAATTATAAACTTAATTTAAATTTACATTTATACAGTAGTTATCCTCGCTTTTCATATTTGAAAGAAAAATACAGTTTGCTCCATAAAAGCATTAATTTTAAGCAACTGGCAGTTTCTTGTGCTAGACTATAAAACAATCTGTTCTTAGTGCCAAGAAGGAGTGGGGCGATGGCCTTTCTGGTCTCAACTACTCGGCTGCCCAAAAGGCTCTACTCAATTTGGATGAAGACGAACCACACACCAAAAACTGGAGGTATGGGATTCACAACAAATTACAGTAAACATTGTTCATCTTCAATTTGAAGGGTTCTGGATAAAAATTTGAGATTATTGGAGATGAAGACAGTAATCTAATGTGCAATGGAAATGAAACTAAGTTCACCAGTATTGCAGAGTTACTAGTGATGGGAATCGGAGGTAGTATTGACTATCGATAATCAGTAGCCCTGGCATCGTCGATTATCGATATGTTATCGATGTCCACATTGTCCAGCTCGGCAAAATATATTCAGAGACATCCCAGGAAGTAACACTGGGTGTCAAGCACACGGACTCGTCAATCAGACTGTATGCGATAGTACCACACAGTGCATTCTTTATGATTTGGCATATCTTCAATTATTTCCAATATTTTCATGCTGTAGTGTCATATAGTAATGTATTTGTTGTATAAATGCATGGTATATTATTTATTTCTAAATATTTCTATCGCGGCCATTGTAGATACGGGTATTATCGTATTAGTTTGTAAAGATGCTGTGATGCGGCGCTGCGGGCGTCAGTATGTAAACAAGAAACTTGATCGCTGTCAAATATAAAAATGCATTGAGTGGAATTTTATAAAATGTGAACAGATTTTAATGTTTTTTGTCATTTTTAATTGTTGTGTATAATTTCGACAATCAACTGTAGCTATCGATAATCGAATCGGGGTCCCCAAACGATGCATAATACCGATATTTCTATTGATCGGTGCATCACTAAGAGTTATGCCATACATATGTATATAATCACGGCTTCATTAATACTGATGTGCCAATTTCACTATGCAGGACTTTAGTAAAAAAGCTAGCAGTTGGTTAACAGCATATTATCCTCCTAAAACAATTGTGGTTAACATATAATTGTGTATTTTTCATTAAACCTACCACAAGTGATTATTTGGTACTGATTACCACTGTAAACATTTGCTTGGGCGGCATCCCTTTTATCAATTTTATTCAAAACACGAAATGTTCGGATTTCGGTTAAAGGCTGTGTCTTCCTTGTTATGTAATACTAGTAGTCTGTGATCACGTCCTAAGCTGTATAACAATATGTTGTGCAATGACCGTGGTGGATGTGTTTATAAGTGTTCCAACTGTTTCATGGCTGTAGGCCTCAGCTGCTGGTGCTGTGTAAGGTGGACCAACTCACCCAGCAAGTGCGACATCCCAAGCTGTTCCCGTTTGTGAAGCAGCTGAAGGCTGGGGGAGGGCTCATGCTGATGGCGTCCATTCTCGAGGGCCAATACACTGTTGAAAAACAACAGGAGGTCGACAAGGCCAAGCAGGTAAGTGAGAACTACTTTTAAGCATTCACATAAAGCGTGTAGTGGGCTTTTAGATTTAGTGCGAGAGATCGCAATTGACGGCAAGGAACGAACGGAAGGGAAAATCCTGGTGGGGTACCATCAAGGAAGATTTGAAGGCCTGAAGCTTGGAAATCAAGATGGAGAATGACAGCTATCTGGAGAAAACAATTGCAGTCAGCGGACAACCTCAAAGGGTAAAATATGGCAAAATACGTATGATGATGACATGATCGATAATTGCAACTTTATTTAGTGGGCAAGCTTTTAGATGAGTGTCAATTAAAAGTGACATTTCAATATTGCTGAAATCTCACTTGATATTTTTAGAAGACTAATTTAATTGACCATGAACAATAGGCCATGATTTTATAAGGGAGCGAAAATTAGTCGGGCAACCAACTTTAATACGTAAATATCATGAAGAAAACCAGCATTACACTACAGCACCATTTTCCAATTATTTCTCTAGTATTTCAGTCCAATATTTTTATCGTTGGATTTTGAATAACCTAATATTAGTTGGGCCACCAGATTCTGAAAAATGGTTGCCCAACGTGTGAAAAGCAATTGTTGAACCCTATTATGAAATTATGAGTGTAAAGGTTTTTGTAGAGTTGTTATTTTTCAATGAGTAAAAAATGATGAGCTATATTCTTGTATATCCGTCAATGTTTTGTAGAACTTGAAGGAGATGATTGCAGAGACCAAAGTGGATGCATTTTCGCACGCTTTGACAGCAAAAAATGTCATTGATGGTATTGAAGTGCTGTAAGAACATGATTCAATACTGTTGATCGTTTGAATTTCATTATCTATTTAATTAAGTGGTGTGGGTTGGTTGGTATAATTTTTATGTTTGATTCAAATGATATTTAGTAGGTCATAAATTCCATAATCCTTCTAAAATATATAAACTGCAATTGGACCAATGAAACTCGAAAGGAGTGAATAAAGATTTCAAGTTTTCCAAAGGTGTTTTAATCAGCGTCATGAATCGAAATGAATATTTACTAGAGTTATCCAAAATATCAACCTTTCAGAATTGCATCCGAATGACAGTTTGATGTATATGTCAATGACTTTTAGGTTGAAAGTAGAATGTAATGTTCCAAATGTTCCAACTGTAAATATGGGAATGGGCTGGGTCGTGAGTTGATTTTTACACAAGGTTTAGCTCTTGAATGCTTGTATTAGTTAAATAACTCACACAGTGTTTGGTGTCAGTGTGCAGGTGGCCGGCCTGGGAGGCATGAAGCCCAACACGGTGGTCATCTGCTGGCCGGAGGACTGGAAGGGCTACAAGACGGCAGCAGACACCGTGAAAAATACCTGCCATGGAGCCTACAACCCCAGCAGTTGGCGCATCTTTCTTGGTAAGTGTCTGAACAACAGAGCTTAACAATTTATGCGGTACGTCTCAGGACGACAGAATTTACAACCGCAACACTTTGGGTATTTTTCTGGGTAAGTGTCCATGTTGCTCACGTATGACAGATTATTTGATGGGAAATGGAGCTTATAACCCAAATAATTCGTGGATTTTTTGCTGTAAGTGTCAGATGTATATAGTCTTACCCAACTATTGATGTATCTTGTATTTTGGTATTGAGGATATTTTTGTTTAACCCTTTCGGAAGACGAAGTAAATCACTATAATACCCCTGAGTGCCAGACACGCATTTTTTCGACGTGTTATTCACTGTGGGCGTCTTCAGTTGTCATAGTTGAAATATGATCCTTTGTAGCTCTTAATTTTTTCATCAGAACATTTTTCACATTTACAGTACACATTCACGAGACGGTCTAGTTTTTATTTTACCATTATAAATAAAGATACATACAGCATCAAGTTAAATTTGGACAATTTCGAGTAATCGCCCATTGATTTGACAGCTTGCGTGGTTGATTTTTAAATGTCGTAGTATCAGTAGAAATTTTAAGTGCAGCGACTTTTTTGTCCAGGATAGACACAAAAAACACCATAAACCATCCCTATTTCATAATAATATATTTTTACTTACTATATTATGGACCAAAAACATTTTTAAACCTTGAATTCTGCATCGGGCGTGAAGTTTGACTAGCACCACTCGACCACCCGACAAAAACATCATCGTTTGATAGAAATACTAGATATCCGACGTTCACACTTATTGGGTAGTTTGCCAAACGCTTTATTTGTGATCCGGTATCCAAGATCAATAAGATGAGGCATGGATGACGAATAAAATAATTTCTTTAAAAATTTCAATTTTCACATAATGGCCGACCTTACCAGAAACAGGTGATTCCCCGGAAATCAGCCCTTGAGCAGCACGCGGCTGTTATAGAATAAAAGAGCGCTTTTTTGATAAAGGCTAATTGGGGATTCCTTAGCAGTGTCAACATGGTTTTGGTGATTGAACCTAAGAATACCGCTATCAAGGCTCAAAATAGATATCAGAATATGACGTTGACGAGTCTAGTTTCACATTTGTTAATGGTCTCTGTCAATAGCTGGTTTCACGAGGATTCCATCGATGTACGACCAGCCATGGTTTTGCGAACACAAATAAGTATTTCAGGGCTCAAAATTGCAGCAGATAATGCGTGTTTGGTGGGTAAATATTCGTTCACACTAATAAAATTAAAATATTAACACTATGCTGCTTATTTCCTTCTAGAAATACATCGAAATGTCAAGGTAAAGTTGTTGTTGACACACCAGAATTTGAGACTAGAATCACGAGTATTTACATACGAATATGGCAGCCAAGCTCGAACTGTTTTTTTGGGCGAGTCTGTCGACTTTAGTCGACTGTTGGCGATAGAAGTAATTTACGTGTGTTGACTTTTTTGTCGACAAATGGCATCCAAGGGGTTAATAAGTGTCCATGGATACTACGGCTCGGATAATTGGCATTCTCGGTACGTCTGCACAGAGCTTACAATACCAATAACACTAAATAGCCTCTGTCAAAATAATGGCTGGTAGATATTTTTGATAATTTTTTTACTGCATCCTGCGAAAGAATCTTCTAACATTCACCTAGAATTGATTGTTAGATAATTCTGGAAGATACCATACAGCGCTACACACCCATTCAATTTGAATTATCTTAGTTCAATCTAGTACTTGATTGTATTTTGTGAATGCTTATTGCAGAGACGGTGAGGATGGTGACGGTTCGAGGCTTTGCCTTGCTATGTCCACGCAACTTGCAGAATTTCCCTGACAGGAACGACAAGCTCACGGGAACCATTGATGTCTGGTGGATCTTGCGTATCCTGTTCATGCTTAAAAACAACTTATTTTAGAGTATTTTTATGTTCAGTAAAAACCTTGGCATATGTCCTCTAATAAGCGCCGTTTTTACATTAAGGGACACATTTTCATTCTCTTGGCTTCATAGGTCAATGTGTCCCTAATTGCTTGACTAGGTTTGAGTGTATATTTCTATAAGATACTATTAACTTCCTGGGAAATCAAGAGCAAATAAATGGTAGGCTTTGATGGATTAGCTCTAACCAGTCATTATCAATCAAAGACTATGTCTTAAGAATCATTTCATGGAGAATCTTCCTTAACATTGTGTAGACGATGGCGGTTTGCTGCTTCTGTTGTCCTATTTGATGCAGAAGTTCAAGGTACAAAGCTAAAAGCTTTTTATATGAACATTAATATCAGAACTATTTGCAAAGAGTTTTAGAGACATAAATTACATTCATTTTGAACCTATGTATTTTTTAATACATGCTAAATGACATGATCATCTATTTCATGACCCAAACTTTTTGAAATAATTGGAAAGACCCAAATTTTTATGGAAATGCATTTAGTCTGTTCTGGCAAAAAAACATTACAAAAATTTTAGCCTTATTCACTAATGGACAATCCAAAGTAAGAGCGACAGTCGTTTTATTTTTGAGTGCATAAACCGATGCCTGTTTGTTGTATGAACTGCTCGGTCATGTTAAATCATGGCATGGCAATGTGGACCAGCCAGATAATCATGTCAGTTTGCATTATGGAACGGCATGAAACGTGATCAATTTTAATTATTGTTGCTTGATCATTAGTGTGTAATTTGGCTGCAACTGCAATGAAGGCAAATTAGTGATGTGGGGTGATGAAATAGTTATATAATACATTATGGTTGCTACTTTATGATTGCTGGTTACCACTTATTGTAGGTGTGGCAAAGGGTGCAGCGTGCGCGTCTTTACGGTGGCCACGGAGGAGGACAACAGCATCCAGCTGCAGAAAGTGCTCGAGCACTTCCTCTATCAGATCCGCATCAAGGCCCAGGTCTACGTGGAAGAAATGGTGAGTGATCTCAGGTCTACGTGGAGGAAATGGTGAGTGATCTCAGGTCTACGTGGAGGAAATGGTGAGTTATCTCAGGTCTACTTGAAGGAAATGGTGTGCCTGACAGCCATGTAAGTTTTATAAAGATCGTGCAGGTTTGTATTTCGTATAGTTTCCTGTATAATAAAAAATTGTACTTTTCCATGGTACATATTTGTACTATATATAGAGGTAAGTAAGTCCAAATCGTAACTCTGCTCAATAAATTTATGAATGAATCCTGGAGACTATATTATGAATGAATCAATTATGTAGAAAACCCATTCTGGCACTCTTACCCGAGTTAATTGCGCCTAGAACATTTTCTGACACTTGAAGCAAAATCATCTGAATTGTATTACAAAGTACTCCAATTTTGGCACCTCAGATGTATGCTAGTCAACAGTGACAGATTAGATAGGATTGTGCACTTTTGTAAATGTAGATTTTATGTTGTTTTATTTGTATACAACATCACAAGAGATATCATGGATAAACCTGACCCTGGCTACTCATGTTGTTAGTGACTATTTTTTCAGAACAACCCTGATGTATCTGCTTATGCAGTTGAAAGAACATTAGACATGGAGAACCGTCAGAAAATGTTGGCTGAGGTTAAAAAGAGAAGAAGTTCTGTGGTAAGTCCCTTTTTAAAATTGTTTTTCCCATGAAAGAAGCAATTTTTCGGAACCAAGAAGGGATTTG
>CM032663.1:49226143-49244128 GCA_019095985.1 Streblospio benedicti
TTTTTGTGGATCCTTAATATTTTTGCTGGGAATACTCAAAATGTGGTTAGGTATCATTATAAATATTTAAGGGACGACCAAATAATGTTATTAAAACTGTGATTTCATAAAAAAGGTCAAGTCAAGTCAAATCAAGTCTAAAGTCAAAATAATCATTTATCATACTGACATGTGATACACATATTTGATTATATTTAAATGCATTAATGACATCACCCAGCCAATTATGGCTCATAAGTCAGTTTAAAAAGGTCAGGTTCTCAAATATTCATCAGAGTGGATATTAAAGAAAAAGTCAGGGTAAAGGAGATGTGATAAAATGGTGAAGGAGAAAAACCCAGTGTTCTATCTCTCATATAATGGGAGTGCTGTGCATGGCCCCGCACCCGTGTTATTAACCATTACTGTACTGCTGTGAGTCAAACATTAAAGTCGAATAATGTGAGTTCATCCATCTAGAGCCACACGAATTTCTATTGGAAGTGGGGACTTGTAAAACACATCTTCAGCAATATAGAAGAAATAAGCTGCGTGATGTGTGGTTGGGTAGAAGGATTACAATTACAACGGAATCTACAAGCATTGGGAACGCATAATTACATTATGCAAGACAGAGCAATAGTTTTTCAGCAGCAAATCCTTCTGCCTGTCACCAAATCACGTGATTCGTCTCTATTAAACCACCATCAGCACCCCTACTGACAGGAAGTGAGATCAACTCTACTGCTGGTCATGGATTGCTCATTAGACTAGTGTGGTGTGTACTGCCAATGCTATAGGGTCATATATTTACGGTAATATTGAAGTCGAATGAAAACAATGTGTCAAGATAGGAAGTGTACGTAGTTCATTCTTAGAAATTTACAAAGAATTTACCGCAAGGGGTCTATATTGTTCTATTTAATATTTTATAAACGATATCTTTTTTTATAAACGATATCTTTTGACATACTCTTTTATTTCTAAAGTTATGGAAAAGGCTGCTTATATAATTATGCAGATGATAACGATTATCTCTTTGACATACTCTGATAATAGTATTGAAAATCTAACTAAAGTTATGGTTAGGATTTTCGAAAAAATGGCAAAAATGACAAAGTCCCCATAGCGTCGACCAAATCCGTGCACGGATTTTTGGACTCTGTTTGCGATCCGTCCGTCGAATCCACGAAGGGCTGGAAAAAGGTCGGAGCCTCCCCTCCGGGCAGAATCATGAGTATTGATCGGTGGATAATCCCCTGCGGCCGGAGGCAACGGACGGAGGAAATGCGACGTTTTGGGCTCCGTTTGGCTGATTTTGGCTCTGTTTGGGCTCCGTGGCGTCGTAAAATCCTCTGTCCGTCGTCCACTCTGTCAGGAGTATTTCAACTGCGGCCAGAGTAAATTGGCTGCGTTGAGGCAACGTTTGGGCTCTGCCAGGCGTGTGCGGGCGTCGTTTGATACTCTTGATATATCAAGACCGTAGTCATTTGGCTCTGTTTTTGCGTGACGTACAGAGCATTTCGCAACGTCCAGAGGCGGCAGGCGGGGTTGTTTTTACTATGACTTTCTATTGGGGTTTTCGACGGACGTCGTTATTTGGCTGCGTCAAGCGTTGAATAGGGAAATATATCCCTCCGTTTGCGTTGATACAAAGGAAACGGTGCGTTCTGTCCGTAGTCTAAATGCGACGGCGTGGGCGGCGTTTGTGAGGACGTCCACCGCGGTCAGTGGCGCTGGACAGAGGGCTCCTGGTGACCGTATATAAATGACCAAAACGAGAAGATTGCATTTAATTTGGTACCACTCGAAGTGTAGTGGACGTATGTATGTATATTTTTAAACAATTGAAAAACAATTTTGGAATATGTCAATGCTGGCTTTTGATGATGTGGTGCGCCTGAGACTGGCAGTGACACTTATGAAAGACATTACCAGGAATACGTACAATATAATGATACTTTACCTTGCAAGTAATCATCCAGAGCAGGCTGCACTTTATTATCCAGACAACCAAATAGCCAACCATCCACCTCAAGCAGATGTTGGGCACCTACAAGTACACGTACCATCCGATCTAGAAGATGCTGATGACGAAGAAGAAGAAGAAGAAGAAGAAGCACGTGAAGTCCAATTGGCTCGCGTTGACGCCCACGGAAGGCGGCGTCGCAGGAAGCAAGGCCCCAGGAAGAGGAGGCAGTGGTGGGTTTGTCCGTGGGGGTCTGGTGACCGCAGACTCCTATTTGGACACTACGATAACCTCATGGCTGAAATGAGAGTGGAAGACCCATATAGTTACTTCAACTTCCTACGCATGTCTCCGCAAATGTTTGAGGAACTTCTCGTCCGTTTGACTCCAAGAATCCAGAAACAGGACACCAATTACAGGAAAGCACACTCACCTGGATTGAAATTGGCAATCACGTTGAGATACATGGCCACAGGTGAGAACTACCCTACTTTAAGTTGCGGTTTTTCGAGTTAGCCGCCACACCATAGCTGTGATAATCCCCGAGGTGTGTAAGGCAATTCAAGATGAGCTAGCAGAGGAGGTGGTCACGTTCCCCCAAAACGAAGAAGAATGGCTACAAGTGTCTCAAAGGTTCCAGCAGAAATGGAATATGCCTCACGCTCTGGGAGCCTTGGATGGCAAACACATACGCATAAGAAGACCAAACAAGTCTGGCAGTTTGTACCATAACTACAAGTTTTTTTTTTTCTGTAGTTCTCATGGCCCTGGTGGATGCGGACTATAAATTCATGTTCACTGATGTGGGTGGTGTGGGCCACCAATCCGATATGCAGCTCTTCAATTCATCGCCTCTGAAGGAAGGGCTTGATGAGGGCGACCTCGGAATACCACGACCAGATAACTTGCCAAATGACAATATACCATTTCCATACTTCATATTAGGGGACGATGCGTTTGCACTCAGGGAGTACATGATGAAACCCTTTAGCCAGAAAAACTTGAGTATGGAACAACGTATCTACAATTATCGCATCTCACGTGCCAGGATGGTCGTTGAGAATGCCTTTGGTATCCTCGCTCAGAGATGGCAGTGTTTTTTTAACTACCATGCAACAAAAACCGGAAATTGTCCAGCAAATAGTACATGTAGGCATTTGCCTCCACAACTTCATCCGCATCAGGTTGATCAGAGACAATGTGCAAGACCTTGCCCCTGGTGTCCAGCCCAATGCCGAGGACGATGATCACAATATTATACCGGGAGCATGGCGTGAACATGCTAATCTGGAACCTATTGATGCTCGCCACCAGGGTGTGAGAGAACTGGAAGCAGCCAAGATTCAACGCCAGGTCTTGGTGGCATACTTCAATAGTCCTGCTGGAGCGGTGCCGTGGCAGGAAGAACGTGTGAATGCCAGGATACATATTAATATTCCTACTCAAATCCAACCCCAAGGTGATGGTGATGTTGACGTAGACACTGATGAAGAGATGCAAGATGGTTGAACATTCCAATTTAAAAATTTGAGTAGCAAACAAAATAAAAACACTTATGTATTTCAGTGCACCTTCGGACTTTCTCATGTGTAATTTGAACAATTGTGACTTTGTCGTGTTGTATGTAAGTTATGTATAACAGTATGATTTTAATATTACTTTTCTAATATTCTCATGTGTATTTTGTAGAATTGTGAATTTGTCAAATTGTATGTGTTGAAATAAAATTAAGTATAATAAACTAACTTTGTACTGTTATATTTGTAATATTCAGGCGTGTAAATAAATGTAACTTTTTTCATTTTAATAGCGGGCGGCGGACAGACTAGTTCGGCCCGTTCGAACCGCTGCTGCGGCGCAGTCATTTGACACCGCACGGCGCCAACAGGCAACGTGGTAGGACAACGGACGCCGCCGAGCCAATTGATTTGTATGTAAAATCCAAGGCTGCGTCCGTTGTAAAAAGGGCTGCGTCCGTTGTGATTTTCGCCCTGTGGCGGAGGAGCGAGTCATACTCTGTACGTTGTTGCGGCGGCTCCTATTTCCTCTGTGACGTTGTGATAAGGCTACGACGTTGATTTTGACTACGTGGGAGGCTGCGTACAGAGTCCTTGCGCCGTCGTTTCCAAGTAATGTTTACAAACATGGATTATCATATCGAGTGCCACGACGTGCTCCAACGACGTCACAGAGGGTGACCACGACGTGGCAGAGTCACAAATGACTTGACTTGTGTGTGGTGTTGCATGGATCCTCCTATACCATGGGCGTATTCACATCTTGTTATATTGACGTAATTAGGGTGCTCTCTGGATACTGATCAGTCAAATGTCATTTCCTTCCATTCTATGATTACAAATAACACAAACTACTTTAATAATAGTCCAAGACGTTTTAAAAAAGCACGTCAAACAATGAAACAACAATGAAGACATGCAGTAATAGTGATATATTCATTATGAATTGCACAAAAAAGTAGAACTTTGTATTGAATATGCATATATATATTTTACAATTAGTTACCCTTGAAATCAATTCAAGCTTGAATATTGAGGTAGTATTATCAATCTGATTGGACTCAACACTTACAAATGGTTAAACACAACAAATAACTAAGTGTTGAACATATATGTAGATAACATTACGATTCTTCATATTATAATAATATTGTAGCATATTATAGTAATATTTTAGACATTTTGCTATACCAAAAGGGTGTTATCATGTCCCGGTATAATAATCTGTTTAATGGTGTAGACCATTTTTAAATTATTATAAAGAAAAGCTATTTGAAATTTTTTGATGTGATGTACATATAGTTGCGAAAATTACATGCATGTGATGTAGTTTTAGTTCTATTCTCGTCATTCTGTAAATTGTCAAAACATCATTTTTAGATAATAACTGTTTTACATTTTAAACTTCTATGGTATTTCACCATACATTTCACTAATGCGAAATAAAATTGTAGAAAAATATTACACAATTGCTTATTGAAAATGAATACTTATGAAATCGCCTCGAAATTGCACAAATATTTAAGATAAAATTATTTGAAATCAATATACTATCCATGCAACATATAAAACCTTAAGTCGAACTATTAATCAAATGGAATATTCACATATGGATCAATTTTTTTTAGTCATCTCTTAGTCAACTTCTGGTTTGGAACATGTTGTAAACTTCTGCTCGTGATTTTGTAATTCTTAATAGAGGTTTCTCAATATGAGCTGCTATGAATCAAGTGAATTTCTTGTGAACAGTTCCAAATTTATGCACAGAAGTCTGCAACATACAAACAAAGTGCAAGTTTGAAGAAACAACTGAAATATGTCCCACCCCGGAATGTTAATATTCAACATATAATATAAATGTACTTCTGAATAAAAACCTATACAATAGAACCTCTATATTATGATCACCAATTGGACTGACCTAAATTGGCTTGAATAAAGTGGGTCTCTTAATGGAGGTTTATGGAGGAATAGCGGATTGGGACTGTGAGAAGAAATGGACATGCTTTAGAGGCTCTTTAAATGGAGTGGTGATCTTAATTGGAGGTTCACTGGACGCTATTTACTGAGTATAATCCATGAGAGATACTGCTGCAAACACAGGCAGTACAACTGTTGTACTGCAGCGGGTTTTGAACCGTGCAATACTCTTCCTGATGGCCTCCTAGCTAGCTGCTTCAGTGGACGCTTTGTACAAATGCAGATTCATGAGTTCAAGAAATGACCACACTCACCACAGTCTGGCCCAAGCCAGTTCATGCAAAGTCAAAACTGCAGACCTCACTTATGTTAAGCACGTACTGTAAAAGATATAGCTATCACCTGATTCACTAGCATATGGAAAAGCTCCTCGAAATGGTCCCCTGGGTTGACAAACTTCAAATTGAAAGCGCAAATTGCAGGAACTGGTAAAAGGCTGTGGTTGGGCGTGCAACCGCTTTCCAGGGCGCTTCCACCGCCTGGTTGTTGGAGTGGTGTGCGCATAAAGAAGTTTCCGGAACACGACAGTTCTGGCACCATACTGAACCAGAAGCTCAGTTATCACCCTGAGAGACACCAGATCCGTGCTGGAGCGAGCGTTCGCATTTTCCTGCATACACTCCGGCACTGCCGCCAGAGGCGCCCAGCATCGATGGCTGTGTCGCGTCTCAGCTCCATCAAATAAGAGCTTCCGGCTTCACAAAGCAGCTGGAGGATGCGGCACAAACTGCCCTAGGGCGTATCTGGTGGAATGATGACCTGGCGTCAACCCCGACCCGCACCTGGAATTGAAGCGTCCGCCACCTTGGACAGCAAGTACGGGACATTGACTTTTTGCTCAGCCGGTGGCAACAAGCTGTTGACAGCGCCAGCGTCACGTACGGCGTAGCCCGCAGTATTCATATGCCCGACTAGTATCTGCAAATCGGCGTGCGCGGGTGACACCGAAGACGGTTGTGAACTACTGGGGGATGCCATTATACGGTTTAAACTTCGAATATTTGAGAGACTAGAAGGCGTATGACTGAGGCTAGACAATAGTCACGCGGCTTTGTTAGCCATCCTTGGTGACATAATACAGTATTTGTCTCTGTATTGGCGGGTTTTTAATCATCCAAGGGAGACAACCCACAAGCTGGCCATCGACAAGTGCCAAGAGGACTTAAAACGTGTCATGATGTAAACAGCAAAAAACAATCAAGATTTGAAAATGGTTAAAAACTAGCAAACTTGAAAAATTCACAGTTAAATGTTAGGATTCGTGCTCTGGAGAAGGAGTTGAATAAGCAACAAACTGAAGCAGATTAGAATCCCGCCAAAAGTCAGCAAAGAGATTTGAAATAAAGAAACGGAAGCTTTTGGCTTCACCTACGAACTATCGTCTACAATGTCCCTCAGTCATAACGTGCCCATCACCTTCGACAACAAGCTGTTTGACTCCAGCGACAGTAGCATTGTGCCTCAGCTCGGAACGTTCACGTGTCCGATTCCGATTACTACATATTCTATTGGTCAGTTCATGCCAGCAAAAGAAGAGTGTCGGCAAAACTTGTATGATGCAAGGGAGAGACGGTCAAGCCTGGACCACTGACCACTGACCTTGGAGAAAACTACGGTGGCACATCCACCATGGCGTCCGTCGTCCAGTGTGAGGAAGGATCATCCATCTGGGTGGCCGCCAACGCCTGGCCAGAGCAAAGCGAGTGCAACCAGATTGAAGGCGTGTATTCCTCCTTCTCAGGATTCAAGGTTTTTGCTGAGTCTGATGATTCTGTTGAGGCTTTGACGGCTCAGCTCTCTGCAAATACATCTGCTAATTTAGTGCCTTACGACGAGGTTCTGTTTAGCCAGGGAGTGAATTATGATCCCGGAACTGGCTCCTTTGTCTGCAGCTCTGATGGTGTTTATGTCTTTGTTGTCAGTATCCATTATGTAACAACGTCTTCCAGTTTTTATATTCAGAGAAATGGAGTTCAAGTGAGATACCTTTCCTACCCCAGAAACTCTCTATCAGGAACAAGCACAGACAGCGGTACCGCAACAGCCACCTGTGTCCTCACCTGCCAACAAGAAGATGTCATAACAGCTAGATCCAGTGGCACTGTTGACCATCTCGCCTTCATGTCCTCCTTCACAGCATTCCGCCTCGCTCAAAGGGAAAACGAAACTGTGGCCTTCACCGCTGGACTCACAAATGGTGGCAATCATGACTATCGGGATGGTCTAACCATTATTTTTGACGATGTCACCACCAATATTGGGGGATTCTACTTTCCAAATATGGGTTCCTTCGTCTGCCCAGACAACGAGCTCTACCTGTTCTCTTGGCAAGTAAAGCTTACATCAGAATACAATAACCGACCCGGTGAGGTTTGCTTTTGATGATGGGAGGAGACCATGAAGACTGGACCACGGACCGGGGAAGTCTTGACAAGTACAATCAGCAGCACCTCCGCTACCCAGGTGGTTCTCGAATGTGAATACCAGAAGGCAAGATCACTTTCATGCAAATCGGTTTAGATTGAAAGAGAAAATAAAGATAAAAAATACAGCAACACAGGTGGGTTCCGTTAAAATTAAATTATGGAACAAATTCTAATATATATTTGATTTGTAAATTTAGATATTATTCACGGTTTTTTGAGGTTAGATTTATATTTTCATACAGAAAACCTATTTAACACTTTTGCTCAAATCGTTCACAGGAATACAAGCGTGGCACACAAAATATTTTATAACAGTATTATTCAAGGTATATGCTAGTACTGGTATATATTTCAATTTCAATAAAACATCCCACTGGTTGCGACGCACTGGGAACTTACGTCCAGTTTATAAAAATTGGTTGGATATCCAGATTTTTCATCTACATTAAGCATCTGCCGACCCAGCGTTCCTTTGCCGCTTCACGTACGTGTGACTTGCGTGTGACGCTCGCTGCCAGTACGCGGCCAAAATATTTCTAGGAAGATTAACAATCGGTTTACTCTTTAACGCTCCTGAGCGTCCTGAGGGTTTGGGCTGCTCAGAACATCGAAAGCGTAAATGATATACGCCAATCGATAATCCATTGATTTTTTTTACATGGGGGTACGTCCTACATACGCCGAACATACGCTACACACGCGCTGAACATCCACCGCGTAGTGGGAGCAGATGCTTGGCAGATGAAAATGTTGGCATAAGCTTGGCGCACCTTGAGCGTACAATGGCGTACATTCAGCAGGTGTTCAACGTATTGTAGACGTATGTTCAGCGGGTAGCAGACAGTGAACGCAAGGTCAGCGTAACACCGACGCACGTCTCACCCAGACTTTTTTTGTGCGTATGGGTTACGCTGTCTTTGTTTTCACTGTGCTTTTCTTACGCCGGGTTTGCGCCAGCCTTGCGCCGGCTGTGAGTTGACTATGCGCTGGGGAAAAAATCATTTAATGCCAATAGGGGTTATCTATCAGCAGATGCTCGACTTATAATTTTTTTTGCCTGGAGATCCCTAGAATTTATGCATCGACCCTACGCAGAAACTAGTGGGACTCGGCCTTAATATCAACTACTGAGGTTGCTACACATATTTTATCATAACTCCAAAAAATGAGCATGGCGACATGGGTATTTTTCATCTAGACGCTTTGATCCAATAGTTAACATTAAATATTTTTGCTAGGAATACTCAAAAATGTGATTAGGTATCATAATAAATATTTAAGGGTCGACGGAATAATGTTATTAAAAGTGTGATTTCATAAAAAAAGGTCAGGTTCGCAAATTTTCATAGGAGTAGGTATTAAAGTAAAAGTCCAGGTAAAAGGAGATGTCAGAAAATGGTTAAGGAGAAAAACCTAGTGTTCTCAAATATAATGGGAGTGCTGTGCATGGCCCCGCACCCGCATTCGGTAATCCTCGTATGTTTCCGCTGCTCTCACAACAAACTGTTGAGCTCCGAAACATTGGGAGTAGTTCCGAGTGCCGCACCCGTGTTATTAACCATTACTGTACTGCTGTGAGTCAAACATTAAAGTCGAATAATGTGAGTTCATCCATCTAGAGCCACACGAATTTCTATTGGAAGTGGGGACTTGTAAAACACATCTTCAGCAATATAGAAGAAATAAGCTGCGTGATGTGTGGTTGGGTAGAAGGATTACAATTACAACGGAATCTACAAGCATTGGGAACGCATAATTACATTATGCAAGACAGAGCAATAGTTTTTCAGCAGCAAATCCTTCTGCCTGTCACCAAATCACGTGATGCGTCTCTATTAAACCACCATCAACACCCCTACTGACAGGAAGTGAGATCAACTCTACTGCTGGTCATGAGATTGCTCATTAGACTAGTGTGAGTGTGTACTGCCAATGCTATAGGGTCAGATATTTACGGTAATATTGAAGTCGAATGAGGTGTGGTGTTGCATGGATCCTCCTATACCATGGGCGTATTCACAACTTGTTATATTGACGTAATTAGGGTGCTCTCTGGATACTGATCACGCAAATGTCATTTTCCTTCCATTCTATGAGTATGAATAACATAAAATACTTTAATTAATAGTCCAAGACGTTTAAAAGAAGCACGTCAAACAATGAAGACTATACAGTAATAGTGATTTATTCATTATGAATTGCACAAAAGTAGAACTTTGTATTGAATATGCATATATATATTTTTACAAGTAGTTACCCTTGAAATCCGATATTAAGCAGATATTGAGGTAGTATTATCAATCTGGGTGGACTCAACACTTACAAAATGGTTAAACACAACAAATAACTAAGTTTTGAACATACACATAGATAATGATACTGTCTTTATATTATAATAATATTGTAGCTTATACTAATATTTTAAGTATCTCCTTGCTATACCAAATGTTGTTATCATGTCCCAGTATTATATGTTTAATGGTGTAGACCACACACAAATTATTGTAAAGAAAAGCTATTAGAAATTTTAGATGTGATGCACATATATAATGAAAATTTTATTACATGTGATATAGTTTAGTTCTATTCTCGTCATTTTGTAAATAGTCAAAAACATCATTTTAAATAATAACTGTTTTACATTTTAAAGTTTTGAACATACACATAGATAATGATACTGTCTTTATATTATAATAATATTGTAGCTTATACTAATATTTTAAGTATCTCCTTGCTATACCAAAGGTTGTTATCATGTCCCAGTATTATATGTTTAATGGTGTAGACCATTTTAAATTATTGTAAAGAAAAGCTATTAGAAATTTTAGATGTGATGTACATATATAGTTGTGAAAATTTTATTACATGTGATATAGTTTAGTTCTATTCTCGTCATTTTGTAAATAGTCAAAAACATCATTTTAAATAATAACTGTTTTACATTTTAAACTTCTCTTTGATATTTCACCATACATTTCACTAATGCGAAATAAAATTGTACAAAAAATATTACACAATTACTGCTTTGAAAATGAATACTTATGAAATTGCACAAATATTTAAGATAAAATTATTTGAAATCAATATACTATCCATGCAACATGTAAAACCATTAAAGTTGAACTATTAATCAAATGGAGATATTCACACGGGGATCCAAGTTTTTTTGTCATTTCCACTAACGTCTGGTTTTGGAACATGTTGCAAACTTCTGCTTGTGATTTTTGTAATGCTAAATAGAGGTTTTCTCAATATATAGACTGCTATGAATCAAGTGAATTTCTTTTGTAACAGTACCAAATTTATGCACAGAAGTCTGCAACATGCAAACAAAAGTGCAAGTTTGTAGAAACAACTGAAATATGTCATACCCAGAGATGTTAGGAATATTCAACATATAATATTAATGTACTTCCTGAATAAAAACCTATACAATAGAACCTCTATATTATGATCACCAATTGGACTGACCTAAATTGGCTTGAATAAAGTGGGTCTCTTAATGGAGGTTTATAGAGGAATAGCGGATTGGGACTGTGAGAAGAAATGGTCATGCTTTAGAGGCTCTCTAAATGGAGTGGTGATCTTAATTGGAGGTTCTACTGGTCACCATTACTGAGTATAATCCATGAGATACTGCTGCAAACGCACAGGCAAGTACAATTGTTGTACTGCAGCGGGTCTGAACCGTGCAATACTCTTCCTGATGGCCTCCCTAGCTAGCTGCTTCAGTGGACGGCACTTGTACAAATGCAGATTCATGAGTTCCAAGAAATGACCACACTCACCACAGTCACAACTGACCAGTTCATGCAAAGTCAAAAACTGTGACCTCACCATATTCAGCACGTACTGTAAGATATAGCTATCCGCCTGATTCACTAGCATATGGAAAAGCTCCTCGAAATGGTCCCCTTCGTTGACAAACTTCAAATTGAAAGCACCAAATTGCAGGAACTGGTAAAGGAAGCTGTGGTTGGGCGTGCAATAGCACCAGGGCGCTTCCACCGCCTGGTTGTTGGGTGGTGTGCCATAAAGAAGTTTCCGGAACACGACAGTTCTGGCTCCATACTGAACCAGAAGCTCAGTTATCACCCTGAGAGAC
The DNA here is from genome assembly GCA_019095985.1 of Streblospio benedicti. Taxonomy (NCBI): domain Eukaryota; kingdom Metazoa; phylum Annelida; class Polychaeta; order Spionida; family Spionidae; genus Streblospio; species Streblospio benedicti. Next base: position 49,238,120 of record CM032663.1, read on the forward strand.
ACCAGATCCGTGCTGGAGCGAGCGTTCGCATTTTCCTGCATACACTCCAGCACTGCCATAAGCATGTCGAAGACGCCCAGCATCCGATGGCTGCTGTGTCGCGTCTCTAGCTCTATCTCTGTCCGACTTCCGGCCTCTAGAAGCAGCTGGAGGATGCGGCACAACCCCTGGGCAGTATCTGGTGGAATGACGTGTCCTGGCGTCAACCCCGACCCCGCCTGTGGAGGTGAAGCGTCCGCCACCTTGGACAGCAAGTACAACAGGATAGTGACTTGCTGCTCAGCCGGCGGCAACAGGCTGTTGACAGCCTTGACGTCACAATGCGGCAGTACTTCCTGCAGTATTCTGCAGTACCCGACTAGTATCTGCTCGTCGGCATTAAGAATGCTGTACGGGTGACATAGACGGTTGTGAACTACTGGGGATGCAGCCATTATACGAGCGGTTTCTTCGAACAACACAGAGACTAGAAGGCGTATGACTGAGGCTAGACAATAGTCACTGACTTTGGTAGCCATCCCTTGGTCGCATAATACAGTATTTGCCTCTGTCTTGGCGAGGTTTTTGTTTGTATGTTCTTTAGCCTGGCTCAATAATATGCGCACAAGTTCTAGGCTGGTATCCAGACCGTATCTTCCTGCTGACAGGGCAGCCTTTGTTGCTGGGATGCTTGTGCGGGAAGCCACAACGTACCTGGCAGAAAACAGAGTGTGCATTAATTGAGTGCATTATGCAATGTATAGTTTGAGACTTACCAAAGACAACAACAGAGAACTGTCACCATCTCACCCCTCATTAGCAAGCCAGGGCAATACATTTTACATGACAATCACAGCATACATATAACGGTGCAATTCGTTAGTTAGAAAAGCTTTAGAGTACTCCAAAATATTAGATTAATACATTATCCCAATGTGTTAGACAGAGAGTTACGGGACAAAAGATGGCTTGTTCATTATGAAATGCTCTTTAGTAACTAGACCACCCACCTCAGCACGTGGTTTGCGTTGAGGAAGCACACAGTGGAGACGTCATCCACGGCTGTGGACTTGCTGGTCTCCAACAGTAGGCGAACACAGGACAGCAGGTCAGAGTCAAACTCCTACAGCATAAGAGGGGGTATAAAGAACTTTTAGAGGTAGGATGTGGAATGTGTGGAAAATGTGTTTTGAGAGGCATTTCAAAATTATAAAAGCCCATTTGTACTATTTTTCAGATCAAGACCCTCACAGTCAAGACACTAAACGGAGGCGCAACCAATGGTTCAGATGCGCATTACCAAGCCACCACTAGTGACAAATCCAGATACATTGCAAAACATGGTTTTTCAACTGCTCGACAGATGCCAATGACAAAGCTTTTGGAGTGGCTACTTTTCAACAAAGTGGATTATATGATTGCTTATATTCTATAAACCGGCCAAACAAACTTTCCTTCGCTTATACGCACCATGAGAAGCCCCGGCATCCCATCCGCGTCTGTCCTGTTGACTGCAGAGGTAGTGCCAGGTGCAGGTGCTGGCAGGTGGTGCAGCAGGCGTGCGAGGCAGGTGCCGGCGCCCACACGGCACGCCAGCGACACCAGCGGGCCGAGCTCAGACGCCGGGGACGGGCAAACGGGGGACGGGACTGCAGGAGTATTGCGTAAACCACTCTTTAGATTATATATATTTTCTACAAATTGCAATGAAATTACAGACAAAAACGTTTTGGTATTCAGGAGAGTAGTGCAAGTAAATAGAAGTGTCCCCATTAGCTAGGTATGTCTGATAATGGACCATTTTTTGTAACATTATTTAGTCGTAGCCAACAGGCCCATGTTGATAAAAAGTTGAGCCCTTAATTTTGAGTTGTCCCTTTTAACGAGAAGTTATCAGTGTGAGGCTCTACTGTATCACTGATTGTTATGCTACCATGCTGATATAACTTTTATCATCCTAATTTTGAACAACAGGATTACTTTCTGTTAACATCTTGCAAAACAAAAGTTGCGTTTGCCTTCTCACTGTGCTACATCACGGTTAGTTGTAGTCTCGATCAGACTGACACTACTGCGTTCGCGAAACTTGTAGGTCCGACGGAAAGTAAGTGAGTGAGGGAAGGGTCTGGGTTGACCGAGACTAGGTTAGTTGTACATTTACTACAATCCTTCACAAGGCAAGATGGACACTTCACTTCAAAAAGGCAAAAATCAATAGCCCGGCCAGTTTTCAAGTGACCACGGGCTACAGGCCCTGCCACCACTTGTGTCAAACCCTGTATTGGGTTCGATTCTTCTATACCAAACAACTTTTTGCAGAGTGCATTGTTTTATATCATTTAACCACTTTGTTTTCTGGCTTCAATTATAGTGTTGGGTCAGTGGTGGGACTCTTACCGCAAAAATTGTATGCATGTGGTCAAGGTATGAAATCAGTACCCAAAAATTAAGTGCCACCCCCGAACATATCAGACCCAAAAATATAATGAAACTCTGAACTAGGACTCAAAAATATAATGTAAAAAGCAATACATATTTTTTGATAATGCTCAGTCATAATCTTACTAGAGGATGATGTGAATTAAAGCAAAGAAAATTTTATTACATACTAATGTAATGATTTGTCAATATTTGCATGAACATGTCAAATATGCGACCAAAAAATATACAGAATGTTGAAAAATTATGACCCCAAAATATAATAGGAGAAAATATGACCCCAAAGTATAATGTACGTCGCAAAAGGTCTATCTGGTGGCACGTCCTACCCACTCAACCTATTGAAGACCCCCACCCCGTAGAGAGTGTTGGTATAATACATGGGACATTAAGTATAGTGTTGGTACAAAACATGGCAAAGTTCTCTCACCAAAGAATATGTAATTTTTACTGGCCTGCTTGAACTATTCTTAATAAGATCTCTATTCCATAATCATGGTCTAATATCGGTATGTAAACCTGTAACGTAGAATGATTGTAAAGTCAACAGACTTGTTTTTAAATGGGTCTATCTCTATGAAAAATATTAAATAAGACTTGAGTAACAAGGGCATTGATCAGATAGCTTTTATTAAACTCAAACATACCATATACATAACAAAAATAACAGTAAAAATTACATTAATTTGTTGACTAGCATATATACATAATTCCAGGAATAGGTAGCATGTATTCGTGATAATTTCTATATTAATTGTACTGTAATTTATCAAAGTTACAATTAGCAATGAAGTCTGATATATTTCTAAGTTGATCACACACATCATATGATGAAGTTTATGCTCCATTTCAGAATACACAAAAACATTTTACCTTACAATACGAATAATGATGTCTCTGTAAAAGACAGTGAAATTTAAATTGCATTTAAGACATAGTAATAATGATACGTGTGTACCAGTAATTCCTAATTTGAAAAAAAAATACAGTGAAACCAATAACAATTAAACCTTATTACACATAATTAAATTAAAGAGACATGCACAGGTGACTTCCAAGGTATATAATAAATTTATGTCATGTAAATGGTACTTGCTATATCAGTTGAATATATACATTTTTCATCTAGTTGTATCATTCCATTTCTTCGTAATTAAACCTTTTTTTTAACTCTAGGGAAGATGTTTTGTCCCCAAACTTGGAGATGTCAAATTATTATTCTATCAACCTTAATAAACATTGCGTACACACAAATTTCGGCTTGGCGCACAGTAATTAAAGGCAATGTACAGTCCTGTTATTAGTACGGAACCTTCCAATGTCAATCCACTTAGCTTTCTCTCTGTTTTAATTTATTATATTTTTCTATCAAACGCGTGTTTATTATTGTAAAATTGAAAGTGATTAGGTGCAACATGTCAAGAAAATAGAAAAATAAAATAATTAAGTTCAAAATTGTCTGGGGGAGGTGGTTGCTGTTCATGTCCCTTTAACAATTAGAGTGAAATGTAGCACCCACTATTTATTGTATCAATTACCATGCATTTTTCATTCCATTTTAAGAATGTTTGCGTCAGTTTTCTTACCAACTAAATGCCAACATAGGTAATAACCATGATTGTAGCCTCCAATGGACTACATTTCAGGAGTAAGAGGTAGAGCTCTATACACTTACAAATTACTGTAAATACCACTAACTAAACTGTAAAATGACAATATCCATCACATTTTGTTTGAAAAAAAAAAAGGTGAAGATTTGGACCAGTGACACTGGTAGTATCAATATTTACCGCACCACAGCAAAGAACAGTTCCAGTTGCTAGTCACGTGATATCTAGAAGAGTATGAGTTCAGTTTTTGTCTATTATTCTGATGTATAATGTATGTGTACAGGGGTCATTCGAGAGTTTTTTGATACACATTTACCTTTCCAATTAACTTTTTCTATCAAAACCAAGCAACTTCATACCTACAATTTCCTATTTGGAAGTCTAATTATTATGATAAAGGTGGAGGCTGTTGAGTGCATCTTCTTTTGTGATGGACTGCCACGATTCTGGGATCTCCAGCCCCTTGGTGTTGTGGTATTCCACCAGTTTGTCGCGGTGTCTTGCCATCATCCACATCCAGAAAGGCGAGGCTTTTCCAGAATGATCAGGTGGAATATCAATATTAGGGAAGAAGTTTCTATACTCCTTATAATAATGCAGCATTTCATTTGCGCTTCCTTCTCCTTGACAGGATTCAGATTCTTGGCACTTCAGATCAGTCACCCCGCACCAGAACTTTGTTGTGTCTGTACTCACAGTAAATGTGCAGATTTCATGACAGAGAATTTGTGTTTGTTGCCATCTGATTCCACGTACACCATAAGGCCAATGCTGTAGACATTTGTGTCTGAGCTCATTTGTTACTGGACTGGATGACAAGTGGTCCGCTGTTGTGTGGATACAGGGAGAATAACAAAACGGACACTTTTCTTTACATCCCCAGACTTTGTCCATCACTTGGTCAAATGGGTTCTCACCTTTCCATTGTACATTTTCTGCAGAGATGTTATTAAAATGTTCATAGACCTCATCTTTCAAGCTCCTTAGTAAAGTGTTCATCTTGTCTTGAGCTTCTTTGTGGGTCATCCTCTCCAATTGTTCAAGCAATTTGAATTCATTATCTGATAGTGGGATGCTTGATACTTTTTTCATTTCTTCTTTAAAGATTTGACAAGAAAATTTTGCATTTTTCATGGTGTTATCAAACGCTTGATTGAAATTCGATAGTATGTCATCAATTCTTTTTTGGGCTATTGTTTTGTAATTTATTGCACTCTCATTACCAAATAATTTTACTTGACTTTTCGTAATGATCATTGAATAGCAATACATGTATACATCTTTTATAAAGACCATATACTTGTCAAAATCATCATCTTCACCAAGTGTCTGTAAAGCCTCTGCAAGAAGTTTGTGCTTAGTATAACCAACATCTTTCAGAATACAGTCCACTACTTCTCTTGTTATATCACATTCAACAATGCTAAGAATATGGTCTTTTAAGTACTTAAAGAAAAAGTTGATACCCCCATCATGCAATCCCTCTCCAAGAAGCTGAATGAATAGTTTTTGCAGCTTTGATTCAAATGACTTCAGTTTAGCATCTGTACTAGCTGTGTCTTTAAAGGTTTGATTCATTGTCTCAAAATGAAGAATCGCGATCCGTGCGACATGTACTGCAAACATGGCTTCAAAAGATGGAGTGAGGTCAAATGGAATGGATTTGTCTTCATTGCGCTTCTTCAATTCAGTACTTATGAATCGAAATATGCTATGTGCCATCCTTTTTTTAAAGTATCCAGCTCATCCATTTTTTTCAACTTTTCTTTTGATGATATCGATTTAATTTATTTGCTTCTTCTATGACATGGGGAAAAAAGAAAGATCTTGACTTGTGCTCATCAAGTACAGTTCCTTTTCAAACTATGTTGGAATCGTCTTGGAAGACTCTATTTTCTAGATATTCTTTTTTTTCATTTTGTTTTCCATTAAATAATGAGGAAAGTCATCAATTGAAAAACTTAAATGTTTCCATTTCAAG
>CM032663.1:49244228-49268638 GCA_019095985.1 Streblospio benedicti
CCATTTTTAACTCATTACCCTGTTACCCAAATAAAGGTGAGTTTGGCGGTGATAGCAGCCGACAAAAAATTGTTTATTTCGAGCAAAGTTTGCTGAAACCGTAGATCACGTGACAGATCACTTTATTGCCAAATGTCTGTTGCTGCAAAATGCCCGAAAGAGCCCCCAAGGTGTCGTCTACTGTCTCACACATGTTCCTGCTAAATGGATTGTTTGTTTAAGGCCAAAGTACTTAGCTTTTTTGGGTGTGTTGATGTTTTTAAACCACTTGGAAAAAAAACGTAAAATCATATTAAGTACAACACATTTTTCGTACCAAATCATAATCATACGTTACCCCCGCATTTCATTGTAATACAGACATGAAAAGAATGCCTAAGACATGCTAATTCCATGGATTCCGCTTTAAATCCTCAATTTTTATAAGTCGGGGTCACGCCACAGCCCAACTCACCTCCCATGGTCAGTGCAGCAGACTCCAGACAGGAACAGACAATGTATTTTAAACGCTCGGAAATCTCCGGCAGGACTCGGCCAACATGGATGTCTTCACGTGACTGGAAACTTGTCTTGTCAAAATGACAGTTAGACAGTTAGACAGTCCCGAATGTCCATTACCTATTTTCAATTTGTTGTGAGGGATAAGATTTACCACTTTGAGTATCATATGTCAAACAAATTAACCTCTGAAATGAGAGAGGATTAACATAAGTTATCACTTTTTGTGACCTGTTTAAATACTGCAACTTGATTGGTTGGGCACCTAGGATTGATTACTTGACTTCATTACAATTCTGGGATTAACAGCCTGTGATTGGTCACATTTTTGATAAGCAATAGTTATGCTTCAGACGTCTGTTGACATCTGATACTCAGAGTGAGATTTACGTGGTGACAAAGACAATTCTATCTTTGAAAAACTCGTCTGCTGTGACGTGACATCGCGCGAATTACAATGATAACAAAGTCATCAATTATTCGGCTGCAAGATTCTGAAATGTATCGCACTACATTTTACCTTTAGAGTCACACGTTTGCATCATTTGTTCCATTTTACTAAGGCGCTTTCCTGCTACGTTGACAAGATGGAGTGGTACTGAGAAAGATCCAGGAAATGATGCTCGACAAGATGGGTGTTTTCTGTCCAGTAATGCACGCGAAATTAATGGTCGTCTGCTATTGCCGAGTGCGGAGAGTTTGGCTTTACAACTGTAGTAGTGTAAACACTATTCTGGGGTGTGTGGAAATAAGTGTCACGTCTTCATTGGCAGATCCAGGTCTTCTGAAAAGAGAGAGGGGGGCGTAGCCACTATCCAGGATTGTGTCTTGTAAGTGTCAGATGGCAAAAAAAAGCATGATTTTTAGCTTTGATATTTTATGTTTTCGGAGGTGGCAAAAAAAGTCTGGATCTGCCAATGGATTGTCTTTGTATGACAACATTTTAGGCCTCACACATAACATTGGCATATACATGGGCTTGTCAAGCTGAATGATTCATGCACATATTTTGAGCGTAACACTATATCAGTGCAGTGCACTTGTAATATATCAAGAGCTTCGCAAGTTCGAAGGAATACAGATGTATTTTCCAGGTCTGATGTGAGCTATGAAAGCGGTTTAATCCACACGAAGTTTGAAAAGAACCGCTAATATATGTTTTGCCATGAATAATGCATTATTTGGGCTCCAAATGGAGCTTCTGTTATAATTTTATCAGTTGCTACTTATTTTAAGTACATTATGTCAAATTTTATATATTTTGTAAATATTTTGAAGACTATCCTATTACTATAATAGTACATAGATAATGTTCAGATAAGACTTATGAGTTCTCGTGTGGTAATTAAAATAATATTTTGTATAGGAAAAATACTTTTCCATTAGAAAAAATAGACAAAATAGAAATATATTAGAATTAACATTCCGAGAGTGTCAATGAAATATATTGTGAAGGCCTAAAGTCAGTAAAAATTAGCGGGATAATGTGAACTACTCATATAAATACATAACAATATCCTTTCTATAAAAACACATATGCTTGTATTTTAGCCCCATGTACAGTTTTATGGTGTGGTGCAATGGTTACACTATTATTTGTTATTTCAAGCCACTTCTAATGTCACTAGAGTGTGAAATTTCCATCTTGAGTCCCATCATGACCATGCATATTCAATATTCGCCGTCGTTTTCGTGTACCAAAGAATATGAGTTTTGGATTTTTATACTACACAGCAATGAAACGAAGTTGATTTGATAATTATTTCATCTTCACAACAGCCAGCTGTCTATATATTTATGTATGTTTACTAGAATAGTACATCAGTTTATGGTTAAGTTACGATCGTTACCTATCTGTACCACGGACATGTGATATAAGTGTTATTAGCATGATAGATCACGGCCATGTGTGCTAGTGATTTGAATATTGACATCAATATAATCAACAGCTTTTCTCATTAGCAAGGTCTGTTCGTAACATCTGCTGTCACCATATATTTGAATGCAATAAAATCTGTGATTCGCCTAAAGCCGAGGGCATAACCTGCTGTACGGCCTCTGTATGTGTACTGACTCCCTACTGCCAACGAATTAAGGTGCATGATTAGTGTTGCAAAAGTGCGATAATAGTACTTTTTATGTAGTACGGAGACCGTAGAGGGAGTGTGACATGCTAGACTTTTTGTATGGTAAATTTAGTAATTGTCTGAGCAAGGAAATATATATATACTTCCAATATGTCCGCATGGCCGGTTGTGCCCTTAGCTTTATGTATCACCGGGTCACAAATAAGTACAGTGTTCGTGTGTGGCATTTTATAAGGTTATATTTGTCAATGTTCTGAACACCATATTTAGACCAAAGCTTGAATTTGCGGTGAAGTTCCCAAAATGAAGATTTTTTAGCGAAGAAGATGGTGCTGTTGATGATGGAAAGCCGTGTTATTGTATTGCACATACAAGTAGTTGTTTTAGTAAGTAAAAGAAATGGGAAAGTAGATGTGCTAAGGTCTGGGACAGAAAACGTGAAATTTCCGAGCACCCATAGGCAAATCCAGGAGGGCCACAGCCCCCCCCCCCCTTTTCCCACTTAAACACTTTATTTTTATAGGGTTTTCGGCATGTCCGCCATCGATCGCGAGTATGAAACCCATGAAATCCGTCAAGTGCGCCCCCTTTTCCAGAAATCCGGATCTGCCACTGATGCCTTTCTTTTCTTCTCTCACTCAGAATGCATGTTACATACACATGGGTGCAGGAAAAAGAATATAATTTAGAGTAACATGAAATCTATTTTGTTCCAGTGCCTATTTATATGTAGAGTGCAGGCTGGCTGAGGGAAAAAGAGAGACTGACGATGACAGGGAGTGCTTGTTTCAATTACCCGGCCCATGGTTCACATAAACTCCTGGGCCTGTGTGGAATGAAGATTAAAATGAGAGACTTTCAGGTATCTTTTCATATCTGTTCGAAAGACATATTCAGACGTGTACGAAGAATAATGCTGGAGACTAGTAGGCATTCCTTTTTCTCACCAAAATATTTATTTTTTATGATCTGTTAAAAAAGGTGATTGTGATAAAACAAATCAAATAAAAAATAAAAGGATATCCACAATGCAAACCAATCCTAATGCAGCCAATTAAAAACAACTTCCTGATTGAGTTACTTCAGAATGAAGCTATAGAATATTTATGAAAATATTTAGATTGGCACAATACTCCATGTGAAGAAACAAGTGAAAGATGCTCTTTTGGAAGTCTTTGAGGCAAGGGGTTTAGGTAAGTTTGCAACTTCCGAAATGGAAACATTTAATTTTTCAATTGATAACTTTCCTCATTATTTAAAGGAAAACGAAATGAAAAAAGAATATCTAGAAAATAGAGTCTTCCAAACGGATTCCAACATAGTTTGGAAAGGTACTGTACTTGATGAGCACAAGTCAAGATCTTTCTTTTTCCCTCATGTCGTAGAAGAAGCAAATAAATTAATCAACATCATCAAAGAAAAGTTGAAAGAAATGGATGGGTACGGATACTTTAAAAAGTGGATGGCACATAGCATATTTCGATTCATAAGTACTGAATTGAAGAATCGCAATGAGAACAAATCTATTCCTTTTGACCTCACTCCATCCTTTGAAGCCATGCTTGCAGTACATGTCGCACGGATCGCGATTCGTCATTTTGAGACAATGAATCAAACCTTTAAAGACACAGCTAGTACAGATGCTAAACTGAAGTCATGTGAATCAAAGCTGCAAAAACTATTCATTCAGCTTCTTGGAGAGGGATTGCATGATGGGGGTATCAACTTTTTCTTTAAGTACTTAAAAGATCATATTCTCAGCATTGTTGAATGTGATATGACAAGAGAAGTAGTGGACTGTATTCTGAAAGATGTTGGTCATACTAAGCACAAACTTTTTGCAGAGGCTTTACAAACACTTGGTGAAGATGATGATTTTGAGAAGTATATGGTCTTTATAAAAGATGTATACAAGTATTGCTACTCAATGATCATTACGAAAAGTCAAGGAAAATTATTTGGTAATGAGAGTACAATAAATTACAAAACAATAGCTCAAAAACGAATTGATGACATACTATCGAATTTCAATCAAGCGTTTGATAACACCATGAAAAATGAAACATTTTCTTGTCAAATCTTTAAAGAAGAAATGAGAAAAGTATCAAGCATCCCACTATCAGATAATGAATTCAAATTGCTTGAAAAATTGGAGAGCATGACCCACAAAGAAGCTCAAGACAAGATGAACACTTTACTAAGGAGCTTGAAAGATGAGGTCTATGAACATTTTAATAACATTTCTGCAGAAAATGTACAATGGAAAGGTGAGAACCCATTTGACCAAGTGATGGACAAAGTCTGGGGATGTAAAGAAAAGTGTCCATTTTGTTATTCTCCCTGTATCCATACAACAGCGGACCACTTGTCATCTGGTCCAGTAACAAATGAGCTCAGACACAGATGTCTACAGCATTGGCCTCGAGGTGTGCGGGGAATCAGATTGTCAAACACACAAATCCTTCAGCATGAAATCTGCACATTTACTGTGACTACAGACACAACAAATTCTGGTGCGGGGTGACTGATCGGAAGTGCCAAGAATCTGAATCCTGTCAAGGAGAAGGAAGCGCAAATGAAATGCTGCATTATTATAAGGACTACAGAGACTTCTTCCCTAATTTTGACATTCCACCTGATCACTCGGGAGATGCCTCACCTTTCTGGATGTGGATGATGGCAAGACACCGCGACAAGCTGGTGGAATACCACAACACCAAGGGGCTGGAGATCCCAGAATCGTGGAAATCAATCACAAAAGAAGATGCACTCAACAGTCTCCAGCTTTATCGTAATAATTAGACTTCCAAATAGTAAATTTGTAGGTATGAAGTTGCTTGGTTTTGATAGAAAAAATTAATTGGAAAGATAAATGTGTATCAAAAGACTCTCGAATGATCCCTGTACACATAGATTATATATCAGAATAATAGACAAAAACTGAACTCATACTCTTCTAGATATCACGTGACTAGCAAATGGAACTGTTCTTTTTTCCATTGCGGTAAATGTTGATACTACCACTGTCACTGGTCCAAATCTTCACCTTTTCTTTTTCAAACACAATGTGATGGATATTTTTAGTCATTTTACAGTTTCAGTTAGTGGTATTTACAGTAATTTGTAAGTGTATAGAAATCTACCTCTTATAAAACGAATGAGTCCATTGGAGGCTACAATCATGGTTATTACCTATGTTGGCATTTAGTTGGTAAGAAACAACTGATGCAAACATTCTTAAAATGGAATGAAAAATGCATAGTAATTGACTACAATAAATAGTGGGTGCTACATTCCACTCTAATTGTTAATTTAATTATGTGTAATAAGGTATTGATTAATTTAATTCTTATTGGTTTCACTGTATTTTTTTTCAAATTAGGAATTACTGGTACACACGTATCATTATTACAATGTCTTAAATGCAATATAAATTTCACTGTCTCTTTAAGAGACATCATTATTCGTATTGTAAGGTAAAATGTTTTTTTGTGTATTCTGAAATGGATCATAAACTTTACCATATGATGTGTGTGATCAACTTAGAAATATATCAGACTTCATTGTTAATTGTAACTTTGGTAAATTACAGTAGAATTAATATAGAAATTATTACGAATGCATGCTACCTATTCCTGGAATTATGTATATATGCTAGTCAACAAATTAATGTAATTTTTACTGTTATTTTTGTTATGTATATGGTATGTTTGAGTTTAATAAAAGCTATCTGATCAATGCCCTTGTTACTCAAGTTTTATTTAATAGTTTTCATAGAGATAGACCCATTACACAAGTCTGTTGACTTTACAATCATTCTACGTTAAAGGTTTACATACATGATACCTATCTAGACCATGATTATGGAATAGCGATCTTAATAGTTTCCATAGTTCAAAAGCAGGCTAGTAAAATTACATATTCTTTGGTGAGAGAACTTTGCCATGTTTTGTGCACCAGCAGTATACGTAATTCCCATGTATTACCAACACTATGGGGTGAGGGGTGGGGGGTCTTCAATAGGTTAGTGGGTACAGACATGCCAGCAGATAAGGACCTTTTGCGACGTCGGTATACTTTGGGGTATATTTTCTCCTTCTATTATATTTTGGGGTCATAATTTTCTCATCCATTATATTTTGGGGTCATAATTTTCCGTTTCTGTACAGAAATATTGACAAATTTTACATATTCGGTACAAAATTTTGACAAATTCATCATCGCTTTGGTAATGTAATAAAATTTTCAATTTAGTATTAAAAAATCATTCTTAAAACTCAGATATTAAAAAGACTGAGCATTATCAAAAACATCATAACTATGCTTTTCAGATTGATATTTTTGGGTGGGTCTCAAGGCAAATAATTCTTTATATTTTTTTCGCAAATAGATGAGACCAAAATGTCGCACTACTGTGTTCAAGAGGTGGGGGCACTGATTTCCTTACCCCCATGCCACATGAGATTGATTGAATTGATTTTATTCAATATCATTATGGCAAACAATAATAATACAAAATATCTGCTTACACTTAAAAAAATAATAGCAATGTTATGGTTTCAATATACAGAGGTGACAAAATATATAAATACTACTGAATCTTTGGAAATACTGAGTATGGACTACAATATTAAATACATGTGATCCTGAAAAAAATTACAAAAATACAAAAACATGAAGAAAAAAGATAAATTGTGAAATTATGCCCAATGATAAAGAATATGGTTAACACCAAAAGTTTAAGATATTCAAAAATATCTAGCAACTTATTTCCATTGTGTGGACCTATAAAAAACAACATATCTTTCAAATTGGCATCAAATCGCATGTTTTATCTGATAATAAATAATCCAAAATAATTACTATTACTGTTTACTTAGTATAAATGCTATTTTCAACTTTGATCATTTCATTAAAGAGATATTTTTACATTGGGATTTAAATTTTCTTTTTTGCTATCACATGATTTTATATAATTGGGTAACTTATTCCACAGTTTGACACCATTCCATTTAAAAAGTAGCTTGCCATGAGAGAAATTTACCTGGGGCACAGTGACCGTCCCACATACAGAGCGTCCTACATACATACGGTTCACTGGCCAACATATCAAGTTTTATTCATAAACATAATCATATGTAAAATGTGTTCAAGTGATGATCAACCACGCATGTAACTGTGCTTTGATATTATACAGGTCACACAACCAGGGAAGTAAGATAAACCAGTTGAAGCAGGTTTACGCAATGTCATCTCATTATGACTAAAGGTATTCCCTGTAATGTATTCAATCGACATGAATTGCCTGGGTAATTCTGTGATGTTACTTTGTTAGCACAGGATTTCCAAAGAATCCCCTTATTGTGTTCAAAGGACATAAAGTTTTCTTGATAATTTTGAAATGTTATGTTATTAATGCAAGTTTTGGTATATGTAACTGTTTGAAACTATAACTGTTTTGTATTGTGTTTTAGCAACACAGCACAAAAATGGAAATCCTTGTGTGCATGATAACATTATTGATGTGTATGTTTCATGTGGATTCTAGAGAGATACATAGATCCAGTGTGAAGCACATGATGATGCACAAGCGAAGCACCTCAGATGATGATGGTTTCAAGGAATATATCTACTGCCATGCATATTTCATACGACTGTACCATGACATCATTGGTACATACCACGGTGTGTGTCATGCCAGAGACAAACTAACAGTGTGTAAGGACAAAGTGATAGAGAAGCACCCAAGAGTACAGGAGCACATAGTACCAGGATACCAGAATATTATTGAAGTGACAGCAAATTTCTGGTGCACATATAACACGACCCACCACGGACCTGCTAACTAATTATTCACAGACAAAGTTCGTCACTATGGACGCTATGTACCTAAAGTTTATGCAGTGTCCATATGTATAACCTATGTCGCAAAATATAACCAGGGCAAATGTACGCAGTAGAGAGTATTTTTGTTTTACTAACCTACGACGGTATCAGATATGTTTACTCGAGTCATCCAATGTTAAGTGCTTAGTGTCATTTCGAGGTGGGTCGTGGGTGTTGAAGTCTCAAATATTAAGTGGTCTGGGAGTTCACTTGGTAATGGATCACCTCTGGATGGTTCTGTCTTTTGCCTAACTGTGGCCATTGCGGTTACAATCTGAAGCAATGGAACCATGAAAGATAAGCATCTATTCCAACAATGGGGTTGTTCATGATACTCCATGATTAAATGCTGTCTTCCTGAAGGGAATGACACACTTCTGCCTTTGTTCTAGCCCAAAACTTGTTATCACTTCTCGGGAGAGAAGTTATTTTTATTCTCTTTAGCCTGTGGGCTCCCATTATGTCAGTGCTGCCATAAATTGGAGATACAAAGCACGCCGTTCATAGGGGACAAGCTCAAGGCCAAAGAGGTGTAGCTTCCTAAACCATAGATGGGAGGTATGGTGGTTACAGTCTTTATATACTAAGCTCAATTAGGGCTACGGATATTCCTGTGTCTCATCACATTGTAAAGCACAAATGCACACACCACGCTTGACCACAAGACACCCTGAGATCAATAAAGATGTCTGCATATGTAAAGGCTTCACATTCTACAGATGTGTTGCCAATATTTTACTCATACACACCGCACACAAATGCAGCAGTAAACTTACCTATTCTAAACCAGTTTTAGACATTATGCACTCTTATGTGCCGTGTAAACTGTAAAAGTGAGTAGTCGGCAATTTTGTGATTTTCTGCATAAACTAACCGCCACAAAGCGTAAACCAGCCGTCTATTGGCGTGATTGGTGGCAATGTGGTGGTTTTGGAATCAAGTGTCGGTCTTGTAGGGCAAAGTAACGTATGCACATCACTTTGGTACACAATTAATGTTATTTGGTGCGTTTTGTGCACACCTAAATGACACCCAATTCAATACACTTGATGATAGAAGACAACCAGACATTAATTATGTGCTTCTTTTGGCCGTGTGGATAGGGAGCTGGACTCACGATCAGAGGGTCGTGGGTTCGATTTGGGATCTGGTCTGGTGGTAAGTGTTGAACAAACTTACCTCTAACAGGTTGCACACTGTTCCGTGATACCTACACGTTTAATAGGTACAGATCAGCCGAGTGAACGCAAAAGTGAGTGATTAGCACGTCTGCGCTACAGTAGCAATTGCGCTGAATCCTCCCAGTCGGCCACTCGAGCATCACGTTTCTAAGGGACTAGCGGGGGTGGTCGCTGGTCTAGCTATTGATCTAGCTATTGCGCACTCAGGATGCTGAGTAGGGGAAAAGACCCATGTTGTTTCAAAATGGAAAGAAACAGGAAGGATCTCTTTTGCAGTCATACTTGTAGTTTGAGTGAAACAAGTTAGCTTGTTAGCCCCCACCCTAGAGAGATCTTCCAGGGACGCTACTATAGATCTATAGGTGTGCTGCTTGATGAGCGGATGGGTTGGGCACTCGAAGCAGATGAAGGGGATGAGAATGGTGATGGATGAAGCCCATAAGGTGAAAACCCTTCAGTGCTGGCTAAAACTATTGTTGGGAAATGCTTCGCTACAGAGGAAATTATATTGGGGCAAAGGGTCGGTGGGGCGGTACTGGCGCATGGCTCCCGGCTAATGTAGCAAGCTCATAGGTACAACTACGGATCACTGCGGCAGTACCTGAAGATCCTGAAGTAATGGGAGCGACAGTGCTAGGGGTCTGTTTGAACATTGCAACTCCTCAGAAAGGTTCTGGTACCCGGAAGTTAGAGTCAGTTAGAAATTATAGAGCAATCACAACTGTCCAGTCTTTCGTGAACTAGGAGGGGCCCCCACGGGTGATGGAAGATCACATGCGCGGAACTCCGGGAGCTCGGGTCTCGATATTCCAGAGCCACTGACCTAGCAGTTGCTGCGGGACATTTGATCTATGTTACGCTATGTTCAGTGGCCCATGCAGACTCACCGCGGGCCCATATAGGCTGGCGCAACTGCCCCAAGCAACAGGCCAGGTGAATTAAACCTGGGCTGAGATTCGCGTGGAACTGGCGCACCCATTGACAGACAGTATAGGTTTCTTTGGTGAAGATCACTGACGACGTCCGCTGACCCGGACAACTTGGGTCCCGGTCCCCTGGCATTTTCTTGCGGAGAACTACTCTTAGTTCAAACTTTGGCGCTCGGAGTAGACATTTGGTGTTAGACGGGTGTAGATCCAGTTCTCTATTAGGTTAAATATGGAGCTGGCCAACATGGCCTTAGCAGAAACTGTTTTGTGGACAGCGCATCATGCCTTTGGTTAGAACACTTGAAATGATTGAGAAAAATGCTCGGTCCTGCAGGGGTTACCATAATTGTGTTGCGTCACCCCTATGTGATTTTATTACACAGCCCCATTAGAAAGTGAGAACTTGATATCTGTCTCACTTAATATTTCCAATTTGATCAACCCGCCTGTATAGATCTCCGTCATCGAATGCACACACTATCATCGGAACGGCACCAGGGCCCTCACCATTGTCCATTTGAGGGAGGACTTTGGTTTTTAATGGGGTGGTGTTACCCGTCAATTTACGTGAGATATGTCCACACAAACACACTATCGTTTATTGTTGACGACAGCACCTCGCTATGGGACAGTTATTATCATGAGGTACTCTTGCACTGCGGATGCCACACCAGACATTCGTTGGGGTCAGTTATGATACCTGGCTTCAAGCTTAAGCCGTCGCTACAGTAGGTTGGTCTTGGTTCAGTTACGAATGCAGAGGTGATGAGCCCCGGGCTTGACACCCCATCTGATGAAATAGGGAACCAGGCATTCACACTCCCTGCGTGTTTCATCGTTGACAGATGTGGATTTCATCTGTCCTGCTGTAGTGAGCACAGTCACCAAGCTGATGTGGAGCGATGATGGTGTCATACGGCTACTTTAGGGGGCGACCGGCTGCTGATACCATTCCTGCATCGTCCTAACGTGGGAGACAGTAGGATCCTCTTGCAGGTGGTGGATGGCAAAATGGTAGCTGGGCGACTGTCTCAGCAGTAGGTTGAAGGCGGACTTCCATGGCTGCCGGATTGAGATATAGATGTACATTGGCGGCGCTCAGTTGATTGATCTGCTGACAACATAGGATGTGATTGGATTGCTCCTCGTGCATGGCTGTAGCTCTGACTTTCTGTAACTCACCAGTGCCGGGACGCCGAAGGCGGACACGGCTACCGCGGTCGTGGCAAGTGAGTATCGCGACCAGCGCCACGCGCGGAGCCGGGGACGCCGAAGGCGGACACGGCTACCGCGGCCGTGGCAAGTGAGTATCGCGACCAGCGCCACGCGCGGAGCCGGGGACGCCGAAGGCGGACACGGCTACCGCGGCCGTGGCAAGTGAGTATCGCGACCAGCGCCACGCGCGGAGCCGGGGACGCCGAAGGCGGACACGGCTACCGCGGTCGCCAAGTGAGTACGCGATTAGCGCCACGCTGCTGAGCCGGGGACGCCGGCGGACACGGCTACCGCGTCGCGGGGGAGTATCGCGACCAGCGCCACGCCGCTGAGCCGGGGGACGCCGGCGACACGCTACCGCGGTCGTGGGCAAAGAGTACGCGAGGCGGACGCGCCACGCTGCTGAGCCGGGACGCCAAGGCGCGACACGGCTACCGCGTCGTGGGCAAAGAGTTCGCGATAGCGCCACGCCGAGCCGGGACGCCGGCGCCACGGACACGGCTACCGTCGCGGCAAAGAGTCTCGCGACCAGCGCCACGCTCTTCCGGGACGCCGGCGGCGGACACGGGCCGCGTCGGGGCAAGTGAGTCGCGACAAGCGCCACGCGCGCTGGAGCCGGGACGCCGGCGGCGGACACGGCTACCGCGCGTCGCCGGTGCGAAGTCGACCAGCGCCACGCGCGGAGCCGGGGACGCCGAAGGCGGACACGGCTACCGCGGTCGTGGCAAGTGAGTATCGCGCTTAGCGCCACGCCGCTGAGCCGGGACGCCGGCGGACACGGGCACCGCGGTCGTGGGGGGTGAGTAGCGCGAAGCGCCACGCCTTGAGCCGGGACGCCGGGGCGGACACGGCTAACGCGTCGTGGCAAAGAAGTCGCGACCAGCGCCACGCGCTGAGCCGGGACGCCGGCGGCGGACACGCTACCGCGGGTCGTGGCAAAGAAGGGACGCGGGACCAGCGCCACGCCGCTGAGCCGGGACGCCGGGCGGACACGGCTACCGCGTCGTCGTGGGCAAAGAAGTATCGCGACCAGCGCCACGCCGCTGGGACGCCGGGACGCCGGCGGCGGACACGCTACCGCGGTCGTGGGTAAAGAAGTATCGCGTGAGCAGTCTTAGCGCCACGCGCTGAGCCGGGACGCCGGCTACCGCGGACACGGCTACCGCGTCGTGGGGTCTGAGTTGCGCCAGCGCCACGCCTGCTGGGAGCCGGGACGCCGGGGGTCGGCGGACACCAGCGCCACGCCGCTAGCCGGGACGCCGTGTCCGCGTCGTGGCAAGTGAGTATCGCGTCTTAGCGCCACGCGGAGCCGGGACGCCGGCGGCGACACGCTTAGTCTTAGTCGCGGTCGGTAGAAGTATCGCTTAGTCGCCACGCGCTTAGCTTAGCCGGGACGCTTAGTCCAAAGTGAGTACGGGCCACCGCGCCAAGTCGGCTACCGGCCATCGTGAGAAGGGACGCGCTTCAGCGCCACGCCGCTGAGCCGGGAGTATCGCGCCGGCGCCACGCCGCCGCGGACAGTCTTAGTCGCGGGGTTGGACGCGACCAGTCTTAGCCACGTCTTAGTCTTAGTCGCGGACACGGCTTAGTCTTAGTCTTAGTCTTAGTCTTAGTCTTAGTCTTAGTCTTAGTCTTAGTCTTAGTCGGCTAGTCCTAGTCTTAGTCTTAGTCTTAGTCTTAGTCTTAGTCTTAGTCTTAGTCTTAGTCCTAGTCCTTAGTCTTAGTCTTAGTCCTTAGTCTTAGTCGCTTAGTCTTAGTCTTAGTCTTAGTCTTAGTCCTAGTCCTAGTCCTAGTCCTAGTCTTAGTCTTAGTCTTAGTCTTAGTCTTAGTCTTAGTCTTAGTCTTAGTCTTAGTCTTAGTCTTAGTCTTAGTCTTAGTCTTAGTCTTAGTCTTAGTCTTAGTCTTAGTCTTAGTCTTAGTCTTAGTCTTGGTTAGCTTAGCCAGTCTTAGTCTTAGTCTTAGTCTTAGTCTTAGTCTTAGTCTTAGTCTTAGTCTTAGTCTTAGTCTTAGTCTTAGTCTTAGTCTTAGTCTTAGTCTTAGTCTTAGTCTTAGTCTTAGTCTTAGTCTTAGTCCAGCGTCTTAGTCTTAGTCTTAGTCTTAGTCTTAGTCTTAGTCTTAGTCTTAGTCTTAGTCTTAGTCTTAGTCTTAGTCTTAGTCTTAGTCTTAGTCTTAGTCTTAGTCTTAGTCTTAGTCTTAGTCTTAGTCTTAGTCTTAGTCTTTAGTCTTAGTCTTAGTCTTAGTCTTAGTCTTAGTCTTAGTCTTAGTCTTAGTCTTAGTCTTAGTCTTAGTCTTAGTCTTAGTCTTAGTCTTAGTCTTAGTCTTAGTCTTAGTCTTAGTCTTAGTCTTAGTCTTAGTTAGTCTTAGTCTTAGTCTTCTTAGTCTTAGTCTTAGTCTTAGTCTTAGTCTTAGTCTTAGTCTTAGTCTTAGTCTTAGTCTTAGTCTTAGTCTTAGTCTTAGTCTTAGTCTTAGTCTTAGTCTTAGTCTTAGTCTTAGTCTTAGTCTTAGTCTTAGTCTTAGTCTTAGTCTTAGTCTTAGTCTTAGTCTTAGTCTTAGTCTTAGTCTTAGTCTTAGTCTTAGTCTTAGTCTTAGTCTTAGTCTTAGTCTTAGTCTTAGTCTTAGTCTTAGTCTTAGTCTTAGTCTTAGTCTTAGTCTTAGTCTTAGTCTTAGTCTTAGTCTTAGTCTTAGTCTTAGTCTTAGTCTTAGTCTTAGTCTTAGTCTTAGTCTTAGTCTTAGTCTTAGTCTTAGTCTTAGTCTTAGTCTTAGTCTTAGTCTTAGTCTTAGTCTTAGTCTTAGTCTTAGTCTTAGTCTTAGTCTTTAGTCTTAGTCTTGGTCTTAGTTTTAGGCTTACAAAAGTCTTAGTCTTAATCTTAATTCAGTCAATATTAATCTTTGACTAGTCTTAGTGATCTTTTTAGTCCATGGACCAAAATCTATTCCCAAAAAGCTTAAGTGTTATACATTTTTAAAAATGGAAATGCTTGTACTATTATACTAAAATAAAAAACAAGCATATTGTAAGAATTTTTGGATCTCCACAAAGTCTTGTTAAGAAGATAACAAGAAACATTTTAATTTTTTTTATTATGCATTCATACACTGTAAATATACATATATGCTTTGGTGATAAATGAACTCTATGTTCAATGTGTGTTAAGTAAATAGTAGTTGGCATAATTAAAAAGAAGTTTTCCACACCTTTATTACTCACATAATTTTATTCAAACATAATGTGCATTTCACCAATAGATCAATTAGTTTTCAACCATATTTAATGGACAATCCAGTTAATTTACAACTAAATTTTATTTATTAACACAGATGTTTGTAAAATCATGACTGCCCATTATTTCAGTAATTGCTATATGTGCACACATTGTTTTTTAGCCACTTTGAATCTAAGGGTGCTATAAACTAGAGAATTTTTAAAAATGTCATAAAAATATTAAACTCCATGATTTAACAACCTCCAAATTATAGTAACAACAAATTGATATCTGAATGCAATATATAAACTATTAACCATGGATTTATTTTTAAATAAAATCAATTCCTTCAAAATTATACATTCGCCAAAATAAGGCACTTTACATTTGGCAGAGCTTTTTTGCGCTTATAGTGTTAATTATTGGAAATTATTTTCACTTAAATCCAGTACTCTAATGAAAATTTAAGAAATTTTCAACCTTTTAAAACTTCAGTAGTGATTAGAACAGCGATGTTTACATGCTTTTACAACCCTTTCAAAAATTCTTACTGTGGATTGGATTACTGCATATTCAGGAAACCTAGTATATGTTAAGTATTTAATTATTAAATTATTTAACTATCTAATTCCCAAAAATATTTATGAAACCTTTAAAGGTTTTCTCTCAAAAGTATAACTGATGAAAGCTTATGAAAATCATCCACATTAACTACACTTTGAAAGTGTACCTTCCCTGATTTAGGTTGGTAGAGGTTTCTTACATATTAGTTTGCCTTTACCTGATCAAAAATAGTGTATTTGCAAATTCAAAATTATAAAATGCTGAAAATTTATGAACGTGTTCGAGCTCTTTATTAGTTCTTTAGATGTGGATAGTTTCACTCATTAACAGCTATGTACATTTTTTATACATTGTGATCAAAAATTAAATTCAGTAAGCATTTTGCTGTTTCCTTGCATACTTATTTCCAATTTCATGAATTATGATTTACCAATTATTTATTTTTTAAAGAGAAAACATAACATATCTTTAGACATTTTGGCCTTCAGTTTTAAGCAGTGATCTTGTACTCAAAGGATTTTGGAAAGGTTTCTAAAATCATATAAACACCATGTTCTAATAACGAACATGATAAGAATATTTAAAAACATAAAGTCTCAAAAATTTATGTGTCTACCCCAATCTTTTCAATTGTCATTAGAGTACGCCATTTTAGTGGAAATAATTTCCCAATAATTAACACAAGCACCATAAAAAACAGCCAAAATTAGTAAAATGAAATTTGTGTAAAGACCATTACGTTGGCAAACGTATAATTTGACTGCAATTACTATTTCAAATCAAATAAATGAACTGTTCATGTTTGCAATAGTGAATTTAGACACTAATGTGGGTTACTCCACTGTAAAGGTAGTTAAATTATTCAGAGGAATATTGTAATTACGATTTTAAACAATCTCTACATTATAGGACTTCATATGAAACTCTTCAATAAGAAATATACCGCTATGTAAAGGCAACAAATACTGGTCTCCTACGATTTTCAATCATCTCTTGTAATGAAATTTCATTTAATAATAAACTATTATGAATGTCCCACCAAAATTATTGAAATAACCACAGTAATTGAAAAGGTCTATTGCAATTGTAGGTTTTATTTCAAGCAGATTATAAAGCAATAAAATTATGTAACCAATAAAACTATGGAAAACTATTCATACATTGCCTCAATGTGATTGACCATTGAACCAATTACAGGGATTTCTGTTGCCTCAAGTTTGGTTTAATCTTTAATGATAAACTCAGACAAAGGACCTCTATCCAATTACTAGTAACCAAAGTGCTAAATGCTCTTTATCTCCATGTAAAAAATTCACAATTAAATTTTGAAACCTTACTCAATTGTATGAACTTCACAAATATAGCTACTAGGACAACACCTGGAGGATTATTCAATTATTTTAAATAGTTTTTAATTTCAGATAAAAGGTCAAATACTTAGTTTTTCAATTTGTAAAAATTACTACCATGACACTTCAAATGAGATTTAGGTTTCTTGTGCATGAACCAAATATTACAATAAATTACTAAATCAAGGAAGATTTAAAAATATTTGACTTAAGTTATACCATAGAACTTACTGCAGTTAATGCTTTGATTTCAATAAGAGATTATTTCATACATTAAAGGTTGCTTATAAACAAATTTTAACAGCACGGTTTAATTTAAGAAGGTAAAATAAAACTTTTCAAGACATTAAATTGTACACATCTGTTGGTTGTCACAATATTAGTTTTTGATTTTTTGAACAGAATTTTAAAGTGCACTGCCAGTGTTGTGAAAACAACTTGCAATAGCCAATTTCCTTACTTCTGTAATGATCAAGTTTTACAATAGGGTTTTACGGTCACATTAACTTTCAAATTAGGATCATTATTTCTGTCTATAGTCTACATATTTATTTAGTGGTTTACTATGGATAACAAAACATATATTATTATTATATTATATAAATAAACAAAAGTATTCAATTTATAATTACATCAATGCCATTGTACTTTGATTTGGATAGCTAACGGGGATTAATCTTTTCCACCATATTTTAAAAGTAGTGCACTTTATACAAAATACATAGGATTGTAGAGATCTCTTTTGTTCATTTGCATAACGTTCAGTATACATGTACATAGATATGCTTTTCTCCAATTAAGATAATTTGTTATTCAAAATATACTGCACTTCATTGCATATTGCATATTATAGCTTCTTATTTCTCACATAACTTTATTCCTTCATAATGTGCAGGAAATAAACCAATAGCTGCATTTATTTAAAGTTGGGTCTTAAGTTATTCCATAGAAGTTATTGCATTTAATGGTTTGATGTTAATGAGACTTTCTGGAGATAAAAAATTCTTAAAATGTGCTTGTTTTTTATTTTAGTATAAAAGTACAAGCATTTCCCTATTTAAAAATGTATAGCACTTTTGGGGTTTCCGGAATAGTTTTGGTTTATGCACCATACAAAAAATCATGTATACAATTTCGGTACAGTCAAAATTAACATTGACTGTTCATTAATAGCATTATATTTGTATGATCTTTTGTATGGTCCATAAACCAAATTCCATTCCCGCAACCTTTAAAGTGTTACATTTTTAAAAAGGGAAATGAATGTCCTTTTATACTAAAATAAAAAACAAGAACATTGAGAATTTCATTCCCCAAAATTCTTTTTTTATCTCCAGCAAGTCTCCTTAATAAGGGCTTATTGTAAACATTAAAGGTTGCTCATTCACAAATATTTCACAGCAGTGTTTAAATTAAGGGAAACTAAACTTTTAAAGACTATAAATTGTACACATGCGTTGGTTGTCAGACTAACATTACTTTTTGATTTTATGAACAGAATTGAAAACAATTTGCATTACTCATTGTTTTACTTCTGTACGGATTAAGTTGTACACTAGGCTTTGAACATTGAATTAACTTTAAAATTATGTGAATTATTTTTGTCTACAATGTACATATTTATTTATTGGTTTACTATGAGATAACATCACATAAATTATTACTAATATATTATATGAAAAAACACAAGTCTGTACAATTTATATTACATCAATGCCATCATGCATTCATTTCGATAACTTCAAAAGAGATAAATATTTTCCCAACATGTTTTTCAAGTGTAAGTAGTGCACTTTATTTGAAATTTGAAATATGAAGGAATTCTATTATTTTTTGACAAAAATAGCTGTTAACATGAAACCAGTTATTGCAGTTAATGGTTTCATTATAATAAGGGTTTATTTCATACATTAAACATTGCTTATAAGTAAATTAACAGCGCAGTTTGAATTAAGAAGAGAAAATAAACTTTTAAGGACATCAAATTGTGCAGATCTGTTGGTTGTCAGAAGAACATTAGTTTTTGATTTTATGAACAGAATTTTACAGTGCACTGCCAATGTTGTGAAAACAACTTGCGATAGGCATTTTCTTTACTTCTATAATGATTAACTTTCACAATAGCTTTTTTTCGCCAATTTGGATCATTTGTTATTCAAAACATACTGCACTTCGTTGCATATTGCATATTACAGCTTACTATTTCTCGTTATTTTACAGTGCACATATGCAGGGATATTGAGGGGATTTTCCATATTTGAATCAAATTATTGTACTTTTATCTTTCAATGTTCATTTTCCAATACCATTGAATCAAATTTTTACTTGTACTTATAAAACTAAATTTCCTTAAAAGATTTAAATACTTTTTATTTGTAACGTTACTATAATAAAAATATTATTCAGTGTTTTCATGGACCGTTTGATTTTGATTTACAACTTAGACTTTTTGAATCATTATTATGCATTCATACACTTAAATATACAAATATATGCTTTGATAATAAATAAGACTTTCTATGTCAATATTTAATAAGTAAATACTAGTTGACATAATTAAAAAAAGTTTTCCACAGCTTCATTACTCTCAATTTCATTCCTACATAATGTGCAGGAAATAAACCAATCATACTCCAGTTATTTAAAGTTTGGACTACCATAGAAGTTATTGCATTTAATGGTTTGATGTTAATAAGGGCTTATTGTATACATTAAACGTTGCTCATACACAAATATTTTACAGCAGTGTTTAAATTAAGGGAAAATAAACTTTTAAAGACTAAATTGTACACATCCGTTGGTTGTCAGACTAACATTAGTTTTTTTTTTTGTGAGCAAAATTTTAAAGTGCACTGACAATGTTGTGAAAACAATTTGCATTACTCATTTTTTTTACTTCTGTACAGAATAAATTGTACAGTAGGGTTTGAAGATTTAATCAACTTTAAAATTATGTCAATTATTTTTGTCTACAGTGTACATATTTATTTATTGGTTTACTATGGATAACATAACTTATTACTATTATATTAATAAACACAAGTCTACTCCATTTATATTACATCAATGCCATCATACTTTCATTTCAATAACTTCAAAAGGGATGAATCTTTTACCCCAACATGTTTTTCAAGTGTAACTAGTGCACTTTATTTGAAATTTGAAATATGAAGGAATTCTATTTTTTTGACAAAAATAGCTATTAACATGAAAGCAGTTATTGCAGTTAATGGTTTGATTTTAATAAGGGTTTATTTCATACATTAAAGGTTGCTTATAAGCAAACTAACAGCACGGTTTAAATTAAGAAGAGAAAATAAACTTTTAAGGACATCAAATTGTACAGATCCCTTGGTTATCAAACTAACATTAGTTTTTGATTTTATGAACAGAATTTGAAAGTGCACTGCCAATGTTGTGAAAACAACTTGGAATAGCCATTTTCTTTACTTCTGTAAGTTTTACAATATGGTTTTGTCTCCAATTTGGATCATTTGTTATTCAAAACATACTGCATATTATAGCTTACTAGGTTTAATGTGCACATATGCAGGGATATTGAGAGGATTTTCCATAGCAATCAGTCAAACTATTGTACATTCTTTCTTTCAATGTTCATACTAACTTATAAAACCAAGTGCTTTTGTTGCAAGCTTTAAACCATCTACTTTAGGCCTGTACTTTATGGACAGTTTTACCTTAGAGGGAGTACTTTGAAAAAATTGCATATGCAACTTTTGACTTCAAAGATATTCATAATGGGACTTGGACATTTAGAAAATTCTAAATTATTGAAAGAACTCCAGTCATTCCAGCACATTATATAACAATAAAATTCTGGGACTAATGAATCTATAAAAAATATTCTGGATATGGGTGATTTTGAAATTTGTTTAATTCTTTTAATTACTTTTGCAATATAATCGATGTGCTAAATGGTTTCTCTATGTTAATGATTGAAAATTAGATTTGTTAAATATGAAGGATTTCTATTTTAACAGAAATAGGTATTGACATAAAAACCAGGAGTTTCCTTAAAAAGATTTAAATACTTTTAGAATTTGTAACGTTACTAGTAATACACTACAAATGTTATTCACTTTTTTCATGGACCGTTTGATTTTGTGCATAAACCAAATATTACATTACGTTACTAATTAAAATTCCATTTACTTTAAACTTACATCAATGCCATCATACCTTCATTTTGGACAACTTTAACAGGGATTGATCTTTGGCAACATATTTTCAAACTAGTGCTCATTATAAAATATACATACGTAGGATTATTTAATAACTATTTTTGTCATTTCATAACATTCAGTAACCATAGATATGATTTACTCTAATTTAGATCACTTGTTATTTAAATACATACTGCACTATATTGCATATTGCATAATTATTATAGCTTACTATTTCCCTGCTGGGACAATAAGCATTTGTGATTGGGGAATCATTTATATATCTTAATGTGCACATATGCCTTGAATGTTTGACAATTTTACCAAACTATTTAAGTCACTCATAAAGATAATGTTAACACATTTTTATATGATAAATGTTCACACTCCAGTTATGCATTTGTTCTTATGTACATATCAAATCATGTTCCCTTCATGTTCTGGTAAAAATGGAGAACAAAATTAAAACAAAAAATTATACATTTGTAAATAAGATTTTTGTAATGTTAGGTTAGTGTTAGCGCATAACAGACCTTGCCCCTGTTCCCATCTTCCGGTATGAACCCTTTGGTGTTGCATTTGGTGAAATGATACCAGTACATCTAGATCGGCCATTTTGTTCTAGCACACTTGGAATATTTCAACAGAAAATCAGTAAGTATCAATATTTAGAAGGGCCATCCAATTAATTTGTACACTTATTCTTGTAGAACGAAATTTAGTTGATAGGTAGATGTAACATTAAGTCCGTGTCATTAGGTCTACATGCAATATGAATGTAGTAAATGTCATGTAGTATGTCATCATGAAGTATATATTATAGATCTAGCATGATTCTAGTTCTCACTTAATAAACTTTCACTAACAGTGTTTTCATTGAAATAACTTAAATGCTTCTGAAATATAAATAATTACATGTAATTTAAATCGAGATATATATAAAAATTCAATTTAGTTTTTCTTACATTTGATCCTACTGTAATGTTAGTGGATAATCTTAATTTAATATTAGCAAGTAATGTTCTTTTATCATTAGAAGATAATATTGGTGCATTGAGTTTTGCCATCAAAATATATATACATGTCACTATAGCGTTATATGAATATTTACATGTAATATATATCGAGATCTATATATCATTGAAACTAATTAGTGTTTCTTGTTATGTTTCAGTTGCAATATCTTTGCTCGATTGGGGGCAATAGTGTCGGTGATGAGGTCCGGAGAATTATGAGGCGGCTCATGACAAATGAGCTGATGAGCCAATACAGCCTTAAAGGAAAGGCTGCCAAAGACAAGGCTGCCAAAACTACCTTTGACGTAACTGCTATTTACAGAGTTATCGTTCGTAAGTTGATGCATTCCGTAATATTATACTCGATTGATTTTGTAGAATCATAGATTTACATTGTTTTGAGGACAAGCATTAAAGATATCGAATAATTAATAATTAATAACTTGTTTCACAGAAATAAATAACATAAAAAAAGAAATTAGTTTTGTAAAAAAGAAATAAGTTAAAAAAAACTGTTTCACAGATTTGTCACTTAGAGTAACTCATTTATTATTATGTAAAAACATGTTTATGATGTGCCATCTACCAGGTATGTAGAGTTTAAGATGAATTATTTTACACTTTTAGAGGCAGTGCAAAAAAAAAAAAATGTGGGGAAAGAGAGGTGGCGGCCAGAATAGGAGAAACCTTAACCTTGGCACCATTTAGAGGTTCCTCAGGTAAGCCAGACGAGGTAATTAAAATAGAAATACTGAACTAATTTTTATCAATTAATAATTTGCATATATGTTGAACTGGAATAAACAAATATGTTTATTCAGCCTCAAATCAGGGCTCCATATTTGAATTAATCTAAATGCTTTTTTTTTTTCAGGGAAGGAACAAGGCTGAAGGGCATGAGGCAGACCAAGAAGAAGTTTGATCATATTTTGTAAAATGAATAATAAACTGATTATGAAATATATTTGTGTTTTTGTATAAAGTGTAAAAATATAATTCTAATATTAACAGCCAATATTAAAATAACATTATATTCATACATTCAAATAATGTTATGTTCCAAGATTAAAATAATATTACCTTCTTACGTTCAAATAATGTTATGTTCTAATGTTAAATTAACATTACATGGTAATGTTAAGCTAAGGTTAAATGCTAACATTATCCTACAAAGATTTTGTGTCCTCGTTTTAATGCTACGCTAATATTACCAGGTAAGGTTAGCCTAACTTAACTGCTAATGTTATGCTAATGATTTAATAAAATGTTGATGAAGTACCAACAAACAAACCCACTTTTATTTAAAATAATTACAAGTAAAAGGACTATTTCAATAAAAATATCCCAAGTAGTTTCTTAAAAAAGAAATCAGTCTAGTTATTAATAGGATTGGCGATTTTGTTCCAAACATCTGGAGCTCCTACAAGAAAGCCACAGTCTCCATGTGCCGCAAGATTTTATTAGGCGACCAATAGAATATTTGAGGATGATGATCTTAAAGACCTAACAAATAACGAACTATGAATTAAGTGGGTAATTAAAAACTAATCAAAATATACTGTAAAACTAGACAACTTTTTGCACGATTTGTTTTGTGAATTTCGTGGGTAGGTGCAAAAGCGCAAACTTAAACAGTCCGCAAACATTACTTACCAACGTCCATGCAGTGCGGTCTATTATAGACAACTTCTACCATACATCATATTAAAGTGATCAATGAAAAAAATATCAAAGAACACTCACTTACACTTCCGTAGCCGTCACATCGCCGGGGCACGAATCCCGTCTGCATCGGTTGCACGCCGGGCAAACGTCACTGTGTCCTCACGATGGCCGGTCTCTGGTCTGCGGTGCCTGTAGTCAAAGTACACAATATAAGTATAAACGATTGTAAATCAGTAGTCCATAAATACAACGTCGAAGACGACCAACAAAAATAGTCACTTTGGAAGGAAATCATTTTGCAAAGTATGTACGAATTCCCCAGATAAATTCACACGCAATTTAGGATCAATATGTAATGAAAAAAATATTGAGAACACTAGAAATACAAAACTAAATTGAAGATCGGATTTAAAAAGAACTTACATCACCCTCCTCTTCTAAACGTCCACAGCTTGGTCCCGGGGTCATCAGTTTGTAGTCGCAAGAAGGTTCCACTAAGCGGTCATCCAGCACCGAGACACAGGGTTTGGAGGTTCTCGTAGTGTGCTTCCTTGCCACCATTGCACACGTGTCCACCTATGACGGGGGTGGCTCCTCTGTGAACATCAACGGTCCCGCACGCCTTATATAGGC
>CM032663.1:49268738-49283692 GCA_019095985.1 Streblospio benedicti
TAGAAAATGTATATTTTAGAAGTTATTGTGAATAAAAGAATTTACTTACCTATCTGCACGACCAGTTGATTTAAATATACAGCAGCTTTATCAAAGAAAATACTTGCAAAACATCATTGACGGTGATGATGTTCAATCTGAGGATCATGGATCAGGCGCAAGTTTGTCAATATAAGTATGGCAGTATCCACTGTGTAGATAGCCTCGGACGCGCGGGCTGATATCATATTATCGATAGGTGGAAACCGTGCAAGATTCTGGATGATCGAGAATACTGAATAGGTGTAGAACACTGGATGTGATTCAGATGTTATCAATGCTGTTTATCAATACTGATGTGATTTTTTTGTTACATTCCAACACGCAATAATTAATCCTAGCTTTTATGGTCTGAGTGGTAGATTGATTGAAGTATAATTATATTTATTATCAACACAGTGCCCGATTAAGGGAGGGTGGGAGGCTGTTGGCATATGGTGGAGATGATGATGTGAACATATTTCAATGCCAAGTAAAGGCATGCTACATCTATTTTAATTATAATGTTAGGCCTTAAAATAACTAAACCTGAAAGTTTCTAAATCTGGAGATTTATTCTACTGGGGAGCTTTAAAATTACACGTATAAAACATTTTTTTTAGATATTACATAACTTTCACAAAAAGTGTTGGCCTGTTCCCCGTTCAAGTGAACGGTCCCTTGTTATAACTATGCCACAATATTACGAATGATGATGCATTGTGTTTTCATATCAAGCAAAAAGTACCATAGATCACTTTCTAATGCTGTCTCAATGAAATACTTATGTCCGATCGTAGTACCCCAAGTGGTAGTTATCAACGATGTACAAAGGTGTATCAAAATACTTACCACCATTTTTACCTGCACGTGGTGCAGTCTCAAACAACTAAAGCTCTGTGATGCCACGGCGTGGCAGAAAGAAATGATAAAGACTGATGCTGTTTGTCTATTTTTCCCAGCATGCAATTGTTTGTAGCCACCTGTTGGTTTTGAACAGGAACTACGATAGTCATTTTGGTGTATTGAAACACTTTTTAAAGTGATTATTAAGTACATATATGTTAGTCTGCTATCTGCTTCTACTGACGATACCACAGAAGTAACCAGATTGCGACTGGTTTGCATTATGATATTAACACGCACTCAGGACACTAATGTATAACAATACGACTAGTATACATGGTTTTTGTATTATTTACTTCAACCACGCGTCTATTGGCATATTTCCCGCAAAATAGAGGCTGTGCCGCAAGAGTAAAAATAGAAAGAAATGAAAGTGACGCCGCTACCAATGCTTTTCGTGTACTTTTTTTTCTTTCTATGCTATATTTTAGATAAGCATGAATGCTGAGAAATGTTTTAAACGATTTTATTTTAAAGCTTTTCAGCTCTACAGAGCCCTAATCATAATACATATAGCATATCTATAGAAAGAAAAAAAGTACAAAATTGAGACCATATGCTATGTATAAACTCCATGAGATTACTAATCCTCATACTATGACCCATGTACTATGCCCGTACTTGAGGTGTCTATGTGATAGTGAAATGATTGCAGGCGTATTAGATACCATGAATACAGGTAAAACACAACCTCAGCCATCCTACCTGTCTGGTACAAGCGTCACACTGGGTGGTCCTAGCGGCCTCATCTGCGGCAAGATGTCCAACTCCCATGCAAGAAACGCTGTCACCGTCCACCGCAATGTCTCCCTTGTGTAGCTTCTCCTAACAAAATATGCAATTCATGGAAAATACTGCTTGTAATAAATGGATTCACAATGGTTTTTGTGATTTATAAAGTTCATTTTAAGTTTTCCCAATAATCAATGATAGTAGTCCTATAATATTTATTCTCTTCATGGACTTCCATTCGAAATCATGAATGGAGATTCTGGGGTTGTGCCCACATGGGAAATTTAACTATAGACTTGGTTGCATTTATACAATAATTGGTATTTATACAATAATAATTGGCATAATTGCTGTTGTGTGTTAGTTGTTTTACTGATGTATTTGTGCATGTATATCTAACATATTTCATCGTATATCAGGATTACAATAATAAATAAATAACTGATAGACAAAACGGAGTAAGTTTGTAACCTGAATTATTTTATCAGGTCTGATGCGGCACAAGAACGAATCATGATAGAGTAATTCATGTTATACAACGAACCCAGTTTTGTATAATTATCATTCTTTTCTAAACAATTACAACACTGTTTTAATAATGTGAAAACCTAGTCCGGTGAGTACAAGCATGATAACAATAGTATCGCCACAGTTCTAACAGGGGTGATAACCCTCTCCGGGTTATCAGATATTTCTGGATCATGATAACCAATGACATCACATGAAAAAGAATGATAACCATACGTACATGCTGCCGAGGACTGCCGAGGAACAGCGCCAGGACGTCGCTGTTGTCGGCCAGGACGGCGAAGAAGG
The DNA here is from genome assembly GCA_019095985.1 of Streblospio benedicti. Taxonomy (NCBI): domain Eukaryota; kingdom Metazoa; phylum Annelida; class Polychaeta; order Spionida; family Spionidae; genus Streblospio; species Streblospio benedicti. Next base: position 49,271,211 of record CM032663.1, read on the forward strand.
CGGGCTCCCGGCAGCCGCAGCGCGCCGCCACCTCCGCCCACGCCGAGTGCGCCGGCCCGCTGCGCGCCAGCACTGCAGGCGGGAAGCGTGAGGGTACAGGGGAACCGCCAATTAAGACCACGTCTCTATTGAAACCATCTCTATAATACGACCACTTTTCACGGTCCCAACCCTTCATAAAACTACCAAAATGAACCTCTGTATAGAGATCACCTCTCTTTTGAGACCACCTAAGGTCCCTAAGGTGGTCGTAATTGAGAGGTTCTACTTTATATAAGAATCTTGTCATGTAGTGAACAACATGTGGTCTCATCTGTATTTTATTTTATGTTCTATCTTTGTTGTTCGAATATCCCTACTTTATATAGCTGTGATGAAAATCAAGTCACCACTGTTGTTTTCCCCAAATCACCATTCGCCACTACATTTCATTGTCTTTCACCAATCACCTGGATTTGTGATTGCATTTCACACACTTAAATAAAGACTGTTCACAAGTCACAGTAAAGTTTTATAGGGCAAAATCACCAATTACATGTTTGCTGTATGACCCCCTCAGGAATGGGGATATTTGAAGATGAATCCATCATCACTTTGTAGTCGTTGTTATGTAAAACACACAGACACACACATGCACGCACACATACATACAAACAAACTAACTAACAAGAAAAAAAAACATAAAAACTATTTTTATGCACCTGTGGGTTGAAGATGGGCAGGACAGTTGATCGGGGCTGAGGTGTAGATGCGCGCGTTTTCCCGGGGGTCCGCTCCAGCCTCAAGTAGCATGGCCGCCAGCTCTCTCCTGGAAGATGGAAAAGTCAGGTCTTACAGCGACACCACACTATTGAGACCAGCTGAGGGGCACCTTACGAGAGATAGTGTCTTTAATAAGGATGACTCCAAACAATGATCTTGTCACACAGTGGCTTGTTGTTCTAGTCTAGTATTGATCAATACGAGCCATCTCTAATAATTATGTCCTGAATTCACTGATTTGTATTTTCTAATGTAGTAGTCCCTGATATGGTAACGCAGAACGTACTATTTTAGTGCTTAAGGTTTATGGACTCGTTCTTATGTAAAAATGTCTGTCGGATAATTCAAATATGCTATTCTCAAAAGTCAAAGCCCCCAAGTTATTTCGTAAATTAAGGTTTTGTCATAGGTTTCTTAAGGTTGTATATAAGTTTTTCAATCGTACCTGTTTATGTAGCAGGCAAGATGCAACGCTCCCAGGTTGTAGTGGGGACACTTACGTCGTGCCACGTTACAAGTCACACGTCTCACATTACGAGTCACATCAAACTTGAACTCTATCAGCAACTGGAGCAGTGGCACACTAAAAGGAAGAGGCTACATACATTAGGCATTGATTGTTATCACTTTGGTGTAGTTCTGACGTTCAGAAAAAAACTGCTCTATAAATTAATTGCTATTCACAATCTCAATCACAATTAACAATGCAATAGATTGTTTCAGTGTTATCATAGCATATTCTGAAGAAAATGCTTCAAGGTCCATGTATCTGTTATAAATGATGATACGATAGCTCGACTACCTGTTATGGAAATGTGAGAAATCATCATATAGAAGTGAACTCACAGATCTGTTCTTAATTGAAGGTATTACTCTGCTTGATTTAGAAGATGGTCGTGACCAGGAAGTTGTAATGATCACCTCTGCCAGGTTTCATGCACAATTGCGCATAGTGCCCAGAGTCATTAAACCTATCTCTAAATCCCTGATCCCTGATCTGTTTCCAGAGTGTTTACCATCCGTTGTACACGATATATGTAAAACGTTGTAAACGATGGATACACCCATGTTAAAGGGTTGTAAACAAAACACTGTTTCCACTTTGTTAGTAAGTTTGTTTACAACGTTGTTACTAACGTTACTAACGTTTGCTAACGTGTACTAAACTGACACCCCCTGTTTACAAGGTCGTAAACAAACTGGGTTATTTTCTTGTGATTATTCAATAGCTCACGCCCAATCACAGATGATGATGAGGAGGGGATGTGATCTGGATATCGAGGTATGGTATTACTGTACCTGTTGTAAATGATGGCCTTGTGCAGCAGGTTGTAATGATCCTTGTCCTCCACCAGCAGAATGTTCTCGCTGAGCGACACCTCCCCCAGCTTCCCACGCACATAGCGCTCATTGAGCCGGCCGGAGCTGTCAAAAAGGTGCGTGAAGATGTCCGTCGCTATGGCAACTGTTGCCACCGACAGCTCGTGCACGCACAGACAGCTCCTGGGGGTGATTATGATGTTCTCTATGTAATTCACGGACGTTGTAATGCACATGGTATTTTGTCAAGCTGAGAACTTGCCAATTTAGGTGTGGTTATTTTTGCATGAATATGTTTTTACATGTAAATTTTGATGCTGTAGACTTTGGTATTACAGTCCGTATTTTAGATTGCAGCTTTCCATTCGGAAACTTCCGCATTTATATATATAGTAAATAAAACAATGTATGAAGCCATAAAACAGTATATAAAGCTAGGCTGTAAGGGCAACTACAGGAAATACTTCTCCGATCTTCTGAATCTTTAACAATTCTCTTGGCAGGTATTAGAAAGTATGCAGTAAAAATTATATTCAATCACAAATCTGAACTTTAGAGATAATCATCCAATTCCCATTTGTTGACAAGAACCTAAAAACCCCAGTACCTGAGAGCAGCCTCGAATGCACGCTCCTCATTTTGATTATTGCTGGCCAATGTTGCAAGCGGCCGCAGTTTGTTGTAAGCGGCCTCTAGAGTGTTGTCTGCTTCCTGGCTCACCTAGCACACGTGTACAGCAGTTATAGTGGTGATTCAATGAAATCAAATTATGTAGACATTATAAATTAGACCCACATTAATTTTCTTACGGTAGTGTTGATTTATTGATAATTCGATTGGTGAATCGACTGATTGATAGATTGTTTGATTGATTGACTGATTAACTGATTGATTGCTTGATAGCTTGATTGATTGGTGCAGCAAAGACAGCAAAAACAATCGCCCACTTCTACTTTATCAAAGTCTGAAAGCAATTGTTGGATCTGATCTTCTTTGTAAGAAAATTCATAACGAAAGAAACAATGAATGAAGAAGGCACATCCTTTGTTTCACTCACTATAGACCCCTTTTAAAATCAAATCCATTGATGCAGTTGCCTTTGCTCCGCACAACCCCCTACCACACCCCCCCCCCCACTCACCTTGGTGACGATTTCGTCCAGTCTGTCCCTGAGGCTGGTGAACATGGCGGCGGGGCGGGCGGGGCATGGTCACCTCACGGCCGGACACGCCTGAAGCAGGGAGAAACGAGGTGGTGAGTCAGTCATAGGATTGTATTCATTGTCTATTGGCACATTGTCACAAATAGGGTTTAAAAGTTGACTACCTCGTCTGACCCATGCAGGGCATTCAGACTCTGAAAGCGATACTATTGTTTGTGACCCATTCAAAGCCTTCACGGTAAGTGTTCACCAAACCATTTGTCGACCCACGCAGGAACCTCAATAGCTACGAGGTGATATCAAACTGTCCCCATTTTCCTTGACCCATAAAGGGTCCCAACCAATTATAGACTCTGACCCATGTAAGGCCCTCCCCATTAATAGAGGTGTTGTCCAAACACGGCCGCCGCCCTGTGGCCGGTAAGTGGTGGATAAACTGCTCTTCCATCTCACTCAGCGAGCACTGTCGCATATAGGGAACCTCATCTATTAAGATCAACTATAGGAAGAGAACACTCCTATTAAAAAAGTGGTTCTGCCTACGTCTAGTCTATGATATGGAATCTCCTCTATTAAGCCATGATATAAAAGGTAGTTCTTGGCTACAGCTAACATATAGAGAACCTCCTCTATCAAAAACAACTGCATACCAAAGACCATTTCTATAAATAGGTGGTTCTGAGTACAGCTAGCATATGATACAGAATCTCCTCTATTTAGAACAACTCCGCAAATAGACCACGTCTATAAGAATGTGGCTTATAGCGTATGTGTTAGAATATGTACGTTAAGAACACCTGGCTGGACTCGATTGGTCTCAATAAAGAGGTAAGAAAAGGCCAGCTCTAGAATAAGACCATCTCTATAATAAGACCATCTCTATAATAAGGCCAATGCTTATGATCATGAGTATTCATAAAAGGAAAGACATGATGAACCTCCAAGTGAGATCAGCTGTCTATGTAAGTTAGCAGCCTCTGGTGCATCACTATCTATTTCAGGCTTATCATTCAATTTCCAAGCTATTGAAAATACCCTTCATACAAATCCTTACAAATCCTACATTTTAGCTTGATGATAATGCACGACTGCAACCATTCTTATCATCAGCACAATTTTACTACTTCAGCTGTCAATCAGTGGTCAGTTGGGATAGATAGAGGTTGTACTGTAAGTGCTGAGTCAACTGCTCATCTGTCACACTCAGCCAACACTGTCCCTTGCCCACGGCCGGCGTACGCTCACACAGGCATTAGCCGAGCTTTGTGGATGAGCAAGAGATTTAGGGAGGGAGGCACCTCTGTAGTCTCTACTAAGGCCATGTTCATGGACCTAATGATGAATATTGGGGTAGAATCCTTGATAAAACCAAAAATATTAATTTCATTAAAGAGACCTACTCTCTATTGAGATTACTTGTTACAGGCCAAACCCAGGGTTGGTCTAAAGAGTTTTTTTTACTGCATATGGATGACAAGCGTTTTGTCATGCGCACTGAAAAATCGTCTGCCTGTTTGGACGAGATAAATCATCTGAAACCGTTCAAGCCGGTTAAAGATAATCCCACTCAAGCTCAATTGGATACATATTGCTCTGGTGTACAGCGCAACCTCAATGAAAGTAGCCGTGTAAACACTCAATGCAGGTTAACATCATTCTATAAACTCATTAGTTCCACATTGTGACAAGAGGAATATTCGAATCAGAACTCAAGACGGTCTGCGAGTACAGTGGAACCTCTCTATCAAGAAAACCAGAGAATCGGCCTCCAATGGTCTCAGTGAAAAAAGGTCTCATTACAGAGGTCTCTGTATGCAAGCTTGGTAACATGAACGATGTCATTGTCGTGGAGGTGGTCTCATTATAGAGGTGGTCTTTATCGGAGACTACATTGGCAAAGGGTCATATTAGCGAGATGGTCATTTCGAGAGGTTTTACCGTCATTCCAGGTCTTGCGTCTGTCTTTTTGCGCACTTTCCCAATGTTTAATTCAGTGGAAGAAAATGCGTGTTTCGTTTTCAGAAGACAATCAGTTTTTATCTTTAGAGCCGTAAAAGCACATGATGATGGGACGCACTCAGCATTTTGTCTCTATTTTCTTTTCATGGGTTTATTCTTTTCCATTTTCTTTACCAGAATATCTTCGAGAACGCAAAAGCTCCAGTATTCCATCTCCACCCAGCAAGGATAATAAAAGAACTATTTCTATTAACAGTTGGCCTAGAAAGAGAATTTAAGTGTCATTTTGAAGCGCGTCGCGTGTACTATTAATTAATGTACATCATACAGGGGGGGGGGGGGTGGGGGTGGGGGGGGGTTGCCTCCGTGCCCACCTCTTTCCCACCAAATGCCTTATTTCGTTATGTTTTTTACATGTTCGCTAACGATCACGCATACGAAACCCATTAGGTCCCTTGAGTGGAACTCCCCGCCCACTCCCACCCCCGCGTTTTAATTGAAAACCTGGATCTCACAGTGAATCCTATAAAACCAACATAATCATTTTCTGGACGCACAATACCATGGTACCACTGAGCTTGTTGGTTAATGTTAAAGCACCGTTCCCAAAGTGCTAAACAGGAGTTAAGCTTGACAAACGAGTCTCTGAGGGGAGCCGAAATTTCATGGTGAGTAGCCAGTAGCGACATTGTCTTTGCATTAAGCAGTGTTTTGTAAGGCAAATGTGGCAATGATGAAGTTTGTGAGATTGGAGCAAGCAACAACATTGACTGTAAACTATTCGTTTCTTGTGCAATGCCATTTTTCTGTCTTGTATTGTTCGTGATTAACTTGGTTAACTTTCCATAGCACTCAAGAAAAGACTGGTGGAACTCCCACAACATAAATACTTTACACTAAGACGCGACCGTACAATAATGATTTATCTTCCCCAACATGCAGTTACACCAAAATAATGACCCCACTTAGAACTTACATAAAGTGGTATTCAATAAACTCATGATCATATTGTACCAAAACAGTTGGTCATTAAAGCAGAAACGAGGCTACCCGTTAAGATTTTCCAGTTAAACCCCCATCACACTTGACCGTAAGCACCATGTCTGATAAGAGACAACATGGATTCTGACAGTTTGATGTGGGCTTGGATTTACGCATCAAGCAAAACATTACTGAGATTTCATGAGGAACCTCTGATATTTCTCAAATATCCACACCCTCAGGGTTGTAAAACCTATCTTCAGACATGTCTATATTTTGGTGGTCGTAGTGCATATTACATGAGTGTTGTTTAAAACGCATTTAGGGTGAGTGGGTGGCGGGAGTGAATAGGGAAAACACACAATTAAGACTACTACCTCTGTGATAAAAGCAATTCCTACTGTCTCCAAACCATTTTAAAGTGACAACCTCTACAATCCACAAAGATGTCCCACATCTATTGAGATGACGTTATGTCTTATGATAAGTGTCAAATAAGGACTGTAAAACCACGGCTGATTCGACTTCAGCTATCGGAAAAGTCTGACCCTAGCCTTACCACACTAATGAAGCCACTGGGTGAGTGAAGATGTTTACAGCCTTACATGACATTGAGTACAGGGTGATACAAGTGCAGAAAGGAAGCACTCACAGAAAAAGGAGAGCTAAAAGGGGACACGAATTTTTCACACACCCTACTTTTCTCAGCCAAGCAAAAGCTAGTAGAGGTACATTGTAGTCACATCACCTTTTTCTGTATGCTTACCTAAGCATTTAATTTGTGGATCCTTAGTAATAGATTGCTCTTAGTTAACGGGGTGACATGCTCAATATATTAATACTATGTTATGATTTCTTTAAGGGATGAATGCAAACATTCGTTTTCAAACATGAATATGCAAACTAGCTTGATTCCATTGGCTGCAGACTTACGTGTTTTGACCGTAGTATTGATAATTGTTACAGTAGACGGGGTGACGTATCCTACATTCAACTAAATTCAGACCTTTTGAGTTTATTTTATTCTAGTACCATGTTGAGTTTTGAACCTGTTCAGTTTCCAGTACATGAATAAAGTAAGCGAAACATGTAAATCATCGTCTGTTTCCACGGCTTGATCACTCACACTGCCTTTACAAGTCCATGTTCATATCAACGTATATCTGCGTATATAGGCCGTGAGATATGACGATGCATGTAAATGAACTACTTGAAATTACAGCACAACAAACATTTGAAATTATACTCTGCAATTGTCCATTAAAGTGCGAAGTTGTCGGGCAAGCTGAATTGTAGTCCGTATGACTTTGTTTTAATTCTGGTCAACTCTGGGTTTAGGTATTTGCAAGAGCCTTTGAGAAATGTGCACTTTTCCTGTTGCCCTTATAGAAGCCAAACAAATGGCTGCCTAGGGATACAGAAGAGCTTTGTGGATATTGCCTAGCTCGAAATTTTGTTATCTCGAAGTTCGTTTCTCTACAACCACATATCGAAAATGTACCAGTTATATCTCGTGTATTTTACTGTCATTCTTACAGATTCAAGATTACGAGTTTGTGCTAAAACTGGTGGAACCCAAAACTCTCACATCCCTATTGCCACACGAACCTGGATCCACGTCGCTATTGAACATGACAGACTCTCCCAGTTCATGTCCGAGAACAAAGTTAGTACAGCAGAACCTCTCTTTTGAGACCGCCCGGCTAATAGTCACAAATGGTCTTCAAAAAGAGATGCTTTAACAATAGAGGTCGGCTATGATCTCTTTGCTGTTGTCACTTTGTGACGACAAAACCAACCTTACTATACACAGACGCTGTCTTTGCTTTGTATGGTAGAAGTGGTCCTTATACTGGAGGTTCTACTGTATAATGTTATTGATCGTGGCTAGTTATTCTGTCCCATTGGTCTCTCCCTGTGATCAGTCTAGAGTCCGTATCGATCACGATTGATCGAGGCTGCTAAATCCCTGTGAAGTGTCGTCTGTTCCTGTCACGTGCGCATTGAGGTCACGGGGCGTGACCTTCACGCTTCATGTATTCAAGGGCCCTAGATGGAGTAGGCCAAAAATACATCAAATTTGTCAATGGTAGAATCCAGATTTTCAAAAAAGGCAAAAATTATTGCTGTTAGGATTCTCTTTCTAAATTTATTTATTTTCGTAATTTTTAGATAGCTCCCTCTCTAGATGAGGGTCTAGATGGGGGATCCTGATCCCACTTACCACTTAAATTTTAGCTCGTTTCCCACTTCCCGATTAAATTTAGCTCATTTCCCACTTAGCACTTAATATTTTAATTTCACACTAAAATTCATACTTTTAATGAACATTTTTTTCACTTTTACAAAAAATGACATGATATTATAGCGACCAATTTTAAATTGATAAAAATTTACGTGCATGACCCCCACTCGCGCATTTTTATATAGTTTCCCACTAAAATTAGAATTTGTTCCCATTTAATTTCGGTAATTTTCCCATTTCCCACTTACCACTTATCTGCCAAAATTCCCACTAACCACTTAATTTTTGCTGATTTCCCACATCCCACTTAATTCTAAGGCCATTTCCCACAAACCACTAAAAGGGCATCGGCACCCTCATAGATAATTTTTCATCCAAGAGTGTGGGTCCGTTGGTATAATGGTGAAGCAGGTAGTGGAGCATAAATCCAGACTAAAATGCTCTGCCTCCAACGGAAGTCGGTCCAGTACACACCCTGTTGTAGACAAAGCAGAAGAGTGCAAAGTTTGTATTTTATGAGTAAAGATTCTATTCAAGCTATGCTGTGTCTCAGGTCACAGTACACTGAGGTCTGTAGATCAAGTTGCCTCATACAAATCCTCTGTGAAGTGACAACTTAATGGTAGCACTGTGTGGAAAAGACACAATGATTGGTGTCAAAGGCAGGTCCAGATTTTCCGAAAAAAGGCAACAGCAAGCAGTAAATTTTATGGGAATTTTGCACTGCAAAGCTCGCAAAGATGAAAAATCAAATACACACTTTAATTTAACATTTTTTTGGTGGAAATGGGAACATGTAACCAATATTCCCTCCTCCCCTCTTGACAAATGGAAATTGCCAGATATATAAACAATGCAGCCACTAGAGCCAGCCCAGACTGAGTGGCGTCACTGCGTGCAAAGTCATCTGCCCGGTAACCGTGAGTGTTTCGCTCCACTTTTATAGCTCTTTATAGTCGGTAAATTTCCGCTGTTTGAGGGTCACGTGGCCTGGTCGTCACACTTGCTGAACACGTGATTGGTGCTGTACTCCGTGAGCTGTGTTGGTTGAAATGTTAATCTGGGGTTCAGGCAGTGCCGGACAACAGAAACAGAACATAAACGAAGACAAAGCAACAACCCCTAAACCCCGAATGATTTGATTTGCCTATGTTTGCTGCATGTGTGTAGTGGAAGCTCTATTAAGACCCCCCAGTGGACTGGTTTCAAGTGGTTTCAAAACAGAGGTGGTCTCATTACGGAGAAACAGAACATAAACAAAGACAAAGCAACAACCCCCAAACCCCAAAGGCTGTGATTGGTGATTTGCCCAAAATCTTGAGCGTGAATTGTGAATTGCCTGGATTAAAGTGTGTAAAATGTGATGAAACCTATTCAATTACACCCCCCAGTGGACAATGGTTTGGTGACTGGTGATTTGGTTTCAAAAAACATGGTGAATTGATTTTCATGAAGGCTATATACCCCCCCCCTATGGAGGCTCGTGGTAGCCCCCTTATAAAGGCTTGGGACCGTGATAAATAATCTCATTGCCTGTCCTATCACGTTACAATCCATTTTCACACCTAATACACACCTAATATTTACCTGTAATTTTGTAATTAAGTGCCATTTTGTGGTTTATTGCAGCCTCTTGCATTCAAATACAGCATAATTTAGCACAGACATCATCATCATGTTTCATACTTCAGTAAACCAATCTAAATATTTCGTGAACATACTAGAACTCTGAACATATCACCAATGAGCGTGTTTACTAATACATGCATATATAATTGTAACGTCGTGAGAGCAAAACTTGGATCAACACATTTACATTTACATTTATATATGCAAGATGGATTGCTTGGGGCTATTGAATTGGCCCCTTATATGATGATGTTTTAATTAACATATGTTAATTGCTTTTTCGGCTACTAGATGGAGCTCCTGCCAAACAAAGTGTCCATGTATATATGACATTTCGCCTGGTGGTGAAACTGTGAATTAAATTACTGGGCTGTCATACGGTAAAACGTCCTGAATTCAGCACATGTTTGATATAAACAGTTTTCATAAGTGTAAGTCCTTTAGCTAAAAAGCCTATTAACCTGATGGCATTCAAACTAATTAACTAATCTAGATGTTTTTTTTTATCAAAGTACATATTTCAATTCGCCATCTTTTGATTTTCAGTCGGTAAACCTGCAATGCCAACCGAATTTATGTTCTACTATTTCTAAATATGTCCCAATTTTCAGTAAATATTAGGATGAATTTAGTTTTCAAAAAGTCATAACCTTCACCACACCTTCATGGCTAACTTTACAAAATAAGATGCATTTCATCGCTGAAATAACATCCATTTTGTAAGAATATTTATTCAATTGTAAATAGCCTACACTAATGAATATACTGTAAAACAGGTTCTGCTGTATAAATTTTGAAGAAGCACTTTAAAATGCTTCACCAAGCATGAGAAGTAAGCAAGATACGCCCTTTAAAATGTCGCACTTAGGTACTTAATTTGCATAATAATAGAAAAGCTTTAGACTTATATGACAATCTAGACCTCTCTTCATATGTAGGCGTTAGTGGTGTAACGGTTAGCATGGTTGCCTTCCAAGCAGTCGATCCGGGTTCGACTCCCGGCTGACGCACATAGATCTTTTTCAAGTCAAATTTCTTCACCCATGTATTTGGTAATAATAATCAAGTTTTTTTTCTTCTTCTGCGGGTATTTATTTTTAAATCTTGTGTGAATGCTATTGAATTTCGAGTGCAATTAGACATTCTGAATAGTCGACAGTACTAAAACAAATGGGTAAAGTAAAATCAGCTCAAATTTCATTCATTTAAAAAAGTCTAGGGCAAAATAAAGATAGAACACAACCGCCGTATTGAAAGCATGATAAACACTTGCCACGGCAAATTATTCATGCCCGTCCATCTATTACATGTAGTTCACTTGAGACTAATTTGCATGAAATGTTACACATATAAGTGCTGGTTTAACTTTCCACTTTCAGCCAGCATCGGTGGTTCAGTGGTAGAATGCTCGCCTGCCACGCGGGCGGCCCGGGTTCGATTCCCGGCCGATGCAGTTTTGCACCAAACAGATTATATGTTCGACATCTTTTTATGATGTTGTATTTTTTATGATTTCACATCCAATTTTGTTGTGATCTTTTCACTTTGCACATATGAATTGTTTCAATACCCAACCGTAGGTTATTTTTTTATTTTTTATTTTTTATTTTTTGGGCGGGGGGGACTTCTGTTACTTGCAGATGTTAATTGGACGTTATGAACTCACAGTTTTATAAACCGTGGCTGTAATGAAGTATGTTTGACGTTACTGGAGACTGCTTCAGACAGGCATCTGATTGGTTAAAATCATGAGACTAATCCAGCATAAAGAGGCACTCCGAATGAGAGGTTATTTTCCATAACAAAGTAAATGAAAAACTCAATAGAACAGTTGTGAGGACGTAACATGACAATCTAGTATAAAGTAGTAAAAGAAGAAGGAAATATAATGTGAATTGAGTAATAAGCGAAGTTGTAAATTAAGTGCCCCCAGCGCCCTCTTACATGGATCTGCCAGCGTCCTGTAGCCAGAATGGCGGCGGTCTCTGACGCCAGCCATCCTGGGGGTGTCTTTACCCAATCCTGCTCCCTGGATCTTATGACACTGTGATCTTTAATGTGTCTCCAAGGCGCTTTCAGAACAAATAGAATCCTGCTTTTTATGAGATTTTGATGTCTTAAACCAACATTTGCAGACACAGGCCATGTTTTAGTGATAGAGGACGCTTTGTAAGCAAAATTCCACGGAAAAAGATAATCAATGTGACGTTTTTTTAGTGATTTCTGAGAACACTTTTACATGATTCAACTTTGTGTAAATAACTATAGTAGAATCTTGTAATTAATACCAAATGTGGCTGACTTTATTTGAACATGTTGTCGTTTTATGGAGCTTCATGATGGTGTCTTTATGAAGGCTTGAGACTGCCGGAAATGTTTTCATTACAGAGGTAGTCTCATTACAATGGGGGCCCAGTTGGGTGT
>CM032663.1:49283792-49361249 GCA_019095985.1 Streblospio benedicti
TGTTGAAAAAAAAATTTTTTTTAAAAAACTAAAAAATTTTCCCACTAACCTCCATCAACAAAAAGTTTAAAAACCCGGGTTTGGGCCTGGTTTTCCAGTTTTTAAAAAAAATTCCGTTAGAACCCCGGAGGGCGTTCAATAAATTTTCCAAAGGGGGTTCACTCACTTCATAAGCCATTGGAAAATGTATGAGGTACAAGTCGACGTAGAAGAGGTTGAGATTCTTGAGACTCTCCTGTAGCGCTGGTTTCACTTGACTTGCTCTATGTGCGTTACACCATAACTAAAACATTAAATCACACCTTTTACTATTTTTTTTTGCATACTTGTATTCTCGTAAACCAACCTATTTTAAATTGTTAACTGCCAAACTTTCATAAAAATCGTAGAAGTATTTAGTGCATTAGAACATCCTACTAAGACCATGTTTATAAAGAGACCACCAATATAAGAGGACCACTTTTTGAAGTGCAAAGTCTTTATAAAAAGACCATCATTAACCTCGATAAAGAGACCACCTCTCTATTGAAACCACTTAAAGCCAGTCACTAGAGTCATTAATTGACAGGGTCAATTGCATTTTTTCTTTTTACCATCGGCAAAACTAAAATACCAACTTTTGTAGCTCATATATAAGCTGAGGGAAATTACGTCAATTTTCTTTTTACTACAGAGATAGATAGAACAATATTATTTAACTATCACATTTTCATGCAATTATCGTATTTGTCAGGAAGGAAATTTCATCGAAAAACTTTTGATACTGTTGTGGAGATAATTCCCTATTTTGGAATATGACAGCATCGTGATAAACCTAATAATTTAAGGGTATTCATATACAGTAAAACCTCTGTATTAAGACCATCCCGAGTGTGTGGCTACCAGTTGTCTCGTTAGGCAAGTGGTCTCTTTATTGAGTTTTGCAGTAGTCTGTTTATGAAGGCTGGTAATCGTAAAAATCAGTGACCAGTTCTTATCATAGAGGTGGTCCCATTATAGAGGTGGTATTAATCTGTAGTGTTACTAATCAAATATCTAGAATTGATCCTTCATGACACAAGTCACAACAATTTTAGTTAAAAATAAGCTAAAAATAACCAACTTTTGTTGTCACAAACAGGTCCTCTCTGGTGACATCGCCAGCCTTTATCTTCTCGTTTAGACCCTGCCCCAGCTGCTGTTCATTTTTGTAGTCGGAGGCTGTATCAAAGTGTCTGTAGCCAACGTCTATAGCCGTTTTCACAGCTTCTACCATGGTCTCATCGGCTGGACACTGAAACAGAGTATAGTTGAAGTAAAAAATACAGTAAAATCCTTCATATTAGGTACATTGGCTGCATTGTAGGAATGTGTCCCCATTACTGAGGTGTCCTTCTTGGTGAAACAATTCTAGTAACTTCACTATGAGGATTAGCCACTCGTCGGGGACAAATAGAAAGTTTTCGCAACTTGTCCTCTTGATGAATAGCAAATTCTGGTCGAATTGACATACAGGTGACAGGTATAGTTTCTAGCGCATTGGAGGATGAGTTCATTTTTTTAAAAGACAAGTAGATATTTGAGTGCTATTATGATGAGTAGTGCTATTATGAGTTGTCCTGCTGATGAAGTGTCCCCATAGCTAGTTGTACTGGAAGAAGAACCGTTTTTCTGGACGCTCAAAAGACTTGACATCCCTATTGGATATAACCACACCCTGTTTCGCAAATCATTTATGAAAAAAATGTTGGTTTATAGTCTCAATCAACTAGTTAGCGACTTTACATCTACACCAGGTCAGTAAAACACATATCTTTCTCAACTCCCTGGGGAGCATACAACACTGGCTGTATACGGCATTGCTCCCTTTGTTGTACCTATTTAATCGTGTGCAACCTGTAAAACCACCCCCCAAACCCCACCCTTTCTGGTCAAATAACGGAAGCACTTAAATTCACACTATAGCAGCTGAAGAGTGCAAGTTAAAATTTTCTCTAATTCCATTTTTTAATTTTAGATCACAAGCTATTCAGGGCCCACACAAAACTTTGAAAAATGTGATTATCTAGACGATGGAAACTCCATTGTAAACATGCACTCAAGTCAACGACCACCCTATAAATTAGCAATTTTCAAACTAGAAACTCCTAGGCTGGGACATTTGGATGCTCAAATTTGTTATCTATACACTATACATTCAAAAAGCACACACATTCTGGTATATATGAGCATTTACGACTATGACAAGGGTTTAAATTTCATCGTTTTTGCATGATGCTCATTTCAGGATACGTGACAGTCCACATTCATACTAACTAGGCCAACCTTGCAAAGTACAAAGCGCTCAATTTTCTCATCCAAAAATGCATTTAAGACTTACTCGAGAAAAAGCCCCTTGAAATGTTTCACATGCATATTTCATCACCAGATTTAATAACACACAAGGCGTTTTCATTTGAACAGGCTTTTAACTTACTCCACACCCACAATCAAATTAGGGTGAGAAGCATCAATTTTCTGAGATTTGCCAGTGGTGTAGGGTTTGCGTAATGAGGCATTAACTACACAAAGTACAGAAGAACCTCAATCAAGACCACACCAAGGACAGTTCTCAAGTGATTTCAAGAGAGAAGTGACCTCTTTTAATATGGAGGTTCACAACTTCCAGGTGGTGATTTAATGGAGTTTTTAACAATGAAACGTGTTGTTCAATAGCTGGATATTAAGCTGTATACAGATTTTTATCTACACTTTGCTGTTTTCTCAAACTGCTGATTTGTATGAAACTAATTAGTTAACATCATTAATTAATAAAGATAAACAAGTCATGAATCACATGTACTTCTAACATTTCGAGTAAAGAAACATGTTATTCAATAACATGAGACCTGTACTGTACTTTCTACTCTTAAGATCAGGATGACATCTACAGGCCTACCCATAATTAGGTACCCTGGTATTTTAGCCTGGTACAAAAGCTGTACATTAGACTCTTAATGTTCCTTGACATAAATTACTGTGTAACCTTTACTTTGGTAAAGTCAGGAAATGGCATTTGATTTTTTGCAGAACTGGATGAGAATCAAATAAATGTTATTTGTATATAGTAAAACCATATTGGGCGTACTGTGGCCACATTGCTTAGATCTCATTCATTTTACTGAGCCAACAGGTGAATAAAAATGTATCGCTAATTATGAAGTGTTCTTTTTAGTTAAGTGTCCCTAAAGTGATTATCACGTTTTACTGCAATGTTTTTGTAGCTTCTGTCATGATTTACAAGGTATAAGTTCACAATATTCTCTATCATTACATGGTTAGCAAAGTTCTAGTCCGATCATCTGTGTTTTGGGTTTGGTAGATCCACACTAGCAAAGTACCTAAAATGAACTGAAGCTGCTGTTATCATATAAAAGGTGCAGCTTTAAGGAGACTTTCTGGAGATAAAAGAATTTGGAGGTAAAATAATTCTTAAAATTTTCTTGTTTTTATTTTAGTTCAAAAGTACATTCATTTCCCTTTTTAAAAATGTATAACACTATAAAGGTTTCGGGAATGGAATTTGGTTTATGGACCATACAAAAGATCATACAAATACAATGAAAAATTCACTCAATGTTAATTTTGACAGTACCGAAATTGTATCCATGGTCTTTTGTATGGTCCATAAACCAAAATCTATTCCCGAAACCCCTAAAGTGTTATACATTTTTAAAAAGAGAAATGCTTGTACTTTTATACTAAAATAAAAAACAAGCACATTTTAAGAATTTTTTTATCTCCAGAAAGTCTCATTAAGTAAACTGGTTATCTCAAGTTTTTGAAAGGCAGGGTAAATAAATATATTTTTTTGAGGACAGGGTTATTGCCACATCCCCCTCAACACACAGATTAACTGGATCTGCCTGAGACCGCCTGGGCCTAGGGCTAGTGCAAATGTACAGTTCTATCACGGCTTCAAACAAGGCACTTTTATATTCAGATTGCAATTGCACGCACTTTAGGACATTTGAAATTCAATTTACATATAAATTATAAGAAAAATGACAAATAGCAAGCAATAAAGCTTTTCAAATCTCATAACCTACTTTTTCGATTGTCTGCCAGAGGCTAAGTTTAGGATGTGTGTCGCGAGGAGAATATATGATTTCAATAAGTTCCAATATGCCACGGTGATGACGTTTTTCATTGAAACTGGATAGCATTAACTTCCAGTACGAAATCGGCACTATTAAGTGACAAAGGAAATGTTAACCCCTCAACTACTCAATTATTCAATTACCTACATGCATCTAACTAACCAGATTTTTCTGAAATGTTTACTCTTCAGGATCACAGGCCCCTTGAATTCAAATTTTCTTGAACATTTTCTAGCTATAGGCCTACGATTTTAAATCCAATTTAATCAATCAATAAAATCTTATATTAATTTGGACAGGCCCTAAATACTATATATAAGTATGGCAGTGAGTCCATTAATTCCACTCATGCCTGTTTTCAACTTCCCAGGGAGCATGCAGTGGAGATCCCAGTATTTTTAATAAGCTGAAGAGCTATATTTATAAAAGATGTTTGTTTGCAGCACCAGATCAGTACTTATTTAAAGTCTGGATGCTACAGAGCTGTGTTCAACTGGCAAAGGCTGAGTTTGCTCAACACCCACCACCAGACCTGACAAGGACATCAACTCATCACCTTCTGGTCTGGTCTAACTCCCTATCGGTACACTTAGTCTTTGTGTTTGTTGGTTGAGACTGGACATTGAATTCAGAAATATTTTAAATACATACCCGCCCTCCTCAAAAGTTGCTAGCCCCAGGTGCGTGACCCAGTTACTAAATACTAGCTTTACAACAAATCAACTAGCAGATTTAGTGGGTATAGCGCGTGTTCCCCTTTAACAAAATGTTTTTAAAATCACACCATTTTTATGATGTAATTGGCATGATCACAAGCTTTCGGTGCTTACAAAATCTATCAAATCCACTAGTAGTTGCACCCCTTATTCCGAACCTGGAGCTACCAGTGCTATTCGATGGTGTTTAACATATTTAAAGGAAATGCATTGTCACCAAATGACAGCTCCAGGGCAAACAGCTGTCATTCTCTCAATGGAAGGACAGTCCTCAGGCACCCAGCACCATTGTGGCATTGCAGGTTCAACAGCTTGCTCGCGTGATCGCATTTACATTTCTCATTTTACACTGACAGCAATGGGAAAACGGGAATATGGGTATGTGTAGATCATGCAAACTCTATAAATGTTTCATATTTCTTATCTGTCACGCTTAAGAGGAGCAGCTGTGCATGGATAGTTGTTTTTAAGTGGGTTTTCTGGCTGAAATTCGCAGCTTTGGGGATTTGAAAGGGCAAATGACGTGATCGATGCTCCATGGTAGATTTCATTTCCAATCCCGAAAGTCCCACTTAGTACAGCTAATGCAAGTGCCTTATGTAAATCTGATGGCTCTCCGATGAGAAGTCTGTGAATATGGGTCAAAGTGCACTGCACATTTGGGTGCTGTGGGTGTTGGTGCTAGAGAGGTAAAGGAGGGCCATAATTTTGTCAAATGTGCAGCTGAACCCATCTTGAGTGCCATATTTCTTTCTGATAAGATTAGATATATGAAAATGTCAGGAAAACCTAAAGGTATTCATTGGATGTATTACTGCAGCTGCAAACAGAAAAACTCAACACAATTTTTTAAGTTGAGCACACGTCTGTAACAAAATGGTTGTCTTTTAAAAGAGAAATCAATGTAATACTGTAGCATATGTTCTTCAATTTGCTTTGTATTTATGCTGTTCTTTCCCGTTACTGTAAAATCTAATTTAAGCGTAAACAAGTAATTAAATGCTTTTTGGTGTAAACAAATTACCAAATTTTCCTATTCTTTATTCATGATCTTATGTTAGTTAAAATATGTTTGAAAAGGAATTGTAGTAGAAATAGAGGACAATACAAATATAAAATTAAATAAAAAGAATTACATAGCTACTTAATTAAAGATCTGTTGTTTGACATATAAGTTATCCTCAGAGGCATTAAAAAAGCATGCTAATTCATATTCTATATTGCACATTCATAATGTAATAAAATGCAATAATATCTGCTTTCTAAACCAAAGTAATAGTAATTACATCTGATCTGGTATCTAGACTAGTAGTATTTGTAACTTACCTTCCAGGTACCATAAGCTATCTGAGGCATCCGGCCCCCAGATGAAAAGCTAATGTTGGGAACATGCATATTGTTAACTCACGACACACTGACACACTGTCTGAGAACTCCAATATACATGTAGAGTACAACAGTTTGGCTATACTACTTTTACACGATAACATGACCTACATAGTTCAGTTGGACTGAGACAGCAAACAAAAAACAACAAAAAAACCTATGCAGTGCAGTGATGCAGATTTATGATGCGACAAATATGAAACTGCTGTTTGCATTGTGACTTTCACATCTGCTCAGTGGCAAGAGATTTTTGTGATATTTAGTTTGCGTTATGATTGACTTTTCCCCATAAATCAGTGTATATTTATCTCGAGATACAATGTATTTATGTGGGGGATTAATTTATTCCCCTCCCACTTTGTCCATAATATTAAGTATTACTGGACTGAAAGAAAATGATATTTTGTATGTGAAGGAATACCCAATGGATCCACACGAATCATTTTTTAGACTTATAAGAGATTAATTAGTAACAGTATCTAGATGTGTAACTTACCTGCCACAATTTTGTACCAAATGCAATCTGCGGCATCCCCCCTCCTCCAGAGAAAAATCTTATGTTAGGCACACTTTTAGCCATATCCATATGACCTTTTTTTGTTTGCTAAAACCACACTGGAAAAAATCAGATACACTACAACAGTGTTGCTGTGGTACTTGTGGTCACTGAGACAACTGGGTGAGAAAAAATGAAAAAAACAACAACAAAGAAATGTGGTTTTGTGATTTGCAGTGTGCATTATGAATGACATGTTTGCACTGGTCATTTTTTTTTTTTTTTTTTTTTTATTTTTTTTGCTTTTTATGATTTTTGTTGTTGAAGCTGTTGTTGATTATTTTGAATATGTATACCTTTACAATTGGCCTAAACCATCTACACCTCATTTAAAAGAAAGTATATAAATTTCACCGTAAGGGTCCAATGAAACATTTTGTCTGAGCAATAGTTTTTTTTTTTAAACCAGGGTACTATTTAATAAAAATATCAAAAGCTATGAATGCAACTCAGCTAAAACCATTAATTTCTGAATGACATTACATGATATAAAGAAACATTTCCAAGTGTCTTCGAAGTGCACATTAATATCGTCAAGTGTACAGTGTCATATGTCATAGGCTGAAAATCGTGTGTGTTGGCTATGAATTTTAGGGTATGGTAAGAAATTACCAAATAGTAATATTGCACATATTCTATGATATTATTTGTAGGAAACATACAAAAAACCGATACCTGTTAAAGAGTATTTGTTTCAAAACATCAATATGAAAAATAAGAAGTGCTGACCCAGCATAACTGGTCTCATTTATTCGGTTATCTTTGATTTAGTCACAATAAACTACATTTAAGTATTTTGTATTTCATTACAAATTGTAAGTTATATTCTGAAGAGGACAGATGTCAAAAACGTTTAACCAATATTTTGGATAATTCTTTTATCATTTTATTTGGAAAAAAGCATATATTTGTATGGAAATGAAATCCACTAACATGACACAGATTACAAATAAGATACCATGCAAAACTATTGGTCCCCTCAAATATGACATACATATATTATAAGACAAAAAACAACAATTAATCGTCATTTAAAAGAAAGTACACTACATGACTTGCAGTGATAAGCAAGTAAAAATGATCTATCAAACCTCTTACCAGTCAAATGACAATAAATCAATGGAACCCTGTAAGTTAAAAAGCAAACTTGCTCCCTGTAATCTTCATTACCCTGCAATGCTCAAGTCACATTTCATTTGCATTTGGCCCTGTTGAATTTTTTTTCATTTTTGGAAAAAAATATATGTTAAAATCAAGCTATCAGTAAATTCATATTCTTGGACAGATTGAATACTTGCATAATCAGATAAATGTGAATGTAAAATTATTATCAACATATCAATATAAAACTTAATATGACAAATTGCATAAAAACGACCTTGACTTGTATTGAAACATACTTACAAACTATAGCACATATTAGTTTTGACTAGTCATTGTGTCAATGTTTGGGCTTGAATAAAAACTTTAACAATACAATACATCAACCAATTTCGGTTGGTAGTAAAATGTTCACTTTTCAATTTGATTTTCAAGTCAACATATATTTACACGTAACATCTTACCCTTGGTAATAACATCCTCTAACGTAATTAATCAAATGTAACACTAAATACGAAATGGTTGACAATCCATATTGGAAATAAAGTTCATGACCAGAAAAACACTACTTGAAACACTACTTAGTATGGGCCTTCTTGGTGAAGTTCGTCTTTGAAGGGATGGTAAGGGGAACTCAACCAACTGAAATAAACGGAAGACAATGGTGAAGTCATCCAACTGGAAAAAATGGAAACATTTATGTTGCATCCTAATTCATTAAGGTTTTATATTAATATTCACCATCCGGTGACAAAAAGGTGGATTGGCGGCAGACTGACAAAGATTCACATCGGAATTGAAAGCTCCCAAGTATTACTTACAAATATATTTACGATGCACTTAAAAAATTGGTTTAAACCAAAAGGTGGAGAAATATTTGTGCACATTGCAAAATGGTAATGCGCATAGTTAAAATGTACTGTTATACCATGCTTGGACAGCATCACATTCACACCAGGTCATTGGGATATTTGTCAAGCCCTTTCTTCACTGCATATAGAGCACTTGCTGTTGCAGGCCATAGTGCTACTTACTCACAGTAGCTTTAATTAGTCAGACTTGCCAATTTAACAAGTAGACACTATAGGTGCCATGGAGCAGCTTGAAACCCGTTAGAGATGAGTTTGCTCAACACCCATCATACCTGACCAGACTCACACTTGCTACATTAATAGTTTTTTTTTTAAATAAAAATATCGGAAAATCATACAACGCCCAAAAGGAACACAGGTGATATAATACTTGACTGCTTTTCATTACATCTTTCACGCCAGAGTGGACAGTCATTTGTTTATTTTAAATATATGAAAGTATGAAACACAGTATAACTTGAAATGGAAGGAAGGAAAGGAAAAGGCAGACCAAAACAGACGTGGGATGCGGCCATAAAAAAAGATTGCGCACTCTTGGGCAGGGGTTTGATAGATCCTCGTGACAGAAAGGCTTGGAGAGTACGGCTGTGATGTAGACTGGGCAGCCAGGCCATGCCCTCGTAATGAGGAATAATTAGGGCCTGCTCAAATAAACTCAGGATTTGATTGATTGATTGATGAAAAAACATATTACTATGTACCTCTTTCCAGCGCAAAGTCTGAATCCACAGTCCAATGAATATACAGCATTCATGTCTTCCTCGCTTAGCTCAAAATCAAAAACCTGAAAATACATTTAATGAAATGTGATACCATCTAAACGTCCATGGGCTTTAAAATGTGAAAGAGTCAGTTTTTGTGTGGTTTGTTTTAATGAATGTGTTTTAACATTGTAATTTTAATGATCTAGAATTTGATAGAGTACACATTTGGAGATGGATCTTTATTACATTTTATAGGATGGTTGTATGCAGTGGGCCTGCGGCTTTATATTAACATAAAGGCTCTTTCACGATACAGATTAATACTGTCCAAAATCCCGTCCGCATAAACAGGCTGCCAAATTTCAATCATATATGTTGCCCATGGACATTCCTATGTATAGTAGGTAAACAGACATTTATGTAAAAGCCATCCCACTAACTTGACAATTTTCCACCCTAAAAGACTATGAGAGGCTTTTGGATAGGAATTTACATTGATACATCCAGTTATAACGTAACATGTACATGCTACCTTGAAGAAACACATAATTATCATCATGTCTTTATGTTGACAATAACTTGAGTAATTACAATAGCTTGGGTTTAATGTCTGACTGTATGCAGACAAATGAAGTGAAATGTTCTGACAAAATTCTTCAATCTATACTAAGTTAATACATCATCAAGGTTTTGAATGACTTTAAGTTGAGTTTAAGTTATTGGTTCTGATTCTATTACAACTTCTGACACAAATGCAACATGAACAATCTAATTGAAATCCGTGTCTTACCTGGAAGTTTTGAGCAATGCGTTCCGGAGTCACACTTTTTGGGATGGCAACAATATTTCTTTGCAGCAGCCAGCGCAATATCACCTGGATCATGTAACATGGTAGGGATGAGAAGATTGATAAGCATGCACTCTATTGACAGTTGTCATTCACACTAGAACCCTTATTACCCTGCTCGTAGCCCCTACCCAAAGTTACTACCCTTTTGCCTAACATCACATACCGTGATCTTGTGTGCCTTAGCGATTGCCTCAAGTTGATATTGTATTCGAGCTAACGACTTTTTATATCAAAAGAAAAATATGTTTAGATACCTATAGGTATACCTACAGACCCGAGAACGCAAACGAGAAATGAAACAAGACACTGGTTATGACCTATTGATAAACCATATCTAGCACGGCTCTTAACCAATCAGAATTGAGAATGAACGGCAAAGTGATGAGAAAATATTATCTCTGCTGTCACATGACTGCTACCACAATTCTTATAGGTATCTTAATAAATTCTTTTGATCACGAAAAAATGGAACCTATGATGAACCGAATATACATTCTTTGACGTTTTATAAGATAGTGTATCATTGCAGCATATACCTGTGCTGGTGATTTGTTATACTTGTCTCCTACAGCCTTCAGAGTTTCATTCACCAGAGGGTTGGGATCTGTTGCCTTGCGCCTAAAATTAGAAATAGTAAGTTCCATGCATTGTTCACTAACAATAACGATGACCACTTGCAGAAACACAAGCTCTCTCTTCCTTTTCTTCTCGAGTATTCTACGAAAATGTCATTTTTATGAAGTTTTTGAACCTACAACCTTCCAGAGACACATTTCTACCAATATACACATAGTGACTGCTGGGTTTCAAAACCTGGACCACTGCTATACTATACTATAACTGTGGCAGGGCTAATTGTTCTGTCAGGATAGCCATTGGACTGTCTATCGCACCTGCCTCAACTGCATGGCGGTGGGTTATCACAATAGCAGTGGTCCATAGTTCAAGTCTCAGCATTACCATGGCTATTTGATATAGCCCTAGAGAAAACATGAGCGTTAAAATTGATTCAAGTGTCAGAATTAAATCTTTAAAAAGCGAGTCTTACGTACCAGCTTCTTTTTGGGTCTGGACTAGCGAAGGGGCTATAAGCTGTTACCACTAGTCCTTGGGACTGTGCAAACTCTACCAGTTGTCGGTTGGGCAAAAACGGGTGAACCTCTATCTATAGAAATACAGGAAAATACATTATTGATATTATAATGTAGTATTTTTTTATTTCCAATATTCAGTAAGTAAATGAAATAGTACTCAGACAGAGCTCTATTATTTAAACATCCTATCCCTGACACCATTACAAAAATTAGTTAGGCAACTAGATTTCACATGGCGATCACACGGGGAAAACATTTTTGAGCCCTGTACTCAATACTGTAACACATGTTAATAGCCCTGTCCCAGGAGCCCTGTATCAACTTTTACGAATGCATCACAACGTCTGAAGCAGAATCTTACTTGAATGTTTGAAGGTTTGATTCTGCAATTTTCTAGCAATCTCTTCAGTTGAGCCCCATTGAAATTGCTGACTCCAATGTTTTTTACGAGTCCTTCGTCCACTAACTTTTCCATGGCCTTCCACGTATCCAGGTAATCAACGTCTATAACGCCACTGTAGATTTCCTACAATGCAACATTATTTCTTTAAATAAAGTTAAAGTTAGTATGTCTTAACTGTAGTAGATCTTAAAGTTAATACATTGTAGTTCTTAAATTGTGAGAAATTCACAGGAAAGGGGGGTCCGGGGAGGGGGCAGGAGTGTTCAGTGATTCATATGACCCATACCCTCGCTGAGTCTTATTTGAGTCTTATACTTCCTTTTGATAATACCTTGTAAAATTGCTAATTGGACGATTGTGAACTTAAAATAAAGACCTGGTACGCAATTCATCAAAATCATCACTATAATCCAAGCACTAGGCCAATTTACCGTATCATTTTCATGTAATACTTGAACGCTCTTTTTGGAAGCTTTTCTTAAGGTTTGGGTCTGTGAATAGGGGTCTTATTATAGAGGTGGTCTCAATAGATAGGTGGTCTTAATTTTGGAGGTTCTACTGTATTAGAGAAATGAATATTGAGCATATCATCACCTCTGAGGCGATGGGCCAATGCATAAGGTACATGTCAATGTAGTTCAAGCCGAGGTTCTGCAGACTGACTTCACAATGAGGCTTCACGGCGTCTGGTTGGTGGCAATTATTCCACAGCTGAAAACAAAGTGTTGTACGTAAATTTACAAGTACAGTTACACTTTGTTTGGCTAGTTGTCGGATAGGGTTATTTGGTATTCAAGAGACTTTTTCTTATATTCAGTAGGTTCTATGAGTAATTTGATTTTGAAAAAGTACTAAATTATGTCTGCACCACAAGCAATAAATATGATACTATTTCAAGAACTAAAGATATTTCGGAAAGAAGTAAGCATTTCTAATAATCATAACAGAGAAATACTTGAAAATTGAAAGCAGTTAAGTAAGTACAACCTAGTATATGTATATTTCATAAATGGACAATACAATGGCCACCATACCTTAGTTGTAATGAACACATCTTCTCTTTTAATCACACCCTCTTTGATTTTTTCATTGATAGCTTGGCCTAACTGAGCTTCATTTTGATAAATGAAGGCTCCATCAAAATGGCGATAACCAACATCAACAGCTGCTTTGACCGCTTGGATGGTAACGTCATCGGCTGGAGACTGAATGGATAAGGTAGCATTAAAAAAACCTCCCTGTTAAGATCATACGAAACTCCCTATTAAGATCATACGGGGGGCTACTGTCAAGGGGTCTCGATAGAGAGGGGCATCTCATTTTTCAGGTTTGAGGTAGGCTTGAGTTTGGGGATTTCAAAATGATCTCATTATAGGGGTGCTTTCTTTATGGAGATGGTTTTTATTGCAAGTTGTACAGTACTAAGTGCAATATTTGATCATTTCAAGCTATGTTTAGAAGGATGTGCATTTATTGCTCATTTGATTGCAGTGGGTGTGTTATATATATTTCCACTGTATATTTATCAGGCAAGAATTAGTAATATAATAACTAATTCAATAACTAATTCAATTCTGTTACGCTTAGATTATTTGTTGGTATAAAAAACAACATACAACCTTTAAGTATCATTTAGTAGTGATTTCTTAGCATCTGGATTCATCATCGTAGAAGGTAAATAAACCTACTCAGATGCTTCTTTCTGTCATATCTTGCGACGTTTGTTTGCACTTTGCACTTGAAGAAGGTACGTCCAACAAAACGTCGCAAGATATGACAGAAAGAAGCATCTGAGGGGTGCAGGCTTCCTCGGTCCATGAGCTTCGTCGGTCCATGTAATTATGAGCTCCCTCGGTCCATTAAGGCAAGCTCCCTCGGTCCATTAACTTGCTTATAGGTGATTAGGTTATGCAACAGCCGTTTATTTGGCTGACCTAATCTATTGGTTCTGCATTGCTAGCTGATTGATTGGCTTGATTGGGTGATTAGGTTACGTAATAGCCGTTCATTTGGCTGATCTAATCAAGGTTTGCAAAGTGCTTTATTGAATACATGTAGGTGAAAAGTGGAAGTATGAAAGGGCCACCGAATGTTTGTGTTCTTGACTGTATGGACTTCTTTGAACTTAGCTTAGGCCTATATTTGTGTCATACATGAATGGAGCACTGCCAATGTTTGATTGATAGATTGATGAATAATCAATAGATTTTAAAAACAATATCATGTATGTAAATTATTTTGAAATCAATCAAATGCCGGTATCTTGTTAGTTTATCTGTGTTTTTATACATGACTGGAGCACTTGCAAAATTAATTATTAAAGGTCATGTAAATAAATATAATGCATAGAATATTAATACAAAAGAGGGACTCAATTAAAGTTGATTCCAAATGCTGGCTAGTCGGTGTATATATTTCACCTAAAGGCATTGTACTACTGTGACTAGTACTGTGTCTTTATACATGACTTGCACTGCAAAGTTTGATTAATTGATTAAAAGGATAATTATAAATAATTATAATGCATAGAATATTAATACAAAAATGAATACAGTGGACTCAATGAGAATAAAGTTGATATGCCAGTAACATATTCTAGAATTTTAAGGTTGTGGAGCTCCGTCTCATCTTGGGTTGTAACGCCTTGGAATTTTTACAACAGTTCTGGAGTTTTTAAAACATGCAAAAAAGGATAATACAAAATATCATGTCACCAAAAACATCAAATGCCCAAACTGCTGTCAAAACCTTATCGTCTTTACATTTGAACAGCTTAAGATGTACTACTGTGACTAGTAGCCATAAGTTATTGTTTATTTATGTGCCTAAGTTTGATTTGTCATATCAGTCCATGTATTGGCTTGATGCAAAATTGTCATATCAGTCATGTATTGGCTTGAAGAAAATTTCAAACAAACAATCTTTAGTATGTTGTAACATTATTAATTAAATTACAAAATAGATAATCTAAAAAGTGGGTTATGCTTTCAAATTGCAAACTGTAACTTTTAAATGAGATCTTTTGGCTAGTATATAAGGAGGTTGACAAGCTTAAAGTGATAGGCTGCAATGAATGAAGATGTAGACAACAATACATAATTATGGAACCATTTTCAAAACTATTATGTAAGGCATTCACTTGAGCCATATTTGATATAATTACTAGCCCATATGGGATTTGCCGTTGTACGTTACACGTAACAGCGCGTATATAGTGGACCTAGGGAGCTACTTATGGTGGACCAAGGGAGCTCACTTGGTGGACCGAGGAAGCTTGCCTTAATGGACCGAGGGAGCTCATAATTACATGGACCGACAAAGCTCGTGGACCGACGAAGCCCGGGGCCGCATCTGAGTAGGTTTATTTACCTTCTAAGATAACCTTTAAGTAGGAATACAGCAAAGTTAGATATCATCTTTAAGAAAGTTGTTTCCCTGCCAATAATGGCAATATCATCTAGGCTTTATTCTCCATATTCTTGTTCTTTTTGTCTTTTCCACCTATTAGTAGGTCCGTTTGAAAATGTTAAATCCTATATAATTAGATCATCTAATAATATAGAATTTTGAAAAGGGCTATTAGGTGGGAAAAGACAAAAAGAACAAGAAATATATAGATATAGTACCTTATATAATCTGGGCTTTAATCAAGCTCATCTATGAACTGACCATAAAATCTAGAATAGTCTAGATCTATAATTTCATTGCTTAATTTCTTAAACCCTTTTTTAGTAAAGGCTAAACTGTCAAAATGAACATTACCTTCCACACACCAAGCCCTATCCTGCCGATGTTACTTCCGTTGGAAAGAGTGGCATACATATTAGTTATTTACGGGAATAATCCTAACAAAGCCGAAGATGATCTGTTCACACTTCAAGATGGGAGATTACCGGCAACTGACGATGTAAACAACTCCACGTGTAGACTGATAAAGTACTGCGCCGGTTTCATAACAGAGCAGAGCGGACCTGACTCGTTTTAATGTGTGGGGGAGGACCTGTTATTTTATTGTGCAGACTGACTTGTTGCAAGGATAAGGATATGATAAGGATAAGGATAATTTTATTTCGATGTTAAATCCATATTAACAAGGGAAAATTATATACATATATACATTTCATACAAAAATTTTACCAAATTATATTAAAATACATCAAAATGTATTATATAATTGTCTCTTCCAATGTAAAAACAACGGAGATTGGAAGTAAAAATAGAAAGAATGTAAACACAACTGACTAGAACATTATCACATTCCTTCAATCTCATATACAGGTTAAAATGGATTTTCTCAACAAGACATAAAAAGAGTCAACATTATTATTTAAAAAACAATTATACTACATCTCTCTCGTATGCCCAATAAATATCTAAAAACATTATTAAAAGCTACCTTTGGCATTATGAATTGTACTCTTGTTAAAAGAAGACCACAGAGAACTACAATAGAAGTTAGTACAAAAAGATTGAAATAAAAGACATTTGATGTCATTGGTACATCCTCTGAAATTTTATTAGAATATTTTCCTCTACTATAAATACTTTTGATTTGTCTTTTTTAATGTCAGTATCCTCTTTCAAATCAGATGATAAATAAATACCTAAATTTGTAAGATTCCACCCATTTTATATCAATATCATTTAAATATACAGCAGAGTTTACGGAGTCAACTCCTCTTTTCCTTATATGCATACATTTAGTTTTGAGTGGATTATATACAATTTCATTATCAATAGCAAATTTTTTGACATATATTTAAAAGGTTTGAAGACCCTTTACTGATGGTGACAAAATAACAGCATCATCTGCAAAAAGATATGATTAAACTAGTATTGTTCATATGGCAACCAATTTTTAGACATATTTAAATTCACACTTAGCTCATCCATAAAAAACAGAAAACAATTTAGAGAAAGAACACTTCCTTGTCGGACTCCATTTGATGATGTGAATCAAATGGTGCAAGCAAGCGATTAGAGACAGTTCACGACTCTCTACGAGAGGACGACTTTTTAAAAATTTATTTGTGTGAATAATACTTTGTCTGATTGTATTTTATAGTTTATTTTGACGGATGTGATGAATATTTTTATATTGCAATGACATTTTAATATTTGATCATTTTATCTACAAGATGTTTTTTCCAACTGACCTCTCTACAAATTTCCGGTACCAGCAGGAGTTTAGCGTTGCACAATTGCTCTCATACCGAATTATGCGTTTAAAGAGAACAGCGGTTACTCAACGTATCAGTCAAATAAGAAAAAAGGACTGTATATAAAGATATAATAGTAAGCCTCTTTCAAAACAAAAGAATGTTTATTGATGCAGGTGGATTTCAAAAATATAATTTACACATTTACATTAAAAACATGCGATCTTTAGGACCTAATGGATACGATTATCCTGAAACATGTCTTACACCTAAGTGTTTATATTTATCTTTAAAAACTCGTCAAAAATTGTATTTCATCAGTTCCAAGGATGCTTTATGACCCATTGAATTCAACAAAACCAAACATGACCTTGAAACATTGCTTGCTTTCCAAATATTTCATTTGGGAACAACCTCGATCACAGTTGATGACGTCACGGAAGGATATGAACTAGTTTTGGTGAGTGTCAATCTGGGAGATTGATCACTACAAGAGAACGTTATGATATAATTTATTTAATAATAAAAATGAAGGAGACACTCGTTGAGTGTGGAGGTCATGATAGTGTATTTGAGCTGGACACGAATGTGTGCATGTTTTTTTTATACGTGTATGAAGTAGTAATTTAAATTTTCATATTTTGATGTAGTCCTCATATTAATTGATATCTATTTAACCATCTACGTATTTGTTTAAAGTCCATCGGTGAGCAACTAGAATCATTTAATTTTGAATTCTTTTCACTAAACCAAGAAATTTAAGTTTTTATTTGCAAATGGCTATAATTTGAATTTAAATGGGAGATCTCATATGAACTATAGGTTAAGAAGATATAATTAGTGTTTTATTAAAACTGTGTGAGTTCGCTGTGTATCCAACTATCACAGTTGACAAATAAAAATGTACATTTTATTGCACTTTACATTGAACCATTATATACAAAACAAATACAGTGTATATATATATATGTCCGTCATTCATGCCAATGCCTTTTACCAATTATGATCATTAATATTAATATTATTCAACCCATAATAAATACTTAATGAGAGCAGCAGCTGCAGCACCATGGAATTATGAATGTTGTATCTATGAACCTAGTAGACAAATCAGATTTCTATATACATGTATATATACAACTGTTATACACAAAATATAAAAGTCAACACATATTTTCAAAAATGACAATTCAAAATTCCCATGTGCACCTTTTAAAATACATAATATATACTATGAAGTACAATTGCACTAAATTTATAAAAATGGAATAAACACATTTCATATCATCTAATACATGCACACACATTCAAGTAACCAACACAATATCAACAATACAATAATGACAGACCCAAAGGGTCAACATATTAAATAATTCCTGAGTTTTCAAGCCATTTGGACCTTCCTCACTCCTTACCTTCCTCACATATACAAATTTGCCTATGGTTCACCCACTCAAGCCAATTGTTACTTAACATATACATAGTATATGTCACATAAACTATAATAATTCTATAAATAAGACTGTACAATATGCATACAGGTAATGCATCTTAATCCATACACTGGTATATGCATGTAGACATCAACATAATCACATAAATGATTAAGAATTGGATGAAAGGAATCAAACGAACTTTTCACTCTATCTATTCCCCCTCATCTCTTCTACTACAATAAAACATATATGAAAGTTATTATTATATTTACATACATTTGCTATCCAAACCTGTTGCCTGGGAATAATAGCAATGTGTGATCTATATAAATAAATAAAACTACACTATCAATTGAGTTTAGTTATGAGCATTTTTAAAATTGATAGTACATATATGACATTGTCATATTTGTGACAAACTATTCATACACAACTCTTGGTTTAGATATTTACACTGACAGTCAGAGAGGCTGTTTAGATAGATATATCCTATTGTGGAAATAAACCTATGGTCAAACAGTCGCGAATATTGATACTAAATCAGTTGTAGCTGTGTAGAAAATATTTATGGACGCATTGTTGAATTGCAGATTATTTTTGAATTAAAATTATCTTTTGCTACATGATTTGATCTGCTACCGAATAGTAAAAAATCTGGTATATGAATTCATGACTGTCGAACGTGGGCTTAAACTCTGCTAGTATAAGATTCCTACCATTGGTAATTGTGAATACTGCTCATATAAATCACATTAACATTAATTAGCACTAATTTGTTGCAACAGATCATAATATATAGTGGAAATCAATTCCTCCACCTGTTCGAACCTCTTTTTCCCAAGGTCCAAACTACGGTGGTGCTCGACGATATAAATCACCATGTAGTTCATATCCATCTTTTTCATCAGATACAAAACATAACGTCCCAATCCGCTGTCATAGGGTGCGTGAAAGCCGAACAATTGTCCCACTCTGTACACTTTCGTGATGGTCGATTTGTCCACATCGAAGTCTATGATGGCCGCCGTGTGAGCGTCCCCTATTTTCTTAGGATCCCGTACCTCTACCACACTAACCGTAAAAAACTTGCCCTTCAAAGTCATGGCTCTTCCAGGCTCTCGCTCTCCAAATCTGCTAGCCACGCATTCATAGTAATAGTCGATTTGTTTCCTGGTTTTACCGTGTGAGTTGGGTTGCAATTGAATCTCTTGCGGGCGTTGCGCACCTGACACAACTGGGGACTTATCTTTGAAAGAAGGTATAGGAGAGGGATGGCTATATTTGGCTTGAATGTCATTTTCAACCTCTTTCAATATACTTCTTTTGCATCTGAAATAAAATACTTTAATAATTAATTTTCTGCTAAATACTTTAAATTCTTGTTGAAATACGTACATGGATACTCCATACTTTTCAACATATAGTGATCGTACCGTATTTGTTATTATTTACCTGTTGTTGTTTTTGTTATTTTCTTTGTTGATAATTATTTAATAAAAAATACAGTAACAAATTCAATCTACTTTTAACGGTACTCTTCTTAACGCAATACTACTTTATCAATTACCTTTTTATTAAGCAAAATACATTGTTTTAAAATTTTGGCCACCAAAGAATGCTTTTTCACATCCCTTACACTTCCAAACTTCGTTAAAATACATACAATGATTATGTAGACAATCTCTAAATTTGGATTATGGCAGGCTTATGAAACCAACAGTAGGTCAAGATGATGCTTACGGCTCAAATCCTTCCATTCCTCCATGGGAAATATTGGGAGGAACATGTGGCATGTGGACAAGAAAAACATCTGGCAGCACCACAAACTGCATACTGAAAGAAAAGTGCATACTATCAGTCAATTGCATTAAAACAGTATCTGTTTCCATGATAGTCCTATGTTTGTGATACACTGAATATATTAACTTTTTTTAAACCAAACTCGTTTGATGCAATGGCCTTGTTTGCTAAATATTGGATTTGCAAGCTTGGGCAATATTCACCAAATTCAGGGCACTAAATCACATCGTAATGTCCTCAAAACAAGTAAACATTTCTTCAATATACTACTGCTGATTCGGAGTGTGCTAATGCCCTTTAGTGTGAAGTGGAAAATGGGTTCATAATATTAAATGTTAAGTGGATTTTTTTTCTTTTAGAATTGAGAACATACATGTCTGAGACTCTAGCCAGTTTTAACATAGCCGGTTATCACTTAATAACTAAACTCTTCAAGCTTGTTCAGTACTACACAAAGGGTACCTTTATTGGTAAAAACTGCACAGTTCTCCATGTCACAAAGAGAAATTTACATGCAAGAATGCATAGGCTGATCCAGGTTTTCAGAAAAGGGGGGTGGGGTGCACTTAAGGGATCTCATGGATTTTGTACCATTAGAGAAATGAAAAAAAGATATTTTTTTGTGGGAAAAGAGGATCTGCCTATGGGAATGGAGACAACAGAACGAGAATATTTACCAGCAGAGTAGAATATTGGGAAATTTTAAATATGCACTGTGTGCAGCCTGGACTGGGCCCTTACCCTGCTGCTTGGAGATGGTAGACCCACGTGGCCTTATCCGCCATGCCACTGATCAGTCGCTGGTCAAAAGTGGGTGCATGAATCCTGCTGATGACCACATATGGTTCAAAGTGTTTGATATAGCGAATCTGAAACATATTAAAACAATTGAACCGCTCTATTCAGACCATGTGGGGGGACTTAACTCGAGGGTGACTGTGGAGACGTTATCTTCTATTGAGATTAATTAACGCTCATCTCCTTAAGAAATCTTGATACGGAGAGATATTAAGGTCTTATTATACAGGTGGTCGCTTCATAGAGGTGGTCTTAATTGGAGATTCTATGTCTTAATTTGTATGCATAATTAGCTGTTTGAGAACTCACCTTATGAGGTTTTAACTTGCTAAAGACATTATAGCCTATTACGGCTAAGACGTTAAGCGATATAGATATACAATGTACATTTGTCATTATTATTATAAATGCACAACTTACATAGTATGGTTTTTCAGATATTTTCCACTTTTCATAGTTTGTAGCTTGGTGCCCAAGAGTAAAATTAGTTGAACTCCTGAATTAAATGTTGTTACGGTATATATGATTCAAGTTATGTTTACGGGATCAAATGTAAACCTTTAGTTCAAATAAACATGCTTCATAGAGTATATGACCGGTAGTCCATATAGCGTCAAGCAACATAATAATATCAAATCTGCTTATTTTTTTTTATTATCATATTATTCTATGCATGGCCAGTTAATAAATGATACATTTACACATAATAATCATATTATCTATCATAGTTATATAAGGTTACCAACCGGTAGCCAAAAGCTGTTCCATTATTCAAATGCTTCAAGAATTCATGGCGATCGCACAATTGGAAGTTTTTGTCCAATGTTGCAAAAGTTGGTACAATCAGAACCTGTAATAATGTACACAATTATGGGTGTCTCATGTAAAAATCATATTGTTAAACCAATATAAATTTGAATTTTCTATTTAAATAAGGATACTACATTTTCAAAATACCCGATACAAAAAATATCCTATCAATCCACTTTTGTGAAGATTAGATATGCAGATTGCATTTTGAATAGACTAAACTAAACTACACCACTGGATATACAAACAGACGTGTGTTTTCATTAAATCCAGTTTTTTGGTTTCAAAAACTAAACTACTGCTGGCAGCTTTAGTTTAGACTAATAGGTTATTATACGAGTGGGGGTTGAGTGTGAGGTTTAAAAGAACTCGTTCGCTGCACTCACTCGTTCTGTTAAACTTCACATGAGGTGAGATTGTCTGATATCTCACTCCCACTCATATAATTACCTTTTTCTCTCATGGTTATTTATCATTTTAAAANCTTAAACTATGAAACGTTGGATATCAGATTTTATGCTCCGCTTCTTAACCAATCAGAATCGAGTATGGTCAGCAAACATGAGAGACTGTCTCCACGTACCCGGTTGGCCATGTGTTTGCTGAGATAGCGGTCATTGTACTTCTTGAGCCTGCCGTACATGCCCGGGCTGGGTATGAGGTCCACATCATTGACGAACTGGTAGGGTGTAGTGGTGGCCAGCACTGCGATGTTCCGCATGTAGTTGATGGGGAAATGGTCCTGAGACAGACACTCATCTATATTGTTACATATTTTGTACTGTATTGTATTGGTAATGGTGATTGGTACTTATATGTTTGACTGAAGTGGTAAGCAAGTTGGTTATTCGTGGTCATTCGTATGAACCCCTCTATGAGACCTATTTGTCGCATGATTATTGCTTAAAAACTCCAATAACTCATAAACTCATATTCAATGCGTAAACTCAGTGCACATTATCTCTTAGCTCATGGACTACATGTAATAACAAATTAAGCCCTAGTCCGACAATCATGAATATTAATCCCCAACAATTTACAATAAAGGATGAGATACTCGTAATAAATATATATGGGGGGAAAGATGACTATGTCACTAAATGATAAATTTTCTGCAAAACACAGAGACAATATCCACATTACCACGGCTGTTTCCTCATCAATAATTGCCACTATCAGACCCCAGCATTAGCAATCAAGTAAACACTTACAGCATATCTATCAAGAGCACCAAATTGGCATTTTCAATGTGCCCAATTGACATTTAACAAATGCTTTATAAACATAACAAAAAACTCACTGGCATAGCCTTATACACCACGTGGATGGCCAAGTGAGCGGCTTTGCTCAGCCGCGAGTTCTTGAACCACGTCTCCAGTTGCATCACTTCAGCCTCGGAGCCATAGAACACGGCACTCATGGGTCCGTCCCAAGCCTCCACTAGCCTCTCAAACACCTCAAAGCGCTCCAGGGTGAACTGGGTCTGCATTGTGATGTCATTTGTCGATAACGAGGTGTACGGGTCACCTGTTGAAGACAAAATCGCCAAAAGGCAACATACATGTAATTGTTTGGTTCATGAGCCAACATGCATGTAATTTTTTGCATCATGCGTAACAATACATCGTAGGTTCACATTTGATTCGATTATTAATACAGATAGTAGTTGTCCATCAGTCTCTTACTTTTGGTCTGCATTGAAGTATCTGTCATGCCTGCTGAGGTGTATGGGCAAATAAAATAACTTGAACAATAGGTTATAGGTCGGATAACAATACCTTTAATAGTCACATATGACGGCAGACATTATTTCGATTACCGTGGGTGTCCAGCTGGTATTTTTGAAAGAATTTGTAGTTCTATTACAGATTTAGTGGTATTGTTTTGTGCAAGGTTAAAAATGTACCATCTGCCAGATATGGCCATGCTTCTTATTTGACTAAAAACATACCATCTTGGCCTCACATAATAGATCAAATGATTTTTACTTGATTTTACAGACTTACAAAGAATATCAGTTAAAGTTAATCTGTATACTGACATAGCGAAACGTATTCTTAACTGCATCCATTAATGAAAAATAAGATTACATACCCAAATACCACAGGTGTGTCTTCAGCTTGAGCTTCGCTAAGTATTCAAAACGAGTGCATTTGCCACCATGTGAACTAGAAGCAACATTTTCCATGGTTACTCTTTTGCTTTCATAGTCGCTATTCAACAGACACTGAGTTTGGTTATGTTTGTCCCTGTTTGGTACTGCTGTACTAAGTACTGCATTCAAATCATCAATTATCTGTCTCAATTCCTCATTCATGGTTCCGTTAAGCTGCTTTGTGTCCAAACGATTGCTATCCATAAAGATGAGACTTGCTTTTCCTGTAGAATTGTACTTATAATATAGTCTTTCGATGGTCGTGCACCCTGGTAAGTCGCACACCCCGCTGTATTGTCTTGTTGCCTAGAGATGAAATTTAATACATTCTAGTAAAAGTGCATCTATTTTCACTATGATCACGTACAAATTGTGATTTTTAGCAAGTTTTTATCTTTAACAACTAGGACCTCTAATCAGGCTACCTTCATAAAAAACATCTGTGTAATGAGAATTGAAATCCTAAAATCTTCATAAAAACACCACAGTGAGCCTGTATTACATTGCTGGTGCATTTGAAAGTATTACACAAGGCAAACAAAGGAAGTACCATGCTATATTATGTACCACATTTCATACATACACACATTTTACAATTCAAACCACATGGATATCCGATATTCAAGTGGGCACCCCAAGCTATGTTTTCACATGAGGTAAATTATATTCTTACTGTTACAAATACGTAATTTCTATAACTATGTTTAGCGAGCAATCGTCAATGGTAAAAAAAGCCTTCTCCACCACACATACACTGAATATCAAAAGACAAGCCTCTAAATACTCACATTATTTGCTGTTCGATCAAAGAGGACGATTCCACACAAGGAATACTGCTTGGAGATGTGTTGCAGTTTAACAGGATTCCGCACGTCATAATGCATTGCCCAATTCTGTTCAGAAAGAAAACATGCCATGTACACACAGTGTTTTTTAATGAAGGATATGATTTTTTTTCTTTTCATTCGCACCAACTAACTATAGAAAAGAAATAAAAATATTCAAATTTGATTGGAATCTAAGTACAAACCTACCCTTCTAAAAATGATCATTTTCTATGCTTTAAGAGTGGACATAATCAGAGCAAATGGACTTTCAATGGAAAGAATTATCAAGGGAACCAGTTTTTATCTTGAGTTATTCATAGTTCAAGTTGGAGATAGAAATAACACAATTGAATGGTCATGTTTGGTTTTGGTTAACTTCCAGTAATGAGAGTTCAAGATGAAAAGGACACAACTGCATGCAAATGATTCCTTACCGTCTCATTGTCCTTGAAAAGTGACCACTGGTCAGCGATGTTGCCCGTGACTTTTACTGAGGGGTGGACAAGCAGCACCTGAAGCATAGAAAAAGCCGACATTTGTCCAGGTGCCAAAGGATATATTCTAGCCTAACCGTGCCCCGATGCATATACTTTGTATAGTCTTTCTATGATTAACTTTACATCCTTGGGACATCATTATTGCGTATTTGTCGGAATCAAGCGCATATCCTTGAAGTCTTTGGGAAAATTAAGTAGGCGATCATAGATGGCCGCCACGCAATGAGAAATCGTACATCATTTTCATATTTTGTAAACATATGCAGTTGTTTATAGTTTTTTTTCATTACCTATCATAATCTGAATTTACTGATTATTTTACTGATTTTAACTTTTAAAACATGTCTATGAAGATAGTGCTATGTTCCAATTAACAATCAATATAGCAACACAGCAGAGAGGGCTTCAAATAGTTCAGATTGTCAGACATGTTATTACCTGTGATATTGATGGGTCAATATTTCCCAACTGTTGTAGCGCTCCTATCAATTTGTTCCCAGATTGCTGAAATGAAGAACAATTATGATGATAATCTTGTGGAAATGACTATTGACACTGCAGTATTCTTTAATATAAGAGCGTTTTATGTTGGATGTTCATTTGGTCAAGTTTTCATTCATAATATAGTTTTAATAATGCACGTTGAACTTTTTTAGTGAATCCCTTTGAAAGAAAAGTATGCGAGGCCATTTACATCAGGGGCCTCAGGCCAGATCTGAACAGAAGTGTGGGGGGTGCACAAACTTCCGTCAATCTATGACAACATCAATCTTGTGAAGACTTGTTTGCATTGTGGAAAAAGGACATGGGAATGCCCGAAAGCTTTAGGTGAGCTTACACTAAAAACAAGTTCAAAGTGCAGTATTAAAACTAGATTATATAAGTAATAGAGTTTATTCATGTATAACAACTACAGCACATACATACATACATATACATAACAACTTTACTCTGCAATACATTGTTTATTCAATAGTAGTTACAATAGAAATTTTCTACATAATCTGTTCTGTATAGAGCAACCTCTAATTATAACCACCTATACAAAGAGACCACCTCTATAATAAGTGGATCCAAGTTGGGTCCCAGATCTCCATTAAAAAAACTTGTGCAAAAATCATTTATAAGACCACATAAAAAGACAGAAGCGTGTATAAGATTAGTCTTACCCGTCTCTTTGATAGGATATAGTAGTTGACGATGACTGAAAAAAAAACAGGTAACATAATATACTCAAGTGCTTGCTAATAATGATGCAGTGGCATATTAACTAGGCAACTATCAACACTATGCATTGCTGTTTCTTGCATGCACATTACACATACAGGACCGTAGCCAGGATTGCAAAACAGAGGAGGCAAATACATCAGGCAGGCAATTGCCGTATACGTAGCCGCACATCTGTTAGCTTCTGTGGCATAAACAAAACACAGTTATTGATTAAGAAGACAAACATTTCCTGTTAAAAATGAAGGAGTACATTTGTCAAGTATGTATACAGATGCTTTTCAAATTTGTATAGTTTGATTTATGAGACATATTCATATAAATTTTGAAACACAAAAAAAAATATGTTAACTCTCAGTTTCAATCATTCAGGGTCCAAAAAACAAACCCCCAAAAAAAAAAAAAAAAAAAAAAAAAAAACTGCCTCATATGTAGTTACGGCCCTGACATAATATGACAAATAGTTTCAGAGGGAACCTACAATATGCTGATGTTCACCTAGTAGGGGTACACATGCCAGAGAGGTCTGTAAAAAGAGACATATATGCGCTGCCATTTTCGACTGTAACATTGGTTCAATTAGAACTAAATTTCTCATTTAGGCCCCTCATTTAATGCCGACAATGTCTAGGCTTTAACAAGGGGGAAAAGATAAGTGTTTTGTAGTGCACGACACTTATTTGCGTGCACCTTGTAGGGCCGTGGTCTGTTGTACTTCAGTCTATTGCATAAAACCTGGGCAATAGTTGCTATACAGGCTCCACCTGATGGGACTATTTAGTGGTGCGTATTTTGTTGCAGAAGCTGCCATACTTATTTCGTTGTTCTCATCAAATGTTGCATCAATTAATGCCGCTTTAGAGGCAGCCGGAGCCCTTGGTTCCATGGCAGGGCCACTCATTGGAGGTGTTCTATATCAATTTGGTGGTTTTCATATGCCTTTCATCGTCACATCTGTTTGTATTCTGGTTACAGGATTGTCTATTCTTCGTTTTCTTCCTTCACTTCAAGACAATCAGGAAAAATCTCAATCATCGTCTACTTGTAAAATGATCACCATTCCTGTGTTCATGTGTTGCATGGCATATGATTTCATATACATGATTGTTGTAGCTATAATATATTCCTTTTTCAGTCTTCATTTAGAAATCTATCATCTAACAACCATAGAAAAGAGTGCAGTCATATCAAGCTCTTTCACTGCAGGTTTTATATCTTATTTGGGCATCGGGCGTCTTTTAGATAAAAAAACAGATTTGAATGTGCCCTTGCTCATCTCTGTAATGTCTATGTTCTGTATCTTTGTTTCTTTGCTTGGACCTGCGCCATACTACAACATCACAGATCCACCTCTATGGCTGGTGTGCTTGTCTTGGACTCTGCTGGCAGTCTTTGGATCTGCCGGTGAGATTTCATCTGTCACTTTAGCGTATCAAACAGTTGAAGAAGGATTCCCCTGACACTGTAGAAACATATGGTACAGTTGCAGGATTAATCAAAGCATCCGAGTCTTTGGGGAGTGGTATTGGTGCTGCCATTGGAGGAATCATGTATCAGGCAATGGGTTGGGAATGGCTACTTACAGTCATGGCGTATCTGATAAGTGCTAACATTCTTACATTTGTACTAGCTGTGGGATGGAAACGTCTTCAGAAGGCAGAACATAATGTTGAAATAATTATCAAGCATCGTTGTAGTACTGAAGATACTGCTCTTATTAAGAGCAATTAGCCGTGAAAATGGTTTGAAAGACAACTTAAAATAGAATATATAAGGTATATAGCATGAGGTCTCGTGTTGAATCAGTTTGTCTTACCATGCAATAGAAAAATCAGCCGAAATCTAGTCCAAATGCAATCCAAAAATTTATTTTTAACTAGTTTTCAAACACACAGGTTCCTTTTCAAACAACATAGAAACAAAAGAACGCCTTACCTTATAGTAATCTTAATTTATAACATTTATATTTTAATGTAAACTATGGTACTTTCTTTATACATTATCAAAATTGTAGAGCTTACACTTAATAGAAAATATTTGTAATCATACTTAATCGTACATATTATGTATACAAAACTCTATTTTAAATACTAAGGTCTATTTAGTAGGATATTCTTGATATTGATATATAGCCATAATGTACACATATTCAAAACTATTTGTAAAATTTCTAATTTCCAACTATTCAAGTAAAAGTGATTATATACACAAAACAGTTTGAAAATATACACAGACAGACAGACAGACAGACAGGCAGACACACATACACACACGCACACATGGATGCACACATGCACACACACAAACACACACACACACACACATACACACACATACATACATACATACATACATACATACATACATACATACATACATACATACATACATACAACAAACCAAACACTGCTTGCTTCAGCAGCTGATCTACAGTGACGCAATAAAGTAGCATGCAATAAACACAATAGTTGAATTACATATAAAACATGATAAAAATCTTTACATCAATGACATGGTGATATTTACGGGTTAATTGTGAATGATACATAATACGAATTGAAAAAATTGATATTAATACCATGAATGTCACAGAAGAACGTCCTATCCATGTGGATAATATAGCACTGGGTCCAAGTTGTGCTGGAGACAGTGCCGAAGATGGGACTGACCATAAGAAAGATGCTAGACACTCCAAAGAATATGGAATACAACAGATTTCATCAGTGATCAAACAAAAACTAGTTAACTCAGACAATGATTCATCAGGTGAATTAACAAACTGTCAAAGATATGGAATTCTTGTTGTAGTTATTCTTGTAACATTTCTAGGTAGAGTGGAGAGAACATTAATATCTCCGTTTTATGCAAAATATGCAGTACAGAGAAATGTTACTGAGCAGGGAATTGGATTTGTTTTTGGATGTCTTGACTTTGCAACAATTTTTTCTTGCATAACTTGGAGTCATTTCAATTACTGTATAAATGTTAAGTATGTCTATACAATTGGCATAATTGGAACAAGCATTTTTTCTGGATTGATGTCGATATTATCTAGTATAGATAATAATGAAATATTTCTTGGAATAAGCATAATATTACGCACTCTGATGGGACTATTTAGTGGTGCGTATTATATTGCAGAAGCTGCCATACTTATTTCGTTGTTCTCATCAAATGTTGCATCAATTAATGGCACTTTAGAGGCAGCCGCAGCCCTTGGTTCCATGGCAGGGCCACTCATTGGAGGTGTTCTATATCAATTTGGTGGTTTTCATATGCCTTTCATCGTCACATCTGTTTGTATTCTGGTTGCAGGATTGTCCATTCTTCGTTTTCTTCCTTCACCTCAAGACAATCAGAAAAAGTCTCAATCATCATCTACTTGTAAAATGATCACCATTCCTGTGTTCATGTGTTGCATTGCATATGATTTGATATACATGATTGTTGCAGCTATAATATATTCTTTTCTCAGTCTTCATTTAGAAATCTATCAACTAACAACCATAGAAAAGAGTGTGGTTATATCAAGCTCTTTCACTACAGCTGTTATATCTTATTTGGGCATCGGACGTCTTTTAAATAAAAAAAACAGATTTGAATGTGCCCTTGTTCATCTCTGTAATGTTTATGTACTGTGTCTTTGTTTCTTTGCTTGGACCTGCGCCATACTACAGCATCACAAATCCACCTCTATGGCTGGTGTGCTTGTCTTGGACTCTGCTGACAGTCTTTGGATCTGCTGGTGCAATTGCCTCTATCACTTTAGCGTATCAAACAGTTGAAGAAGAAGGTTTGCCTGACACTGTAGAAACATATGGTACAGTTGTAGGATTAATCAAAGCATCCGAGTCTTTTGGGAGCGGTATTGGTGCTGCCATTGGAGGAATCATGTATCAGGCAATGGGTTGGGAATGGCTACTTACAACCATGGCTTATCTGATAAGTGTCCACATTGTTATATTTGTACTAACAATCGGATGGAAACGTCTTCAGAAAGCAAAACATAATGGTGAACCTATTATCAAACATCGTCATAATACTGAGGAAACTGCTCTTATTAATAGCCATCAGCCGTGAAAATTGTTTGAAAGATAGAGTTCTACCAATACTTAAATTGATGTCATGATATTCTATGTGAGATAAATAAATGTCAGAACTTTAAAAAAAAAAAAAAAAAAAAAAATACAGGCTCCACCTGTCAAGTAACTGCAGGGTAAGAAGTTGAATGTTATCAATAGCAGATATAATGGAACTTCTTCACCTATTTCAAAATTGATGGAAACATCTATCAACAAAAAATTAGATATTGCCATGGATAGCCCTGTGTCCACTCTGATAGCCACGCTATACATGTAATTTCTGAAGCAAACAGCTACTAGTACGGCTAACGCTGAATTCAAACTTAGATTGTGGAAACGGGTATGTTGACAACGTGTCAGATGAATAAAAAATTCAAACTTAGAACGGTTTGAATGAAACGGGTATGTTGACAACGTGTCAGATGAATAAAAAACGTTTCTAAAAAAAAAAAAAAAAAAAAAAAAAACAACAACAAAAAACAGTAGAACGGTTGAAAAACCCCATAGTATTTAAATTTATAGACCCTTACCATCAACATTACATTCACGAATTAGGAGATGGTTAAAACAATAGTAACACACTGAAACATGTTCTAATCACAGTAAAAGAGCATGGCGGTCTACAAATTACAATCTACAGGAAGAAAACCCCATACAAATAAATACCTGAATTTCTATTACCATCACCCCACAACACTACATAACCATAGGTTTTCTGGATCAACATTATTTTAGAACACATAGAAACAGTAGTAATGATAATGGATAGGAAGAAAGAGTGGTTAGCTGAGTTTGAGACAGCTTTTAAATTAATAGGCTGACTTGGTCAACAATAGAAATGATTAGAATGCTAAAAACTTAAAAAACAGGCAATACACCATTTGATGAACTTAACCTATATGTACGGTGCTCACAGCGCGCTAGATTGTCACTATTATCACCACGGGTTTTAAACATTCCATAAACATGTAGATTCAGTCTTACAGTATAATATTGATGTCCATTTCTAGAAACAGTAATTTATAACTGTGTTAATCAACAACCCTCTTTCTTTTTTATTAATCTTATTGTTTGTTACCGTATATCTTAAATTATATATTAAATATATCGTTGTAGTAAATTAGGTTTTGGCACATATATTGTAATATTCAGTATTATAGACGTTGCAAGCAAAATATCAGGCAAATAATAAATTTAAGTTTTAATCACAACGTAAACTAACACTGAAAAACGTTTTCGAGCTTCACAAGGCTCCTTATCAAATCCAATTTCTCCACAAAATAATAAAAATGCTACTATTTTTAATTATAGACATTATTTGAAGTCAAAGCTTTATTGAATATATTTCGTGTCATGGACACATCATCAGCATATATAAAAAAAATATTAGATGTAATAAGTACACCAATGGTAGTACTACAGTGTACAAGTACATTTATATCTGTAGTACAATTAAAACTGCTTTTTATAGTCAGCATAAAATAATGCAAAAACAAAGATTATATATTATGCAGTATTTAATAACAAAATTATAAAGAGATCATGGTCATATGATTACAACTTTATGGTCAGTTCTCTGCTGCGGTACTATCCTTTGTATTTATCGCGGGTCTCACTTCTCTTATGTGCAAAGCTTCCAACGTCAATAAGAAGCTTTCCCGGGTGAAGTCTGATGTGGAATGTCAATGTCCTGAGTCTGGTGTCACAGGTCTTCAAATGG
Source organism: Streblospio benedicti (assembly GCA_019095985.1). Taxonomy (NCBI): domain Eukaryota; kingdom Metazoa; phylum Annelida; class Polychaeta; order Spionida; family Spionidae; genus Streblospio; species Streblospio benedicti. The sequence goes on from CM032663.1 coordinate 49,316,104, forward strand.
GTCTTCATGGATCCTGGTCTGGCTATGTGCTCTTTTTGTAGATGTCTGCCAGTCTGGCCAACATAAAAGTAGCATGCCTTGCAGCGTGGGCATGTCAATTGGTTAAAAAAAAACTCCATTCTCAAGCAGTTTATCTACAGGTGGTTTTAGTGGTGGAAGGTCAGTTTTAAGTTTTCTTATCGTCATTATTTTTATTAGGACATTATATTTGTGAATTAAATCTGTTGAAAGCTGGCTGGTGATGGTCTAGTTTAGAATTCATGGTAATGTCACTATTATTTTGTCGAGAAATTGCATTTGATAAGGAGCCTTGTAGAGCTCGAAAACGTTAATAGAGCGGGAACTATACCTTACCCCATTCTCAAATCTCAGCAAAAATCCAGGGCCATTCTCATTAATTTTCTAACCATTTTAATCATTCTCATTTCACAATTTCAGTTTCACAATATCTCACAATTCTCAAAGAAAATGGACCCCATTCTCATTTTTTCTTAAAAATCAAGGGCCATTCTCACATCTCAAAATAGGTATATTTTCACCTCTTAATAATAATTATAAGTGACATTATAATGAAAAATAAAAACCGATATAGTGAAAAGAGGGTCTGGTAGTGAGAAATTAACTACATCTAGAGATGTTATTACTGGGTTATCCTAGAGAGCGGTGCGCTAGTCAAACAATATAGCAAATGTGATGAGAAAAATATGAAAAGAAACTAGTTATGCAATACATTTATGGGGAAAAGATGAGCGAATACATCGCTAGGATGTGCATCACCGTCATTACATTTAACTCAGTCAGCTCATCACAATAATAATGGTCATTTATCCTTATTATTCATTGTGAGCATTATCACATTATTATAGGTTGCGTTGTGATTATTCAACCTATTATATGATGTTGCAAAGATAAATATTATCACTTAACATAATATCAAATATTGGATCACAACGGACACAAAAATGCTATTTCTGTTGACGTCTCCAACCAGTAATCATTTTGCCACAGCAAGGTATTATCTATCAAATGTTATAGACAGATAGTCATCAATGGTAGAAATAATAAAGCCAATACATAGTTTGAAAGACAGGAACTACACCACCCTTTGGACATTCGCTTGATGTACTCTCTCATTCAGCTATATTTCATTTTAATCACCACGATATTAACGTGATGACAGCTAAAAATATCAGTTTACTTATGGTAATGGTTTTATTGTTTGACAGCATTTAACAGCATGTTTTATTTATACCTGTTGTGATCAATAATCATGTTTCTTTTTTATTAATCTAATTTTTTTGCTTCATTACATTTTAAACATATATTGAATTATCGTTGTGGTAAATTAAGTTTAATTATACATATAGTGTGCTTGTGCAAACTACTATAAGACGTTGCAAACATAACATCACGCAAATGATAAATTTAAGTTTTAATCACAACGGATACAAAGAACGCGGTATATACCATATGTTTGGATGGCAAACGGAGCCTATGCGTATTTGAGAACATATTTTGTCTTTTATTTTGACTGTTTTTACTTAGTCACTACGTCTTCCACGTACATTACATATGGCTTCTCCTAAAAGTGTTTACATAAAAGTCACAACGTACACGTATTATCGCGTGTAATTTATAAACACAGCAGCACGACAATTGTCAGAATGATATATCAGAGGTAGTAGTACCGCAAGTCATTGTCTTCAACACGCAGAAGTAGGACACAAATTCTTCCATGAATAATTGACTTTTATTGCTATGACCTTTTGCTGTGCATTGTAATTCTAACTACTGCTATACATTAATAACTTTGTACATATATGCTAATGAGCTTTTTAAGGATCAATACCGAAAGAAATTGTCTGACTTGACGCCTATCAATTTCTTCACGCATTTTTAAGGGGTGGGGTCGGGGCTATCAATTTTTTCACAGAAAATTTACCACTATTTTTTAGATTCTGTACTAAAATTTACTCTTTTTTCTCTTCTTTCATATTATGGAAATCTGTGAAGAAATTGACAGTATACGCCACTGCCTAACATTGTCCAAGCACCGCCTTCCACTTGGCTGCGTTGTCCCTGGGGTAACGCGGCGGGCTAAGCCCACGCATTGCCCCGGGGTGGTCTTGCAGTTCTCTACGATAACTCCTCGTTATGTTCCAAAGCTCTCCACGTACTCCCCGGCCTGGGTTACCCACTGTCAAGACGGTGTTCACCCCTGGTTTCACGAGAGGCCTCCACGTGGAGAGGACTTCGCACCAGTGCTAACACCCAGTGCTTCAGGCGTCACCTACACACAGCCACGTGAGACTCAGTCCACGAGAGGGAGGAAAGCCACCGGCCAACCTCGGAAGAACAAGTGAATGAGGTCCTAACTGCCGCAATTCGGCTCAGCTCCAGTACCAAAGAGTTCTACATCTGTGTAGTTCCCTAATCCTACAGTGGCCATAATAAACAACAACTAAGCCTATCAAGGTGTATGCAGCCAAGGGGAAACTAACCTACTCCAGTACAACTAATAGTAAGAGTAATTTATAGTTTGCGACCATACTACAATGAGTCGCGCAATGGAGGCTTGAGTACTTTACCAGTTTTGCTACATATACAAATAGGATTTGGGTTAACTGACAACGCTTGCGTTAACTGGTAGGGGGGTCATAAATTTTTATCACATGAAATTGAGCGGGGTACCAATTTCTTCACATATATTTGAGGGGGGCTTTTAATTTTTTTTCCACAGCATTTTTGGAAAATCCTCCTTCCCCACCCTGTCATGAATATTGTATGGTACCTAAAAGCTGTTTCAAATGGCTTGTTGTATGATCTGTTATAGGCTAATTATTAATTGTGTATACATACACTGGTTTAAACAGTCGGTAGTAAATGCGGCGAATGCCACACTTGACCAGCAAGTTATATTAACTAGTGTTTTAAATGTAGTTTGGTGTTTACTGCCATTGCTACTATATACAATTATAATCCTTTATTAAGGTATTAAAGTATGCATGTTTGTGTTTAAAAAGTATGTATAGATAGTGGATATTGTTGAACTATGTCTAATATGATATAGCATGAACGAAAATAGATATTGCTCGATTCATTAATGGCCCAACTCTATCTACAAGTTTTGGTCGAGTTTTTGTCCATGTGTTTTTATCACCATATCAAGAGTTGCATAAATTGTGATACATGTTTACTTAGGTGTGTTCCCTATAGATAAGTTTTGTGTACGAATCTAGGTCCTACGTTTGTGCTCATGTGTGCTGGAGACAGCACGTTCCACGCTTGAAACCCAAAGTTATGTTATTGCTACATTCAATGGTTTCTAAGGATTGGTCTAATCAATTTTCCAGTGTTTACAACTGCTGATATTCCATTTATTGTGTTTTTCTGTCCAACCTCCTGGTTTGATACCCATCCATGACTAACTACATCTTTAGCGAGCTTTCACAAGTGATTGGTTTGTTGTTTGAGGAGTGTTTTTTTTTTCTCGCATATCATTTTGTGTTAAACACTTTGCTTATCCACTGTTGCTAAGTTTCAAGAACACTAAACTCATTTGTTAGTAGAATACAGAGTTTGCTTTTAAAAAAATCTGTCTATTTGTAATGAAAAATAAGTCAAGAAGATTGTTTTCATAAATCTTTGGACTCTTTTCTGGCCACATACCGGGCAAATATTTGTTGTCCTATGCTGTCTTTGTGTCATTGCTTACACATTAATTGTCTCCAGATCTTCTTCAAATATGTCATTGCACAAGGATTATCCTTTGAATATTTACCAACGTTTTAGATAGTTTTTTCCTCTTGCAAAAGAAACGCTGTTTTCCTTTGTGCTTTCCTATTTTGAATGATCTTAAGGACAAGGCATTTTATTGCATTGGATTTGAATTAGTTAAGGGCTGATCACATTGAGTTATAACCACGTAAACGCATGAATCACGAATAAATTAAGTGATGAATATTTACAGATAAATTATGCAAGAACTACAGACAAATCGCTCACAAAACAATAACGATTTTCTATCTTAAAAATAAAGCATAATGTCTGTACCAAGCATAATGTTCTATTTGGAGTGACGAGGGAGCATCATGTTTGAACTCATTAGTAATCATTGTTCTAAAATGATGGGACGACTGAGTGCTTCCGTGGCCGAGTGGATAGGGAGTTGGACTCGTGACCAGAAGGTCATGGGTTCGATTCTCGGTCGGGTCTGGTGGTGAGTGTTGAGCAAACTCACCCCTAACAGGTTGCACACTGCTCCGTGGTACCTACACGTAAAATAGGTACAGGTAGGCGAGTAATTTGCACGTGTGCTGCTACAGCAGCAATGCTGTATGCAGCCAGTGTTGACGTGGTGTCAAAGACGTCAATGACCTGGTGTGAATGAGTCGACTGAGCTTCTGGATAGTAGACTATAAACCGACATTTACATTTTTTTTTACATTTTTAGATGTTAATGTTATGGAAACAATCATTAACTGATATGACGTGAAGAATAAGTATTGCAAGATCACTAATTACATAAATAGATGATGAAATAACAATTGCTTGATTTTAAACTAGAAATAGTGATATATGAATAAGATTATCGAAAAATTGCTAAAGCTATTTTGAAAAGAAAAAGCGAAAAGGCAAAATGTCTATAGCGAGGAGGCACGTGATGCCAAGCCAAATCCACAGCCTTGCTACGGGCCTGTAGTAGCGGTTGGATTTCTAATCTGCATGATACTATAATCCACAAACAAATCAGGGTAATATTATGAAAAGAAAAAATCAATGCAAACCATAGGGCAAATCCCACGTCTTCAGCAATATCGTCCATGTATCCTTTGTTCGGGCAGAAGCAGCAATATGCAAGTGCAGAGGCTGCGCTGGTCTATAGTACAATATAGTACTCAGCAGTTTATACGCCTCACGCACTTCCGCCGGGTGTAAAGTCACCATGGCAACATGAATCACTTCACAACCCTCTTTGAATGTCACCACCTTGGTGAAAATCTCACTATCTCTCGTATCAAGGTCATTATCGTGAATGTTAAGCACATGCATATTAGTATCCGGATTATGGTAGTAATGCTGTATTCTGAGAGCAGTGTCATGTTCATCATAGGCTGAATGTTGTGTGTTTGGAGGCAGTGTTTCTACATCCATGTCTGTATCCTCTGTATCCCTTTTAGGTGGAAATGTTGGTTTGCCCCTTTGTGGCCCATCTTTGCTGTGATTTGATGTCAAAGCTGTTTCGAACGGGTGAAACTCATTGTCGAACCTTTTAGATGTAGCACTCGTGAAACTTTGACTTACAAGCATCTCCTTATCTGAAAAGAATAAAAAACATAAAAAATAAACATCAATCTTTTTTTCTAGCTATTGACATCCCATGTAAAACCATGAATATGCTAACAAATATGTAATCCATGTTATTTATGTTAACTTCACTTGGAAAATAATAATGTAATTTTGTAATTAATCTATTTTTCGTTATAGACAAAATCTAGGTTTTAGAGTTGATGAATTAAGTAAAATAGTAGCAGTCCTTTAAGAGGAGAAGAGAGGTGTGTGTATCAAAGACAAACAAGCGGTACTCACATAGAAAAACAAGGCCTAATACACCCATGAAGGCAAACTGGAAGAAAAATATATACTCTGGTTATCAAAATTATGAACTTTATAAATCCATTACTAATATGTTCAATGATTGTAAAGTGTATCAATAAAAATAATATGATAAATCGCAAAATAAAATTGCATGTAAAGTGTTAACGGTTTACAGTACCCTTCACATGTAAACACAGTTTAAATCCAAACTTACCCAACGAATCGACTATCAAACATAAAATATCAGGTATCCCGTGCTACGGTAATTGTAAGCCAAGTAAATTGTAACAACAACAGTAATATTGACATAATAATAATATAAATAATACTACTGAATATATTTTTCCTAAACAATCATGCCTGACCACATGGAATTCTCTTTGGGTGAATGGTTATCACTGTACAAGTAATCAATACTTGTTACCCATCATGACAATGTTTTATCACTTCGACTTTACCAAAACAATCCATCAAAACACGTGTATCCTTCTATACCCTACCTTATATCCTCCCACTCCTCCTATCAAAAACCTGTAAAGAGCCCTCAACATTGTCACCGATTTCCTACAAAGTCTTAACTTCAAGTTCTCAAGCCAGCTTTGAAATGTGACCATGTTATCTCTTATCAAACACGGTGACTGCTATAGGCCTACTCATGGTTCCATATGAGGTCAACTAACAACAGTGAGCACTGATAACAGCCAGATCCCCAGTCAGACATTCCCGAATTATGAAGTCAAATCAATCATGGTGGTGCAGCCATTGTTAATTGGAATATTGTCTAGTTACTGGCGGATAGTGTTTTTTATTTGATGTATTTTACAACATGTTTTCCTCATGTCATATCGCATACTAATACATCTGGAATGAAGATTCGCGTGTGTAGGACTGGGGCTTTACCCTCAATATACCACGCATAATTCAGTGGGTGGGCACGTGCTACCTACTATTGGTCCGAAAAAAGTGTCGTAAGTCTGTGTGTCTTAATACGTTAAATTCTAGATCCGGTCAAATCAATTTTTAATGTGTTGATCATGCAGACTGATCTGTTGTCCACATAGATACAGGTCTGCTTTTTAATGTGTCACTATATTGTACAGTAGGTATTCATACGTGTATTTAACAACTTCAAAACGGCTGTGTCTCCTGTTCACTTTTTACCCATTGTAGCGTCCTTTTGACCAATCGAAGACTGTTGGTCTATAACAATATACTTGCATTGCTGGTATGGAGCTAATTGTATCCAGCGCTGCCAAATGCATATCAATATTTCATTATGCGTACAACATGCTGTTGGTGACCACTTGGTTTACAGAGCGAGTTGGCTTAACGCCTAATCGATGTGGGAGGTGACTGTTACCCTTCTCACGAACAAGACTAAAGCAAAATGTAAAAATTTAAACAAACGCATTTTTTCTTACGGAAGTACGAACTAATGGTCAAAACTGGGAATAATAATTGAAAATAACTCCTCAAACAGCCCAATTAAGCATTATATCCCTTTGTGTGTGTTTTTCATTTGAGTATTGCCATAGATCATCAAAATGAATTAATATATGTGATACTAAGATTTCAACCAATAGTTCGTGCTTTACAGTAAGAGAAAAATGCCTTTTAAATTGTTTACATTTTGCCTTAGTTTTGTTCGTGAGGAGGGTAACGTTCGCCACCCGCATCGCTTCTGCACAGTGCTAATCCACACCATGCCCAAACAGACAGTGAGGGTGGCCTTTTTATTGAATGCCTACACATTTGTACTGTCCAATCCTAAATAAGTGACGGGGGTCATGAAATATTTCGCTGATTGGCAACTGTGTCTATTACTGCAATCAATTCGAGCGGAAATGCTTCATACATATCGTAGAACTCATCGCGACCACCTGTATGAAAAAGATCACCTCTTTCATATTAAAACGGGTTTTCATGGTTCAAAACCCACAGCTATGTTGAGACTATCTAAACCCCCGTAGAGAACACCTCTATTTTGAGGCAGCGGGAAAATTGTCCCTTGTTATTTTCACTGAATTTGATCCCCAAACAAACCAAATCAACAAAAAACATTAACTGTGACAGACGAATCGTACGTAACCTATATATCATGACATATGGAACCAGACTATTTACAAAATGGCTGCTGCGGGCTTGTAATGCCATGAGAATGAGTTTCACTGTAGCTGGCTGCCTGGGAAGTCATGGGATTTGACCACATGTTGACCACATGAGAAAGATCTAGATCGGTCAATGGTAATGGGTGTCTATATTTACTGTAATAAATGCTCTATATGCACGTTATCAATAGTTAGAGTAACTATAGAATTCGCCATATTGGTCATTATGTGGTTATGAAGTGTGAGGGTTGTTATAGTTGGGAGGAGGGGTTTGGGTTTGGGGTGGGGGTTGGGAGGGGGGTTGAGGGCAGCAACTTATTATGTTATCTTATTCATGATCCTTAAATGTGGTAGAACTGTCCAGTTCTTGCCTCAGGTGTAAATGAACAACATTAAAACAGGCGTTACTATGTTTAATGTGATTCAATGGCAGATCTTTTTTAGAAATGGCATTTTTCAATGGTATGTTGGCGGGTGTGCAAAAATGAAGTATTTTGCTGTGGAAAGGGGAAGTAGGTATAAAGCGGTGTATTAAAACCTCACTGTCTGAAAGGTCGCATTACCATAAGTGACCATCTGGGTCAATTGCAAAACTGATGACTTATATGGTAGTTCTTTAGAAAAATTTGATTTACATTGGAATTTGAATGTTAAGATGAAACTCAGACTTAGAGTGAGCCTTACACAAATGGACGTTTGATGGTCATATACGTTGTATCATTCATGAAAGGATTACTTTTTAGACTCTGGTCCAGAATTGCTATTAACTCAAAATCCCAACCCCAACCCCATAGACAGGTCCCCAAAGAGATGTCCTGTGTATAGTCATTAGAATTTGATAGCAGACATCACGTCATCATGTACTCTGTAATACCCATTAGAACCTGGTCCAGTGCCACCATCTGTCACAATTGCTGATTTTATACCCAGTCAAACTTACACGTGTATTAATTGACGAACACGTCTATATCTGTATAATGACTATACTGTCCGACGGAAATGCTTAGTTCTATTGTTATTCTAAGTTCTTTCAGTTATTGCAGTGGCAGATCCAGAATTACGAAGCAAGGTTGGGGTCGCACCATGAATATCAAAGGGCACAATAATTGCTCAAAAACCTTTTTTAGCCCTTGAAAATACCTAGAAAACTAGCCAATCAGCGAAATCCTCTCGCAAAATTGGAGAGGAATTTGACCTGTCAATTTCCTTTGACATTCCTCATTAATATGCATAAGCCAACTAAATCATCCTTGGCATTTACACAATGTTTTAAAAGATTTCCTTACCTTCATAGTCATAAACTTGCCCCAATTTTAGCTTTTAGTGGAAATAGTTTTCAAATATTCTCTTAAAAAAACATCACTTTGTTTTAAGATTAATGAGCAGAAAATATGCAAAACGCAACAACCAATGAGAGCTCACGAAAGGTAGTTCATATAGTTTACCTAATGCATTATGCATATTTTGACCTAAATACTAAGAATTGTGGGTCCATAGAGGTTCCTGCCAGACTAGGAACCCGATATTACATAAGGGATCCCGCTGCAAATCAAGCAAAAATACACCCCAAGTGGCTTACTGGGGCTGGGCTCACACACCCCTGGACCTGCTATTGGCACTGTAATGTAGACTAGGTATTTGCTATATGGATCCCAACCAGTCTACCTGATTGATTAAGAATTGTATCTTGAACCCACCCCATAAATAGAAAACAGTTTGAATTGAGAACACTCAAGGCCAATTAATCGCGGAGTCTTAATACAGATGTTCTACAGTATATGCTTTCTTTTCTGTCCCTCCCATGTTTAAGTGAAATCGTCAATGGTGTCTGACAATAGCCATGCATCATATGTCACGCCATTCAATCATTCAGCACATCAATATAATTTATTGCTGTACCCGTCATGTTTTACATAGGAACACGAAAGAAAGCATTGAATAGCGTGTGTAGATTGTCATTTACGTTTATGACCGTTGGAAGGCAAACTTCTATTTAAGAATATGTATAAATGCAGTTTCATAGTGGTCTGCTCATTCTGTATAGGGATAACATACTTAAGTTTGTTTTTGAGAATATCAAAAGAGGTATTAATGTTTTTTTATTTATTGCTTTAAATTATGTGGTTTGTGATAATGCTGTTTGTTAATCTTAATGTCGTTTATTAGCATCAAGTCAACTATATAGGTATAATTTTATTTGAAGTGGCACATCGCTACTTGTATATTAATGGTTTTTGCATTTCATTAACTGAATAAATAACCAATCAACATAGCTTTTTCCACTGCATATTCTATACTATTCTTTTTTTCGAATTGGATCTACCAGTGTAGCTATAATTATTTCAGGGATCCATTCCGTGTGAAAATGTTACTACACATCCTGCCTACTTAGAAGAGGAATTTTACAGGTAGTATTACCAAAAGTGTAAGAAAAACACAACAATATTGTAGAACAACTATTTGCAAAGTTAGACATAACATCGGACTTATTTTTTCAGCAAGTTTCAAATCTCATTGGTGGTTCTTATTTTTATACCATAACCCCCCACCCCAAAAAAGAAAAAAAAGAAAAGAAAAAAGTGAACTTGTCACAACACTTTGCTGTGCACGGGATACAGACACAGTAGAATGGGGTTAGCTAATGTTATGTGTCTTGGATGTCTAATCTTCACCGTAACATAAGTTTAGGGTGGGTGCAGTACCGTACCCCACCCGCCCTTCTGGACCTGAGAGAACTCATTATTTCAAAGCGAGGAGTTTCCCACGTATCTTGGTCTTCATGAGAAACACTGAGTCAATGTGACCTTCATTGAGTCACATTGACCATCATTCTCTGTTAAATAAGTTATCAGAGATCCTGATAAGAAGCATTCATTCTGTCACAGGAACTGCGTGCAGGGCTTCCTCGGACAACAACCCTTGACTATGACGCAGTTCTTAGAAAAGGCTCCGCTCCTTCAATGCTGAAATCTCGTTATCTGTATATGTTCTTGTAAGGCATCGACCATTTGATCTCAGGGGGGGGGGCAGCAAAAATATTGAAAAAAATAACGCAAGGCTGAAAATTGGTGAAAAAAATAATAAGGTTTCATTTGGCTAGAAAAAAAAATAATTGTCAAGTCACACTTATGGTCACATCTTTGCAATATTAAAAAAAAAAATTGAGGTTCAGTAATCTAAGAAAAAAAGAATTAGATGTCAAATTTCATGAAAAAAAAATAATTGAAGCTATGGTGAAAATAGCTGGCCACCCCCCTGAGATCAAATGGTCGATGCCTAATCAATGTTTTCACTACCATTAGCACCGTATTCAAGGCCAGTTGCTGCGTAAGCTGTGCATAGATGGCCTGTATTCATTTTGTATCAATTCTTCAAGTAATGGACAGTGCCATATTGAGTGGGCGGCCGTTATGGCATCAAGCGTTCCCTGGGCCTATATACAATATTCTTACGGGTAAATTTAAGACAGGTATTCATACCATTTCTAGGCCCATTTTTGCCGTACCGAATCGCATCCCATTTTTAAATAGACAAAATATATGTATGAACTAATTCTGCTACATAAAAGTCACTTTTGGTGTTAAATTTTATTAGATTGTATTTTCTCTCAAGCTGGTATTTTCTATGTGAAACACTTTTTTTCTGAAAACTCTCATCTAAATTCTACACACTAAATTTGAAATACATTAAAACATCATGTTTGGGATGTTTTCTGTCTTAAGAACAATACCCTGTTCACGCATGCAATATCTCCATAGCGGTGGCATCATTATCATTATGGGGTCATGGCCAATGCTACTGATATGTAGGCAACGACACATGGCCCAACATTCAATGTAATTGACACCGTATTCTGCAACCTTGGTAAAGTTTTGCAGAAATCGAACATTCTGATTTACAGATATTCCAAGGAATGTGTTAACAGAAGAGTTTATTGCACATTGGACTTGTTCTTTACAACCTGTTTGCATGTATATTTATGATTTGAACTGTGCTTTATAGAAAGAGATCTATTTGAGAGAGGTAAAGAATAGTTCACTTAGAGCTGCGGAAGGAGGGCTGGTAATTTGTAGATATTTATGGCGGGCTTTGAATCAAATATCAAAATTTTTCATAGAAAAAAGCATATACCAAACTGTTTACTAAAATCTTTATGATTTCTAAATACAACAGTATTTTTTTTGGATGAATGTGCATGTGTTTCAGTTAATGTTTTGTGAAGGTTTCAAACATAATCACAAGGTTCTACTTTAAAAATGTAGAGGGGCAGATTACTGAAATAAAACCATTTTTGGGCAATAAATGTTTTTTTTTTCTTTATAAAATAAAATTTCACAAATATAACTATCTACGGGTCGTGTTGTAAGTTTGATACATTCAAGAGGATTTTACTCAGTTAGTTTGCATTTGGTTTCTATTACATAATTTCTGTTGTTCCGTTACCGTACTGCATTTTATTTTATCGTTTTACGTCTTTCAGGGGGCTAGCAACGGCTGAGTACAACTGTGACGAGAAGATTCGCTTGGGAAATGCAAGAGACGGAGGCTGGAACATGTGCACTGTTGGGAATTTCGCACCTCAAAACGATTGTCTTGTGTATTCTTTCGGGTAATTGTTCTGCATAATTTTGAAGGCCTTTCAATGGTAGTTTTCATAATGCGTAGAACCATGAATCGCCTTGTTTGTAGCCTCACACTGCAAGTCTCAAATCCAAGAGCCAATACGTTGGTAAAGTATTAATTGATCTGGTCTGATCTTGCTATATCTCTCAAAGCTAGATACTGCTCACAATTCTTACTCACTCTTCAGTTATACAATTAAAATGTGATCAATGACATGAATTGTATTCTCGTTTTCATTAAACTACTAGGTGCACGGTCTTTTGAAAGAGTACATTATGTGTCAATAATGAATACTGTATTTGACTGCAATATTTTAGTACATCCACTACTACCTACACTAAATATATTATTTGTTAGGATCAACAATGACTGGAGTTTTGATGATGATATCTCCCAGAAGTTCAAGTGTAGAGTTCGGGCATTTGATCCAAGGTAAGCGTGCAGAATTATCAGCAAAGTGCAGGAACAGTCTATTTAGTATTCATGATTGAGTTCATGTACAGCTATGTTATGTGTTTCTTTATCTATGCATAATAATTGTGTTAGACTGTAGCATGACTTCAAGTCAGGTTAACACTAAATAGACTCTGGTAAGTTCTTTTTGATTGTGGGTTTGAATCCTACCAAACTGATACAGTCCTTACTTGACTTGGAACCCTTAAGTCTTATGACGTAATTACCTCGAATGGTATATAGCTAGTATGTCAGACAAAAATCAAATCTAATTCAAAGAAATACATATACTGCCACTATTGCAAAAAAGTTTATATACACATAATCATATTAAGCTAGCACCTCATGCAATTACCCACTCAAAAGAGGCTCCTTGAATACGCTTGCATATTCAAAAGAAGCTGCTTTTATTCCAGCATGAATCAAAACAACCACTCGCGCTCTGACCTGGTCGACTTTTACAACCTGGGACTGTCTGGATCCAACGGAGCGGTCAAGACGCGGCGGCGGGGGTCAACATGGCACCTGCGCACCCTGGACACGTTACTCACGCACTTTAGGGAGAAGGGGGTAAGACTTAGTGCATCCTCCTTGTGGTTGCACCATTCTATTGTGAACACCCATGGGTAGCTGGCATAGGCAGATCTGGAGCAGGCTTTTAAGGTGAAATTTCATATTCATGGGAATGGGATTGGTGGCATCTCTGCGAGTCTTCGAGACTACGAAACTCATGAAATGCTGAGGATGTGGTACCTTTTTTTCGGAAAGCCTGAATCTAGCAGTTGCTGGTATCAAGTGGTATATGTGTAGGGGTCTAAGGCTATCCGAGAGACTGCTTTCAGGTAGTCTTTATGTGATCTCTGCATAAAGGATTTGTGGTTGCCGATGTCTCTTAAATAGGAACGCTTGAGACTTCAGAAATGGTCTTATGGAGGTGGTCTATTTATACAGGGGGTGATTCTGCTGAAACCCCTCTAAATAACACCAGTCTACACAAAGACCACCCCTAAAACGGATCATTTGTCATAGTTACAATATTTCCAAAACCTACCACAATGAACTGTATAAATATACAACATCTTTAGTGAGACCTCTCCAGTCCATCTCAGTGACCCACTGGTGGTCTTAATAGAGAGGTTCTTCTTTTCTCTATTAGTCATTACATGTACGTATACGCTACTCAATCTATTCTCACCCTTTGAATAAAAATGTATACAGGTATATTTCATTTACAGACTACTATCGACTATCTAAAGATGGACATAGAACTCAGTGAGTGGAAGGCCTTACCGTCCATGTTTGAACACCAAAGCCTGGTAAACGTTAAGCAACTAGGAATAGAAGTTCACTTCAAAGTGATAGACATTTCACAAATGAACAAGGGTCCTGGTTATGCTCTTCTGAAGGGCTTGTTCGATGAGTCACCGTACTATGTGGATGTTTTCAGAGAACTGAAAACCCTTGGATTTCTGAAATGGTCTGTAGACAGTCATTGTCAGTATCTTTCAGCTATTACCGGCTTAATTCGACATTCTTGTTGGAATTTTGTTTTTGTTAATGGTAATTTTAAATAAGATACAGTTTAACGTCATTATAGGAGGGAACTGTTGGGAGTACGAAACAGCACTAGAGAAATGTCATCATTAGTGTACCATTTTTCACCATTAATACATAGTTATTTTGTGTATGCCAGGGTAGTATTGGAGTTAATCACCAGCACTTGAATAGATTGTTTATAGGTCGGAGGGACGTTATTGAAAATAATAACCTCCTTGGTTAGATAAAACACGCATGAACTTAATGGACCATGAACTTTCCATTCAAGTAGGAGATTACCTGAAACACATTACATAATTATGAAACCAATATAGGTGTCAGTAAAGCATATGCTCATGAGAGGTATAGTTTTGATATAAAGACCATTTAACACAGCTTAAAAGAAAACACAGACGTTTACAAAAACAATTAATTATAAACGGTAAATGTTGAGAAAACAGAAACATTCACAGTAATGTACATGCACATGCATAATTGAAATTCGATTAACATACTAACATCACCTGAAACATGACAGTAACATTAAATTGAAATTAAAACGTAGTTACACCTCCTAAAACATTAATTACACGCACGCACGCACGCACGCACGCACGCACGCACACACATGTATACAGACCAAGTATGTAAGCTGGGGGTTACAGAGACAACGGTTCAGCCGTGCAACCTTAACAGCTCGCTGCTTGGGATGATGGTATCATTCTGGTCTCACAACCTCGGGGTCGTTTGTTCGAGTCCCGTCAAGACCACTTGATATAGTCAAATGGAAGCTTACGGTTGAAAATCTGTCTTCAGCTATATCTTTCGTTGGTATAAATATGCTTGCTAAAAAGACCAGTGTTGGAGAGAAGTTTGACAATAAATTTACATATGATGACGTAAATCCGTGGTGTAAATGTTGATTTGTGTTGTTTATTACACAATAACAAAGCGTAACAAAGTGAATTTTAAAAGGCGTGACTTTGTGTAGATATTGGAGTAACATAGCACATATATACCCTTTCTCTATGATGGTTTGTGAATGCAAAAAGATGTCTCATTATAGAGGTGGTCTGTATAGAGGTTTTAGTTGGATGCTGTACTGTATTCAATGTTGAGGGTGCGTCAGAGAAGGGGCACTGCTATATCGGTAACAGCCCGAGCCTGCAGATGTATCTGATAATGGCTAAAAATTTGGAATGTCAACTTCGTTTTTTGGTTAACACAAGCGGTCATGGGGGAATGAAAACTTAAAATGAAGCACCTGAACATCTGGACCATAATTGTTTTAGTTTTCATATGTCCCTGGGCCTTAATAAACGGTAGTGTGTTATAAAAAAAATCATATGTGAAAAGCGGTGCATTGTGACTAGAAGATGTAAATGTTAATTTTGCTGCTAAATTCCAAAGAGAAGTAAGTTTTGAGAAAAAAACTATTTTGAGACATAAACTTTTACATCAAATTTCGTGCCGTAACGATGGTTATCTAATTATATTTTGTCATTTGAAAAGGAGTAAAAATAGAAGCAAATTAAGTATAGCATTATGTTACAAATCATTTTATTTTACCCAGGTAGATGTCCAAGTCAAAAACTTATAGAGTGCAAAAACCGTGGCTAATCATAACTGAGGTCGAAATATTTAATTTGAATTTTAAAGATATTATATTTTTGTCATTACTTTTACTGTTAAAGTGGAGCAGAAGTTTGTAAAACATATCACATTTGAAAGCTCAGTTTGCAATGGCAAACCACAGTGATGGACAAATGAAGTCTACATCCAGTGAGAAATCACTCAGCAGAAATGATGCTCTGAAATCAGAGAAAGGACTACATCAGGTTGGGAAATTATATGAGTGTAGTGATTGCGGTAAATGTTATAGTAAAAAAGGTACCTTGACCAGTCACATGAGAATCCACATTGAGGGAAAAAGATTATCAGTGTACAGTTTGTGAGAAATCATTCTGCAGAAGTGACCATCTAAAAATCCACATGAGAACTCATACTGGAGCGAAACCTTATGAGTGTAGTCAATGTGGAAAACGTTTTAATCAAAGTAGCGCCTTGACCAGCCACATGAGAATCCACACCGGGGAGAAAGAACACCAGTGTACATTGTGTGAGAAATCATTCAGTCAAAGTGGGTATCTGAAGATCCACATGAGAACTCACACTGGTGAGAAACCTTATGAATGTAGTCAATGTGGCAAGTGTTTTAGTGAGAGTAGCACCTTGACCAAACACTTGAGAATACACACTGGTGAGAAAGATCATCAATGTTCTCTGTGTAATAAATCATTCAGTCTAAATGGATATCTGAAGATCCACATGAGAACTCACACTGGTGAGAAACCTTACGAGTGTAGTCAATGTGGCAAACGTTTTAATCAAAGAAACGACTTGACCAGCCACATGAGAATCCACACTGGTGAGAAAGAACACCAGTGTACAGTGTGTGAGAAACCATTCAGTCGAAGTGGGTATCTGAAGATCCACATGAGAACTCACACTGGTGAGAAACCTTATGAATGTAGTCAATGTGGAAACCGTTTTAAGCAAAGTAGCGACTTGACCAAACACATGAGAATCCACACTGGGGAGAAAGAATATCAGTGTACAGTGTGTGAGAAATTATTCAGGCGAAATGAACATCTGAAAATCCACATGAGAACGCACACTGGTGACAAACCTTATGGTTGTGGAGTTTGTGATAAAAAGTTCTCTCACAGAGGTAATGTTGTTACGCATATGCGAACTCACACAGGAGAGAAACCATACAAGTGTGATCAGTGTGGGAAAGATTTTGCTGAAAATGCTAAATTGAAGATCCACAAGCGCTCACACACTGGCGAGAAACCATTTTACTGCCATATTTGTCATAAGGCATTCACAAGTGGAAGTAGCTTGAAAAAGCACCATATGACACTGCACACCAAGAAGTGAGTTGTTATTACTCAATTTCGGCGTTTTTATTGTATTTAAAGTATTTTAGCAGGTGTAGACAAATTCCCGAAGTTTCATCACTAGGTTGTTTTAATATTAATTGCCCAGCGTGATTTTGTCAGCCCAATTTGTCTGCACTCGATGTGAGTGATTCTGATTGTACAATAAAATATACACACATTTTAAAACCTATTTGACAAAGTAAATGTACAATTTGTAAAGTATTTTTGAACGAATTGATTAATTGATTACAGTATGCCAACTGATATTTCTATATTTTTGTCTTTGTATATTATTTTCTATTATTTGAAAATAAACTATGTACAATCTGTACACCCAATCAAATGTGAGGTCGTGACATCAGTTTCTTAAAACAGCAAATGATCTGGTGAATCCCCAGTATGATATATTCAATCTAAAAGCGAAATGGGTGGAATACATCTCTACATTTTTAGGTGCATGTGGAGCCCCATCCACACCGCTGCAACTGCATGCGACGGTATATATATTCTGATTCTTGAATTAAAAGCCTGTGGTTGGTCACATTTTTAATGAGCAATAGTGATGCTTCAGAGGGCTGTTGACATCTGATACTCAAACTGGTTTTAGATGTGATTTCAACGGAAATGTGGTTGTCAATAAATTGTATATAAATCTCTATCCGTTAACATCTATAAAATGGACACAGAAGACCTCAATGTCAAATGATTTATTCATACAAATACAATATAGAATAGATTAAAAGATATAAGGGTAAACAAGTGATATATCACAGATACAAGCACGTCCAGATACCACACGACATTCAACGTGATCATACAGCAGACGACAACACAACAATCTTCACGTGTACAACAGTCTAAATATAATTTTGCCATTCTTTTTCTCTATATATAAATGTGCAAAGTGTTTAAAACGGCTAGTTCCAATAATAAATGAAGTCACATTGTTCTGCTGTTTCATTTGAAGTAGTTTACAATTGTATACTTCCTTCTGTGTGTTGTTTTACACTGCTTAAACGTAATAGATAGTATATTGAACTTGGTGATTATAGGTATCACTTGGAGGTTTGAAAATTCGTACACTTGATAAGAAATATTCAAACAATTTAACCATTTCCACGTAATGTCGAACTACAACGGTTCAATCTGACAATAATTCACACACAACTTCACCAATGTGAAATGTTGGGACAACACAAGAATTCATTCAATATAAAAGCATAATCATAAACACGTTAGAATCATATAGGAGCAAGGTTTTACATTACATATATTCCAGTATCTTTGTATGGAGTTGTGTTCATTGATTGATGACATGGCGTCATACAATACAAATTATATCAGCAGTATATAAGGATTACATAGCATAAGACACAGCGTCCTCAACTATGTTAACCTTTGAAAAAAGCGGTACAGTATCAAGATGTGAAACGTATATTTGCCGGAATTACTCTGCTGTTTGATATCAGAGCAAGTGATACCCCGGGAGTGATACACTCCTGGTCCAATTCCTTTCATATTATTGTTAGTAGCAACTCTTCAGTGCAGTTCTTATTCACAATGCACCCAGAATGAACATTTGGCGCAACCAAATAACGTTTAATAAACAATTTTTGAGCAAGTAGGTTATCAGTATTACCGAGTCCCTGTAATACGGATTAAAGGATTAATACATTTCAAACAACATGACACATATTAACAATGTTGAGTTTAATCTTATGATATTATGCACACATGCTTTTTCTCACATTAACCATGTTCAAAAACATCTCAAATGTAACACATTCGATTTGGGTTAAGACATGATACATGTGCACATCAATTACCTTTGATATGGGAAAATACTCATTCACATAGTAGTTTAATTATATAGGCACAAGAGACCCTTCATCGTACAATATTGATAAAATCAAGGATTATATAGTATATGATCAGTCGTGTTATATCCAGTGACTTTTAAGATTATCAAGGCGGGGGAAATGCTCAAGTACACTTCAGCATACGGAAATATTACCAGAATTACTTTCATAAGATGTCATAGATACAATGACATCTCTGAAAAGAGGTATTGAACCCAAATTATGAGCAATGAATTTCCCAGACCGAACAACAATAATTTAAGTAGATACTCCACATATCACACTATAAACTTTAATTTCACGAAAACTAGGGCCCACCTTCAAAGCAGTTGTAACCTTGCCTGATCACACACCCATTTATCAATATTAATAGTACCAGGCACGACTTGAGTTACTTAATTAAGTACATTGTTATACTTGTGGAGACGGCTCAAGTCGCATTTTGCCATGCCGAATCCTTTTTTCATTTTTGAAATAAAATATGTTTAAACCGATACTTAAGTTCACTCGTGTGTGACCAGTTTTTCACATATGGCTACTAACGAGAGCCATCGTGTGTACAGTACTGTATTACCAACTGCTCCAATACCGTAAAATAAGGCAGTAATAGCCACTAATACGTTGAACAGTTTTCATGTCTAGGCTACAAAAAATCCACCCGCACACCTATGCCAGTTTTTTGTTGTCAATGCCTGCGAATTTGAGAGGATTACTGATGGACAGGCTATGTAAATGTTATATGGTTGCCGTTTTAACATAATTTAAGTGGCAGCCATTTTTGTCATGGTCGCCTATTTTTCACAGTTGCCAACCCTGTGTTCCATGAGCAAATGTTCATTAGTTTCATACCTCGTCAAGGGAAATTGAACCTACGACGTTGTGGTAACCAGTCCTAACCTCTGCGCTCCCAACATCAGTTCAAGGAAGTCACTTCTCTGCATATAGCGACTACCAAACTGGACTGTAACGTCAGATGACTGGAGTGTGCACCAGTGATGATTGCAATTACTTGATCCTTGTTAATTATATGCAAATGAGCTTGGTTTTGATTGGCCGTAGACGCCAGCAAATTTATGCACTCTGACTGTGGCATCGATAGATGGCACAGTAGAGAATGGGTTATCCGCAATCGAACCCATGACACTCTGATAACTTGACCATGACGACGGCCACTCATCACACGACCACCGACTCCTGTTCGCTATCTTGCCGGCTCGCTTGGATGGTCAGTTGACGGCGCATCTCTTTAATGGTTCTTTTGCGGATGCTTCTTCTGGCCTTGTCCTTCTGCAAAAACATGATAAAGATTAAGGTTTTTAATGGTAAGATTCGCATAGCATAAACTAAAATCCCCCCATATCATGTGAATACTGTACTCTGCATATGAGTATAACCAATGTAATTATATGCAGCCCAATATACAAATGTAATGAACTAATAGTGATTATAATGAATGGCACAGGGGACAAGTCAGCACACGCCTTTTAACATGCAATGTGAAATAGATATTTATTACACCAAACATGGTTTGTATTCCATAACAACTAGGAAGCTAAATAAAATCAACGAAACTACCTGAACTCGTTAGAGTCCAGTGCCAGTTGGTAGCCTCGATTCAAACTGAGGGGAAACACAGTATCCTGTACTATGGGGCTCCAAACAACGTAATTTTAAGATTTAAAAAAAAATGAATCAAAATTACCTGCATGCGTTTATAAGACGTCTGCGCCAGTTGGTAGCCTCGGTGCAAGGTGAGGAAAACCCCGCAGAGGCCAGCCCCGATCGACCAGGGCGTGGTGGTGTACACCAGGTACGACTGCTCGATGATATCGTTCTTCCACTCGAAGAAGATGAAGAAGAGTTTGGCGTTCTGCTCTTCCAGGGGACGACGGTCATGGAACTTTACCACGCTGTACTGAAACATGAATATCGCTGTTAGGTCATCATTGTGCCTCTACAGACAGAGGCTCACTGGTCTACAGGGCCCAATACTGAATAGTACCCACTACATCCCTACCCCCACAACAAACATTTATAATGATACCATAAATCATGACACGTTCATGAAATTTGGGATATCTTCCATATGTGTGAAACCCAGTACAGAAGTGAGGAGTGGAACGGATTAGATGTTGTGAGTGAAAATTTTGTACGATGTTTCTATGAAAATTTGATTTTTCATTGGCACGGCATAGCTGAAGACCCACCAACAGTGTCTTTCTAGCTGCAAGGGAGAAGGGTCCCTATGTTACCTCTGATCTACCAATGAGTACACATCTGTTAAACGTATATGTCCAACTTTGCACGGAAAGAAGATTGTGCTTATTACTTATACAAATTGCTTAAATTGAATTAAATACCACACTTGATTTCTACGTATGTATTTATCTATTTAGGACATTACAGACGTAGTACTTCTGTTCTGGTGATCGAAAAACAACAACAGAACAAACATTGCTTATAGTCAAGCAAATCAAATAACAACCTTTCATTACCTTTTCATGTCCTTCCCTTTTCTCATTTTGGGAGTTTGCTGCAACCAATATGTGTATAAATTGATTCGCTTGTACAATAGAATCCCTAATCATGACCATTACTGAGACCTTTTGTCTTCTTTACGACATTTCTCGTAGTTCATTGTCTTCATAACTCTATATAAAGATTCCCTCTATATTTAGACCACTTTAAGTTGTTACCAAGCCTATAATAGACGGGTTCTACTGTACTCCATAAAAGTAATAAGAGAAGACCAAAGCTGCCCCCCCCCCTCTCCCAAAGCTTAACGTTTGCACCCGCTTCAATCACGAAAAGGGGAAAGGATGTAGAAGCTTTGATTCGAGGTCATGAAAATTGAGGCCAATGCAATAACTTAGCTAATATATGAGAACGGATCCAAAGGCTTTAGCCAAGTCATTGTAGTGAGGCTTAACAGTATTACGGGAATTGCATGCCATTGAAGTAAGCTTAAGTTAAGTCAATATATAATAATAGTAGACCTTACAATAATGCATTTTCTAAGATAGCTTTCCAGGCATCTAATAATGTTCTAGCTCTATTCTTTAACTTTTGATTAGAGAACTAAAGTGTATAATTTTGTAATGCATTACGTGCTCTCTAAGATTGCTTTCCAGGCCTCTAATACTGTTCTAGCCCTATTCTTAAACTTTTGATTAGAGAACTAAAGATTATAATTTTGGCATGTGTACATACAAATAGAACATTAAGAACCCCGGAAGCCGACGATGCAAATCTCCAGTTAATGCACTCTGGTCAATTTGACACCCAACAATTAGACTAAATTGTTCACTAGGAAGTTACATTACTTTATTCGGTCAGCCACCTACTTTATATATCCACAGAGGCGAATGAGGTGACCCGGAGGGAATCCAGTGATGATATATTTAAGAGATGACGGCATGGTCTTATTTCTTGATAGGAATTTGTAAACTCACTTGTTTTGGATTGGCTGCATACAGCAGTATATTTATCAATTTCTAATTTGCACCATGTCATTGAGAAATGGCAGAGTAGACTGACAACAGTTTAGGTATTAACAACATGATGTGAGACAACTGGCAGATCCAGATTTTCAGACAACGGTGGCCCAACCAATAGATTTCATGGCTTTGTACATTCGAAAGATAATGAACACGGCAGTAAAATGGCAAATTCATTTTTTCGGAGTGGGTGCTTAGGCAGATTCATAGAAGAGAGGGGGCGGGGGTTCCCAACTAAAATACTTCATTCTCATGATTTTTGGCATGTCCGCCATCGATTAACGTATGAAACCCATGAGATCTCCCCCTTTTCCGAAAACCTGGATCTGCCAGGAGAGAGGTTCACCTTCCACTAGCAGAATCTGCCAGTTTGTGATATTTTGACTGTCAATGACATAGAAAGCTCACCTCTACTTTGAAGTCGATATGGATGTCGTTCTCCACATGGGACTCTGACATGACCAGTTTGATCCACATCCGGAGCCCGGAGGACAAGGCGAACGTGGGCACGTAGCGGTGGTACGCCACGATACGCTCGCCCTGCGCTGAGCTGGAACAAAAGAAGTGTATGCCAAGTCTGGAGCCTCACAAAATGCATGTACTTTCATAGGATAATATTCAGTATTTTTGTAAAATATGTATACAGTTGCACCGAACGCTGGTCCTGTTCTGTGCTAAACCAAATAAGTTTTATAGATTAGTATTCAGTATTGTTAATCTTTGATACTGTTGCACCTTGCGGTGGTGGGCAACAATGCGTTAGCACTGTTAAGTATGTGAGCTGATAGCAAGGTTTAGAGCCTCACCAAGTGCATGCAGTTAGAGATTAGTACTAAGTGTTAAGAATATTTGATATTGTTGCACGTAGCGGTGGTATCTTGAGGGTGGTAGACCATTACTGAAGCAAAGTGTATTTATTTCCATAATTCCAGGTTTATAGTAAGTATTGTGAACGGTGAATACTGCTGCACGTAGCAGTATTCTCAAAAATGCAATCACTTTCTGTGGCACAATAAAGTTTATATTTGTCTGCGCTGAAACAAAGCAGGGGGTGGGTTTATTAAAGACTGTAGGAGCAAATAGCCACATTTGTCGCCGAAAGACATAAAGAAAGATGGAAAGGGCGAATCAAATGGCCTTCTTGTTCAATCATGCCTCTTTAAACTTGCATAAAGCAGTAGCTTATCACGTTTGTGTGACAATAGGCAAGCAGCATCCAGCTGCTCCAGCGTGTGCTGCTTCATGCTTTATTCACACCTAATTGCAATTTATGCTCTATTATGGGCTGGAGATGTCAGCAACAATCAACAATTATGGCAGCAGACATTTAATGGCTGGCTTATACAGTAGAACCTGTCTATCAAGACAAGCTGGGAGGTGAGATGGTGGTCTTGTCTGGTCTTAAATTAATAATAGAGTGTCTCATTATTGAGTACTGGTCGCTTTTTGGAAGTTTTGGACAAGGAATCGGGGTGCTTTGATAGAGATTCTAATTTTTGATAGACGTGGCCTTGGTGGGTGATTTTACTGTATTGGGAAGACGCAGATAACTAGTCCAATGCCACTTTCGGAACCCTACAAGGGTTTTAGAAATTAGTGATGATTCACTTGGTCCCACTTAAAATGAAGTAAAAAAATCGTCTCCGTTTTCAAGTATACCATCACAATTTATTATTAATTATAATTACGCATGTAGATAAATTATCTTCGACAGTTCATTTTGTTGTGAAATACACCAGTTCTATTAAAAGTACATTCGTGATGATAAGACAATATGTCAATTGACAAAGGCTTCAACCCCCCCCCCCCTTTTTTTTTGCCACCATTGGCATACAGAACTGTCTAACACCAGCCCCCAATTTACCCCGTGTGTTGACCAACTTATCAGCTCCATTTTACCTCATGTATTATTACTTATCAGGCCCATTTTCCCCATGTATGGACCTAATTCTCAGCCCTAGTGTACCCCATTTATGGACCCACTTATTAATCCCACTTTACCCCATGCATGGTCCCACTTATCTCATTCAGGTCACCCGCTGTTATCTCCACTGTCATTATGAATCAGATAAATGCGTTAGTCCGAGAACCAGGCTGACTTGATGTCATTTTCTTGCACGTCTATTGTTTCAGATGGTGCCGTGGGGCCTATGATTAACTCGATTACTTGTGATTACATGTCCAATTGCTTTGTGATGTCTAGCTTGTTGTATTCATATTGGGGAGTTGCTCACTTGGTGGTTTTGTACGTACGTAATCTGAATCGCTTTTGATGGGTTATTTGGGGTAATCATGTTTGGTTGTGGATCAAAGTATCCCTAAAATGGGGTAAATTCTTTGTGCGTGTACTGTTCCATTATAACTAATAATGGGTTGCTCGCAGTATACATAAAACATGCTAGCATTAGCAATTCGTCTCTAAAATGAGTAGGCTATTTGTTTTATTTGTAGGGTGTATTTTGTTGTCATGTAGGGCCAGACGTCAACACAGACTGAATATAACACTGTACGTAATGTATTACCCACAGAACCCCATGACACCCTGCCCCAGATTATTGTCTTTATATTTAGCGTATGTAGGTTAATGTCATCTCATCAGAGGAAACGATCAACATCATAATCCCCTGGAATGTGTCTGCATCCAGATAATGTATTCATCCAGAGCCGTAGCCAGGATTGCAAAACAGAGGAAGCAATAGATTGCTGACAAGCACCGTAGGCTGGGGGTTCGAGGGCATGCCCTCCCTCCCCTCCCTCCCAAGAAAAGTTTTGAATTTAGACCCTTTTTGAAAGTGATCTCCAAAAACAGAGGAGGCGGTTGCCTTCCCATGCCTCATATGTAGCCACGGCCCTGTCATCATATAATGTACATCTTCCCTGAGAAGGTGGCCATTAGCCCACACATCTATCTATAACATTTGATAGATGATACCTGGCTGTGGAAAGATGATAGTGTATGGATTCTTACCTAAGTTCTATTGAAAATCGTGGCTTTTTCTAAAGGGTGTCCTCAATTATTCCACCCATGAGCAATCGCCAATTAAGACCTTTACGATCATAGCAGATGGAAATATGGCAATCAACGTAGCCACCCCCACCCCCAACCTCCTGAGCACAGGCCTGGGCCTGGTATCTACAAAGGGTTCCATTAGAAAACATAGGGAGATCCCAGGGGTGTATCAATATAAGATCTATAGTGATTTTTTGAAAATGCGAGTCTTTGTTGTTGTTTTTTCATTCTTCAATCTATACAAAACAATAGTGCATTTATTTTTTGTTCTATGTTTCATAACTACATGGGCTATTGCAATCTGATGGAATAAATGGACATTGTGCCTTTGCGTGTTATAATCGTTTTGTATTGCTGTACTTGTACATTCATGAGGCCCTGGTTCATGACACCTTGCGAGTCAACTAGCTAATTAAGTCTTTTTGAGATGGGGGTGTCATGAGATCTGTCCGAAGGGCACTTCCTTTGTAAATAAAAGTATTTCCATACATGACATTCACACACAGGTAATATGTTATTATCTGAATTCCTATTACAAAGCACTGGTATACCCAGGGACCCCAAACATGACATTCTAGATCATTGTTGGCATCACCATGTGATTCGCATTACATACACCGTGCACCGTGCATGGCAATCTTAAAAATCTTAAAAGTAATACAATGTATTAACAACCCTGAGAAGTGACAATTAACTTAAGTGCTCTTTCCTCACACATGCGTAAGGGTATTTTCCAGGACGAATATACAAGGTACCTAAAAAGACTAGATTATAAACATGAAGTTATTAATATTACAAAATGTGGCTTGTTCAAACGCAAGTCTTACTGTCACTACTGCTCATCTGGATTTTTACTGGGATATAGGGGATGAGAAATACATACAATGAGCCAATTAACAAATTAACAAATTGGTTGAAATTGCTTTTAACTCAAAATTTTGGCCAGTCTTACTATAGCTTATGTATCACAGAAATCAATGACATTCAGAAATAAGGCATGACTGACTTAAGCTAGCTATCTAGTGCAAGTCAAAGCAAAACTTGCTCAAATTAGCATTATGATTTCTTTGCATGCCCATGCCACTGTTGATTCAGACTCAACATTCGAGACTATCTGACCCTAGCTGTAAGTGAATGCAATCCAACCAGCCGCCATAGAAAGCAGCCATATCCCCTGGGAGGACGAAGACCTTGATAGTCCAACTAGCCATGAAATTGTATGCTCTGCGTAAAGGAACATTTCTGGACCAACAACTCTATAGGGTAATTGCACATGTGAGTGGACAATGTTATTGACTTGGGACCCGCAAAATGTCCCAGCAATACTATTACCCTTATTTATACCTACTCTAACGCAACTAGTGGGTCGAGTTGTCGGGTCACCCCGGATAATTCTGTGACGGTGAAGGTGGGCCAGTGTGTACTACTCAACTAAATCATTATCAATGCGGTAAACAGAAAACACAGGTCAAATCATCAAAACTGTCAGAAATCAGTTCCTTGCATACAAACCCACTCAAGAGACGGCTCAAGTCGCATTTTGCCATGCCGAATCCTTTTTCATTTTTGAAATGAAATATGTTTAAACCAAACCCACTCAAAAGGCAGGCTGATACTTACATCTGCACCTCAAATCTTTAACACAAACACGTTGATATTTATCTTAATGCCAATGGTATTATCTTTTTTTTTAATTTTAGGGGAGTGGGGGGCATCCACATTTTGATAAATATAGTTGCAAATTCAACAACATGTGTAGTATACTAAAAACCTCAACCCGCCGTTCCTGAGTTTTAAAGTTACTTACCATCAAAAACAAAACAAGATTACACACACAAACATACAAAGAACACTCCTCACCTGTTTAATTGAGCAAAATCGTCGTATTTGGGAAAGACAAAGTAGCTGACGGTGAAGAAGTCCCGCGTGGGGTCGTCCAGCTCAAAGTGCAGGAAGATCGCCTCCTGAGGAAGTGAATGAGAAATATAATGTACAGTGCAAGAATGGTCGCACACTCAGTGTTAGCAAGTCTTTGGCAGATCCATGTGGCATGAGCATCCAAACTTTTGCCACCAAAATATTTTTTTCAGGTTGTATATCATGCATGCTATTCATCACGTGCATGGAATGAAAACCCTGATATCCCTTATTTAAAGTGGTTCCTCCTTTGGCAAAAAACCTCGATCTGCACATGTACGAAGTAATGTTTCTGGCCTTCCCAGTAAATTTTGAAGGTTTTGTTACTGTTTTTCAGTTTGGGTAAGTAATGATGCCCTCTGAGGTTTTGTTAAACTTTTACACCCTGCCCCTTTTTTCCTAGTTTCTTCCATTTATATATAATCATATTATTATGTATGTGTGTTTCCCAGTCCTGTCGGATACATTTCCAAGTTCTTTCTCTCACACACATCTTTTTAGCAAGCATATTTCTACCAACGATAGACAGGTCTTCAGCTATGTCTATCGTTGGTAGAAATACGCTTGCTAAAAGATGTGATAAGGAGAGAGAGAGAAGTTGTAAAAAAATATAATGCAGGTCTACATAGCAATATATAAGAGACAGACTACATTTAGGCCATTCCCTGTGCCACCCACCCGCTTGGTGAAGCTGGTCGGGCCGCGCATGATGGTCACGTGACGCTCTATATCCGGGTAGTGCGGGTCGTAGTAGCGCAGCGCCGTGAAGTTACAGTGGAGGTTGACCAGGTCAAGGTCGGTGAGACGCACTGTGGGGGGTACACATGAATATGATTAATAAGTGTATGAATATGTAAGTACATTTTTGATTGAAGGAATGAGTATCCTTGTGCATGAAGTTACAGTAAGGGTGATGAGGTCAAGGTCGGTAAGGCGCACTGTACAGGGGGTAAAATGGGGGGGGGGATAACCACCAAGATGATGAATGGTTGTGTGGTTTTAAAACGAACAATTGATTGAAGAAATGAGTATCCATGTGCATGAAGTTACAGTAAGGGTGATGTGTGCTCGAGTTCTGATGTACAGGGGGTAAAATGATACAGATCCACTGGCGCCCCCCTGAGGAAAATACTTCATTTTCATCGGTTTTTTCATGAAATGAGTAAGTGATGAGCCCCCTGAAGTTCCTTAAGTGCGTCCCTGGATCTGCCTATGCAGTAAAGACATGATCATAGAAGATTAATGAAGACAGGGAATGGGTGTATGAGTGTATAAGTACATTTGATTGAGTGATTGAGTGAATGAGTATATGTGTACATTCGAGTGAAGTTACAGCAGAGGTTGATGAGGTCCAGGTTTGTCAGACGCACTGTAGTGGTAAAATGATATTGTATATTTTCAATGAGTTAGAGGGTGGCTGGGTGGCTGTATGAATGAGTGTTGGTTATATGTGAGTTTGAGTGAATGAGTGTTTTCGGGAAAGGGGGGTACGGGATTTCATGAAAAACCCTATGTTTTTGAAAAAGGGAAGGATGTGCAGAGGAGTTACAGTGAAGGTTGATGAAGTCCAGGTTTGTGAAATGTACTGAGATGTTAAAATGATAGTGAGCATGTATGTAGATTTGAGTGAGTCAATGAATGGCAATTAAGAAAGTGAGGGGTAAGTTGAGTGAATGTGTCTTTAGAAAATGGTTTTGAGTCATGGGTGACTTAGTATGAAAACCAATGTAGACGTTCAGGAATGAGTGAGCGAATGACTTGCTTTGTGATTTATCAAGTGAAAGGGTGCACGTGTGAGTTGATGTAAGAAGACATTTAAGTGGGTGATATGGTGTACGTATTTTGTAGTAAATATGTTTACAATGTATGTTATATTATTTTATTGCGACTAATAATATAAAAGCCATTGTGATGAAATAGATGTAAATATTATCTTTATTTACTATATTATGTTGAGGTAATAAACGTTTACACGGATTCTGGCATGCAATATGAGTTCTTCATCATATGTACTCCATCAAGCAATGTGTAGCAATATCACAGTAATAAACCTCAAAGTCCGTACACTTTCAACCCAATTAATATACAATTAATAACATGTAACATTGTTAAAAACCATGTAGTTTTGCTTTCACTTATTATAACCAATTAAATGTTAATGAACCACACACAGATTGCTAATTACATCACACATATAATATGAATAATTTACATACAAACTACAGGCATAACCATGGTTGAGGAAATTAGATATTTATCATACTATCACACCACACGATTACATTCATGGTCATATCATACGATTACATATATGATCATTTTATATGAGTAATCATATGATCATATCATACGAGTAATCATAATTATGATCATATCATATATATGATCACATCATATGATTACAATATGTAAAGTAGAACATGCTAGATGAACAGAACCGAGCGCTCTGTTGCACATTGATATAGTTATACGATCTATAAAATAATAATGATACAAAAACAAAATATACAGTGAACACATATTTAGAAAATAGCAAGGAAACCATAGCTTGAAACCAGTGTCACTACATGCCCCAATACTTATATTAAAGTACACAAAATCTCTATAGCAAATAAAATTGCCAAGGGGCCAGCTATGTGCAACACCAATGTCTTCAATACCCTCAGCAAAAAGGCGGGAGATCTTACGCCCAGTGCACAGGACATCACTATAGGAACTCCGGCGGCACTGAAGACCAAGAGGGTCATCAACAGAGCCACTTTGATCGATCTTTTTGACATCATCACCTTCCACGCAGAAGCATTTGTGTTCACTTGTTGGTAGCCTCCAAACTTATTATAATCCAGTATCTCCCGTTCATGGTTGATGAGCACAACGCCAGTTGCGGCCTCTGTTTCAGCAATAGTAAAAATGGCGCTAAAAAGCCACGTGGCACAAAGAGCTAATGCACCAGACGTGATTTTCATAGTTGTAGTTTATTTCCCTTCAAAACTGATAGATCTTTTAATGTATCCAAGTCCTTCAGTTTGT
Source organism: Streblospio benedicti (assembly GCA_019095985.1). Taxonomy (NCBI): domain Eukaryota; kingdom Metazoa; phylum Annelida; class Polychaeta; order Spionida; family Spionidae; genus Streblospio; species Streblospio benedicti. Next base: position 49,346,680 of record CM032663.1, read on the forward strand.
GAGGCCGTATCCTGAATGCTTAATCAATAAATTTTAAGCCCAATCCGGAAGATCTTCAACACTGGGAGATGGATTCTACGTCCTTCAATGTTTGCAGTGCAATATCTCAATTATATTATTAATGAATCTGCATGAATACTCTTTTAACGATTATGTGAGTCACTGCGCTTGAAATAACACTTTCCAAAATATCTATCATTCAATATCCTTCTTTTATTTGTAAAAGTCGTGGAGGGTTCTTCACCAATTCACGTGCAAAGTTGCGTGGAAATGGCTATCAACGAACAATATACATGTATAACCTGCACAGGTATTTCAAATGACCATTACGTAAAATGGTGTCTACCTTTATAGTAGCTAGTGGCCGTAAAACAAAGGGAATAATTGACCAATGGGGCCTTCAATATCTCTAACCGTCGAATATAGTATGAAACAGATACCTTTATTTATAAATATCTTACGCAACAAAGAATGGGGAATGGGAAAGAATTTCGCGGTTAAAGCCGTACAGTAAAACCTCGATATTAGGACCATAGTGGAATATGCAAATATGCAATTGTCCCTAATGGTGAGGTGTCCCACCAGTGAAAATGTTTTTGTAACATTCCTTATTTATCCAATGTAGACATGGTATATTGCCTCATAAAAAATAGAGACACGTAGATTTAGAAATTTACCTGTCGAGCAACGAATTCGCGAGATATGTGAGCTTGATATGGTTGAAGACGAAGTGCACTTCCTATGCACTTGTCCTTTATATGTAAATGTTAGGCGTTCATTATTTAATAAGGCAGCTGATTTAGACGATAACTGTGCAAATTTAGATGTAGGAAGTAAATTTGCATTCCTTGCGAAAAATGTTTGGAAAAATGTATCAAAATTTATTGTTGCTGCGTGGGATATCCGTCAAAGTGTTTTATATAGAATAATTTGAAATGTTTATCACACATATGCCATATATATTTTTATTTTATTCCCCTATGGGTATAATTTGTATACTAAAATATTCCTCTGTAAATGTAATGTATATACAATGTGACTATAATAAATCAATCAATTAATCAATCAACATTCTAATTGGCATACTATCATAGTATTTCGGTGAATTTTGAAGTGGTGGTATAAGTGTGGGGTCTCCATAGCGAGGTTTTTCTGTACTATACTCTATTTGATTTCTTTGTTCTACTATTGTCATGGGGTTATATGTTGGCCTCTTTAATATACACGTACATTATTTATTGTATTTTGTATTGTTTAACTATGATTTTATCAAATTCATAATGCTCAGTGAAACCACGAATGATATTTTATGTAACAGACAATATGTTGCATGTGCTTTTTTGTATTAATGTAGTGAAGATAAGTTTTACGAAATGCAAGATTTGTGCACAACAAAATTTTAATCAACCCTTAAATGCTCGAGAAACAAATTAAAACACTGTGTAGACCTTTACGCCAATGATAATTGTAACAATAATGAAGAGATTGAACAAAAACTATGACCACCAAATCATATATACATTACGGTGCATTTACCTACCCTTTGAAGTGACCACATTGTTGTAGTAGTGACCACAAGCCAGGAACCGTGCGCCGCCTGGATATACAGCAATACCTGGAAAGCAGTACCATAGATTTAGTACTTTCATCAAAATAAAGGTTTAAAGCACCCTTTACACTTTGTTATGTGTTATGTTTATTTGTGTTCGCTATTTGTATACAGTGAAACCTCTCTATTACACCACCCTTGGGACAGACCTCATGGAGTTTCAATAAGGAGGTTGTCTCTGTATAGCGGTTCGCGTTTGTCTCTATGAAGGCTTCTGACCGCAAAAAAAGTAATTTTGTTGCGATGCTCCTAATGGGAGGTTCTCTTGTAGATGCATGTATACACTACAGTGCACCGACAGTGCACAGACTTGTGGTGGGGGTAATTTGGTATTTGGAGGGGTCATGGGGGAGGTAGGCTGTTGGGAAAAAACGGCTGACAAAAATGAGGGATATAGTATTGCAAAGTAATGGAATGTGGGGAAAAAGGCAAAATAAGGCAAGTGGGGAAAACACCAAAAGAAATGGCTGCGGATACATGAAGAATTTCTCGGCCACGTGGGATAAATAGTGTTAATCCACTAATGTTTTAAATGTTATGCTGTGTAGTACTATATGCAATCAGAAAAATCAATTTGAACATCCCACACAAGTATGGTAAAATGAAAAAAAATGTAAAAATTATCATATGCCCCAGACAGCCAGACCAGACAGTTTACGTCAAACATTATCTTTTGTTTCTCCTAATAGTTTGACGTCTGAATGCAATAGAGTAACATCACAGAGACATGGGATATAATTGCACCAATGCTCCCTTTTCAGCCTACATTTTTCTAATATTTGGCAATACGCATGGTCTTTGTAAGTCGTTTGCACACATACAATTATTGTCCCAATATACAATCATTTATCAGAACCGTGTATGCCTTTGTGATTTCTCAGCTTATGTTATCTTCAATGGGACATGAAATATTACTATGTTAGATGAAATGCAATACATTATTGCCCCAGCAACTTATAAGAGCACGTGCATCATATTTTTATTCGTTTTGCTAGTTAAAGTTCCAAATTTATATATTGATTTAGCATTGCCCACGGGGGAATGAAAAACATGGAGAGGGGGTGTCCTGAGAAACCCAACTTCATATTTTTGCAGGGGTAGTTTCAAAACCTGCGGTGCACTTATAATGGGGGTGGACTGTAAAAAATGTAGCATTTTGAGTTTTTTTTTCTTTATTTCATTTCATTTATTTATTTTATATATATATATTTTTTTTTGGGGGGGGGGTGCGGAAAATTTCAAACAATTGTAGGGGGGCGGGGGTAATAAAGTCATACCATAATTTTTTTTAAAATCTTTGCCATACATTTTCCATTTTGCTCATGACTTACTTATTCTGTTTTTACAAACAAAGCTAAATTGAAAGATAATATATAGACCCCTATCAATGTGGAATACTGATGTTGAGAAACATGGTGAGATTCCCAGAATAACCTTCAACTACGGGCCTGATGCAAGAACATATAAATATCGATCATAGACTTCACTCGTTGGGTGTCATTTTGACATGAAAAGATGATCTTTTGATATAGTAAGTGAAGCAATGATGATAACCACTGACACGGAACCGAGGAAAGATTTTTGTACATCATAATCTGTCCATGTCAGTGACTCTAAAATACTGGCGTATAGATTAAAAACTGTATACCAGCTACAATGTTCAAGTGACAGATTGGAGATTGTCAGAAAGTTATCATAAAACACATTTTTCCCTTTAAGAAAGCACACACCCATTACATGTTATATATAAAATATTCAATGCATAGACTATTATTAATAATCCTACGTTCAGATGAAGTTATCAGAGGATTACTAATTCAATGTGTCTTCTACAAATTAAAGTGCAAGTTAAGTGCCAATTTGATAAATGTTTGATGAATTTAAAATGATTTCACGTTTTGTATATATACAGTGAAACTCGCACATATGGGCAGAGGTGGAAGTGAAAACTGCAAATATGTGGAACTCATATAAAGTGTCACTGTGAATCTTTGTTAGTAACATCATATGACTAGAAAATGAAAGAGTGGCCATGATTGCAACAGTGTCTCTGTAGGTGAGGTGTCCTAATTGGAGGAGTTCTACTTGAGTAGATCATAATTTTGTAAAGGTCGAATCACATGTTTTAAGATGATTTAAACGAAATGGCATCCACTTAAACAAACAAGCATCATGTTAAGTGGATAAAATTAGATGAACGTCTAGGTGATATGTGATAGCATTATTTCAAAATGTTTTATTCATTAAACTTTACTGATACGTCTAGACTTTCAATAAATCTTATGATCTAATTATTTGTATCTTATTAAAGCAAAGCAAATCATACCAGTTGATCATATTCTAGTGTATAGCTGAAGGGCAGTTGAGTTTTGTGAGTTTTCTAGTTTTCTAGAGCTAATCACATTAAAACATGAGCAATAAGCCTTCATATATTGACCACCTCTCTATTACGACCACTTCAAGTAAGTCATACAAGCACAATAGAACCTTCCAAATTAAGACCGCATCTCTACTGAGACCACTTCTTTAAGAGCATTTTTCGTAGTCTCAAACACCCATAAAGGGACCACAAGCGTGCAATAGCAGCACCCATAAACATAATAATATTTCTCTCAACCCCAAGCTCTCACTAAGAGGTAACCATAGACCACCATAAAGAGATCACTTCTCTATTGAGACCACTTGAGGCCACAGGTCCAGCGGGTTGTCTTAGTGTAGAGCTGTCTTGCTCAGTAATTGAAGAGTTGCTGACAAATGTCTGCTGGAGCGCTGATGGCTTCTGTCATTGGCGGCGATTTGTCCCGTACTCTCATGGCCTCGATGTGAGCTCATGTTATAGGCTGTCTCATGGCCAATAAACCACTTGAGAATTACAGTGGAACCTCTCCACTAAGACCAGCCATGGGGGTGGTAAGCTAAAGTGGTCTCCATAGAGGAATGGTATGTTTATGGAGGTCTACAATTGCCTCTTATAATGAGATCCTGGGGTTGGGAGAAATATTATTATGTTTGAGGGGTTTATTTAGAGAGGTGGTTTTAATTGGAGGTTTTTACTCTACGTATAGAAATGAGTTGTCTCCCAATATCAGAAATGTCCAAGAATATTCTTACTCTTTCTATCAATACTCTCTATCACGCCAAAAGATTTGTTGCTTGCTACATGATAGGGCCAATTTTGGGCAAACGTCTGCAAGCTTTGGGACATGCATATAATAACATACATGTAGCAGACCCCCCCCCACACACACACAAGACCATCTGTATGATAAGGCTACCGATATAATTGAACCATTTCTGTGTTGGTTGGCAGAAGTCACGTATATACAGTTGTTATTCATGGATACCAGCCTAGGGTGGTCTCATTGCGTAGGTCGTACTGTAAGAGCAATATCACTGGGAGGTGTTTTTTCACCTTTTTTTTTTTTGCTATTTATTTGTTTAGATAAAAGTGGAAAAATAAGCCAGGATAATATTATACTCCAAACGTGCAGAAATAGACGAAGTACATGTAAACACAATACGGTCATGTGTAATAGCCAAATTAAAGAACATTTGCCTGCAGATCATGAAGATTTATACTACAGCTTGACTCATGTTATGAGCCCAAGCCTGACAAATGTTCACCCGCAATATTTTTCGCTACGATAATCATTGCATCGACAGATCTGGTTTTTCAGAAAAGGCTGGTGGATTTTATAGGTTGCATAGCTCGCGGACACGCAAAGAAAACACACAAAAAACGCCCCAAAGCACACGCACAATGAAAATCCAATTGTGCAGGGGTGAAGAAGGAGGTACACCCCACCCCGGGGGAATGTCATGATGGACAATACATGCGGAATTGCAGGATAATGAGATTTTTGCGATTTAAAATTACGACTGTGACAATACAATCTGCCATTTAACAACGGCTACAATACCACGACTCAAAGATTCCGCTTCATTATTTGCAAAATGTGATCCTTACTTAAGATAATGGCGCACCAGTTGGTTCACCCGGGCATGCTGGGAAACCTAAAAGAGTCTCATGGCCAATGTACCGGCTGTACTGAGAATTGTGCGCAGAATACGATGGAGGACACTGTGGCATGAATGTCAGGCGATTTTCACCATGCAGTACAGCTAATGGTACCGTAGAAACTGTAAACACTACTCTAAACGTAGACGCATCGCACCTTCCGCTCAAGACGTTTTGTAATGCATCTAAAAAGTATATGCCAACCTCCCCATTAAAACATTTAAGTTCCCGATTACGCAGAGACAATATGGACATAGTGATTATCAGTAGGAGCGGTATTTGTAAACATTTCAAATAGAGACTGTGTGAAGTTTGGTATAGAACTTCTAAGAGACAATGAAGACCACCTCTATGTGAAAAAAACCTCTATAGTCTACAGTAAGAACTTGCATAATCATTTAGTCTCAAACATCAGTAGTTAGGCCTTCAATACCAGTCGCATGGCTGGTTCTTAAGAGTTTCTGCTTCATCTCTTGAATGTTATGTTATAGTCTATTATCCCTACTGATAATGGAGCTCGAGCTCACTCAGTTGTTATTGAAGCTGTTGATACTTGCCAAGTGACAGATGTGTACTTATGTGAAACATTTTGACTTGTCTTATAAATTCCCAAATAGAATTATCTATAAAAACAATGTTAACATGGCATCCGGCTTCTGAAGATGTCCCTTTAACCAAGTCGAATGAGTTTTATTTGAGAATATTTCTCAAATCATTTCATACAAAGCCATACGTTCATCTAAAGCATTAGAGGTCATGCAATCTTGTGTCGTACATAGAGTACAATACGCTATGGCGCCATAACAAGGTCAATGGTTCAGGAGGGACTCGTGTCCACCATTTCTAGGGGCATTTTAAGAATGTAGATTGTTACGAGAAACATCAAGCTAAAAGCACTATGTCTTCATTGGCATTGATGTGAAAACTCAAAATGAGGCAAAGTAGTAGACATCTTTCAATGTTTCACGAGGGACTTGTGTTGAGCATGTTCACTGCAGGGGCTTTTAAAGCATACGAATTGTAATGAGAAACATCAAACTAAAGTACCACAAGTGCCATTTTGTCATGTCGCTGATGTTAAAGGCTTTAGCCGGACTACACTTACACTAACTTTGTGCACCGGTAGATCCAGGGAAGGAATTGTGTACCCCCACCAACACCTCCCTTCAATTGTCATGTTCATGCTTCGTCTTGCATATCTGGGAGGTTTCTTGTGTATACACAAAAAATAACATTCAATGGTTGTGTCAGCCGCCTTATCCCCTTTAACAGAAAGCATCAAGTTTACAGGACCATAAAGTTCCGTTTGTGGCCAAAACGATAAACAATATAACAGGGAAACGCCCCCCCCCCCCCCCCCACACACACACATCGTGAATCAACTAGTTTATACAACTTGTAAGTTGTCTCAAAGTTGTCCTTATCATCTAAAATGAATCTGTAATGAATGGCCCCAAAGTTTGTAAAATGTCAAAAGTGAAAGGTAACAGACAGTGAAGGCATAAAAGACAGGATCCTAAATGATGCAATATTCTACAAAGACTACTATTAGTGTACAGTAATACAAGTAGAAGCCTGGTATTCAACACAATGCTTTGAAATTCTATCCTGTCTCGTGTGTTCTAGCATGTTTTAATGGGTATCTTGTACAACATTTCCAAAAGGTCTCTTGTGACACTGTAGTGCAGGCAGGAAATGAGGAAATGTTACTGAGAGTTGGTCTTGTCACTTGGTGACGTTATGACACATAGAAGGTGTACCCTGACTTTAGATTCAGTGCTTAGAATCTGTATTTGTGTAGGTTTTGTGTTGGTTATGTAGTCTTGATTGCCATTTTAACCAACAAAGGTTTCGGCTTGCATCATTTTTTTCTCATAGGTTTTATATATAAAAACCAGCAGCCTCAGCAGCATCTGCAGCAGCATCAGCAGCTGCAGCAGCAGCAGCAGCAGCAGCAGCAGCAGCAGCAGCAGCAGCAGCAGCAGCAGCAGCAACAGCAACAGTAGCAACAACAACAACAACCCTCAGAATAATAGATCTTCCCAAAAACAAGTACTACATGTAAGCCCTACTAAAAGTTTAACTCTTTAACTCGGATTTGAAGGGGGTAAATAAATAAGAGGAATCCGGCCAATCCCGATATTTCAAGCTATCAGAGAGACTTTTGATACAAGTAATATCGTAGTAAATAATGGCTATTTCCTCTAAAAAGGGGACAAAACATGTCCAACGGTACCATATAATTGAAATGATTTCCTTTTAACACCGAATATCAAGAAAGTTTCTAATCAATGCAATTGACTCTTCAAATGAGATTTTTCGGCGGCCATGAAAAGATCACGTGACACATGATCACGCGGGATTCCACCATGACGTCATTAAACCTGAGCTAACCCCCTCAAATTTCCGACAGGGGCAGACGATACAACGTTTATGGTTGACCTTTTTATTTTGTTTTGTATTTTTGTGAAATAATTGGGTAGGTACGTAAAGATATGGAATGCGTGGAATGGAACTTGTATGCTCAGACCGGCCAAGTCACTCACTTTAAAAATCACTGTCTGAGGGACCTCACAGAAGGCCTGACGGTAAACCACGAGGTTCTAAAATGTTTTAATATGAAATTATCCATGTTCATGTACAGTACATATAGAATATTTAGTAGCATCCGCTTTGTTGAACAAAACCCATTGTATGTGTCAACACTAGTACAAGAAACACTGCCATAACATTGAGCTGAAAGAATGATTTGTTTGTTAGATACAATGCCCTTGAACTAACGAGCTTAGTGAGAAAGGACGAGACAAACTATTTCTCACCATTATACGGAAACATTTGCAACACATTTTTCCTAATACCAACTGGTGATGATATAATTATTACCATGCACGTAGAAAAACCCTCACACCAACTAAGGATGACCTTTCGAAAAGAACATCATCAAAAAGGCATTTTGTGATCCTGCTTCGGAGCCTATAGTGTTATCCTTAATAAAGATATCGGCTCTATATCGAGAACACTTGACGACATGTGATCATAACAGAGAGGCTCTACTCTATTGCATTATGAAAGTGCAATACAAATGTACCAGGCAATGCAAAGACCTAATTCATCTTATTAACGATACAAAAACATATACATTGTAAGTATGGCAAAAAGATTTGATGAGATGTCCAGATGCAGTATTCCCAGTCTGAGGGGCACTTTGCTGTCAACAGAAGCATAAGTTTTGTAAAGCAATGAGACAAGATTTGGACTCAGAGCCAAATATCATATGTTGTGGTCTTCTGGATTTTGTATTGCAAAATTCATCTAGGACTGGCCATGTACTTGTAAAAATATATATGAAATAGGTTTCTTTCTAGAATATAACTCCACTAGATGTATCGACCAGTGGAAGGAAAGGTGTGGGCTGGGGGTGGAGAAACCTATAGTTAGAACACATGGGCAGATCCACTTAGCCCAGCCCCCCTCTATCGTTTTAATATAGTTTTTCTTGCATCTCCATGGGCATAAAAACCACAGAGTTCATGCCCCCTTAAACATGTCTCAGATTGCATCAAATGGCACCCTTGTAAAAGAAATCCACGGTGAAGGGTCATGCCCCGACTCGCACTAGTGGATTTGTGCCCCTCCCTTTTTCCTAAAACCTGGATATGCCCAAGGATACCGTCTCTATTAAGACTATTTCTCGCAGTCCCAAGCCTCCACAAAGAGATCACCATGTACCTCCACAGAGACACCATCTCGCTATTTGGACCACTTGAGATCAGCACCCGGGAGGTCATCATCCTCCATTTCGGGCTTATTGTACAAACCACAAGTCAATGAAATTGAATTGAAATATTGTACCACTGGATATATGTGCAGGACCCATAGGCAGATCCAGGGGTGCGCAGGGAACGCGCCCCCCTTTTCCCCCACTAAAAACTTCATTTTCATAAGGTTTTTCATGAAATCCCAGTAAGTGCGCCCCTCTTTTCCTTAAGTGCGCCCCCCAACCAAAAATCCTGATCTGCCTATGTCAGGATAAAAGAGATTCCCGTAAACCAATGAACCAATTATACTGTTCTGTGTTCTTTGTGCCCAAAAACGTTTTATATTCAGCAGTTGAACGCGATTCACTCCAGTTATTCGAATCCTATTTGCGCCTATCCAACAAATATTTGTATAGTTTTGCAATGTTCCACTTATCTGAGGACACCACATCTTCACAACAAACATAAACAGCGTTTTAAGCTATGGTCACACACTCTCGAATATTGAAAACTAATCAGCTAGTCGTGGTAGTGTTGTCATTGTTAGTTGGAATATTGACTTGTCACCGATGTTTTTGATAAATGGTACAGGAAGTAGGACCAGTGCATTTGGTCATGACAAAATCCATTTTTTTCAAAATAAACCGGATGATTTTTCATTCTCTTTGGGCATGGGACATGTACTTTTTTACAGCTGCTGAAATCCCACCTTCGACGTGAGCGAAATAAAAAAAATCACGCGGATACATGGAAATGGGGGACGCAGACTTTTTGAACATGAATAGAGGTCGTGGGGACATCTGGGTTTTTTTTCCATCACATCAGCAGGGGACAAGACCTTTTTTCAAACAAGTTTTTCGATACGCACCGGTCCCCCCGCCTGTTAAATATTGCACCGTCTCTAATGTAGACAAGTCTTTTCCCTCCATGTATTCTTCACCCCCTACAACACTGTGCATTGTTGGCTTTGAACACTTGTGAATGTGTGACTGAGGATTATGTTTCAACCCAAATTACAACCAACTCACGGTACACTCACCTCTGAACTTTCTGTTTTATATAGGTGAACACATTGACACGAGGTACATAACCTACAGGACATGTAGAAAGAATGACACGTATTTAACCTAAAGTAAACAAACATCTACTTTCAGGTATATGTCATCACTGTTGTACTGAGATGGTGGAGATTTAGGTAGAGTGGTGAATGAGCAGTACAACCTCCAAAAAATGCCTTCCTATGATGGGCCTAAAGTGGTCGTTTTAGAGAGGTGGTTGATTGATGGAGGATCTCTTTCTTGAGGTTCTTGATGTTTTCTTAAGAATTCTTGAGAGCGATAAAGAAGGTCTCATTATCCAAGTCGTGCTTGTATAGAAATGGTCTTAATTGTAAGTTTTACTGTACTGCACCTTAGAGAAGCTGGAAAATCTAGCTATAATGGTGTACATATTTTCTGATTATGACCGACATCTTTTTTATACAAAGGCAAATGCTAGATTTTTACTGTACTGCACCTTAGAGAAGCTGGAAAATCTAGCTATAATGGTGTGCATATTTTCTGGTTATGACCGACATCTTTTTTGTAAACAAAGGCAAATGCTATATTTTTATCTTTTCTTTGCTTGTACTAAACAACATTCACGATACGCCCACAGATTAGCTATGTATTATATTGAATTTTATATTGAATATCCCCAATGTCATCTGCTCACACGTGAGTTAGTGCATGATTACATTATTGACTCACACCTGACTCCAATTGCACATTAAGTCAAAGTTGACACATCATATAGAGCTCTATTGTATTACCATTTGGCATTATCGTCTACAATTATCAATACTATCTGACAGTCACGAGGTGTAAATAAGCAACAGCTGTATATTGTTGCTTTCATAATCCTTTCGTACTCAGAATTAGAGGATTATCTCCAATCATATTGAATGCAGTACACGAGTCCGGTTCTTGATGTCCAGAAGTGAGCTTAGTTGGGTTATTTAAAAGTTACCAACAGTGATGTTTGAATGTCAATCCAGAGTCCATGAAGATTGAAATACATCATTTGTACACGTAAATGTGAAAAACGTATGCGTAGTCTATTATCTGTCATAAAAAATGACTACAGAATATAATAAAGCACACAACCATGAAAAATTAACCAAAAGGCGACCCAGATTTCCACTTTCAGGCGGACTATGAACGGCTCCGCAGCCCCTCCGCAGCCCCTCGAGCACACCCCCCCGCCCCCACTGCCCTCCACTGCTGCGAAATGTGGCGGATAGAAAAATTGCTTGTGCGGAATGTAAAATCTAAAAGGCGGACCCCGGCGGACTCAGATATCAGTCTGTGCGGGTTCAGGGGATCGGGTGCGGATTCAAGAGAACGTGAGATTTGACTAGCCATTCCGCCCCAACCGTGTGTCCCAAGACGTTTTATGGCGAATTCACATGCGTTTTGCGACGTTTTGCCACGTTTTATGGCGTTTTGTATGCGGAGTTTCAGAGATTTGGCGGACTCAACCCGCGTTTTGCCACGATCCGCCACGGTCTGCAAAGTATGGTCCGCCAGGATGCGAATAGCATGGGAAAATTACTTCGGCGTTTTCCGGCGTTTTCCGGCGTTTTCTCGGCGCGCTTCGGGACCGCCAAATGTTTCGGGCGTTCTCGGCAAAGTCCGCCGCCCAGGTAAAACGGCCCCGGCGGAACTTTTTACTCCGCCAAGCCGTGGAATTTTCCATCGGATTGCGCCACGGAGCATGCGCGGAAAGCGGGCGTATAAATACGTTTTCCCGCTTAATCTAAGCCTCTCTCGGACATGGCAACTCAAGTACAAACATCTCGTTCTGTGTGATTTTAATTTATTGGATTTTTTATTAACTATATGCATTTTGGACACTAAATTGGAATATATTTTGGACACGAAAGTTTGTTAGTCATTATAAGTTACTTTGAATAGTAATCGAAATATTTTAAGTAGTGTATTTTATGTGTGATTAGTGTTAAAGTCAGCATGACCAAAAGGACATTGGGTGCTAGGGCACGAGGGGGGAAGAAGAAATCACCACGTGGTAGGGATGAATCCCCTGCTCATAAGGATTCTTCACAAGGCGAGAAGCCTTCTACATCACCTAGAGAACCGACACCACCACCACCGTCTCCTGTAGCATCACAGTCTACTCCCTCACAGCGGGGGAAAGGAAAGAGGGGTCAAGGAGGGAAGAGCAAGGCGGCCACCAAACGTGCAGCACCTCCACCTTCACCTACGTTGGTCTCCAGCAGCGAGACGGAGGCTGCTACCTCTGCTTCACCATGCAGCACCCCAAGCAAGGTCCCCAGGACAAGTGAGTAAAAAAATTAATGTACATCAGCAAATTTTTATTGGGCATAATCATGCTATAAATTTTCGTATTTTTTTCAAAGCAAAGCATTTCCCATAGTTATTAATATTAAAAAATATTAGCAGAAATTTTCATTGAAAAAAAAAAATACTACCTTGTTAAAAATATTAGAATTTTGATACAAATATTTGTTCACTATTTATGTTAAAATATGACCCTATTCCTTTGAATAGGTGAGTCCAGGCCAGAGGCCTTATCACAAGAGTCTCAGGAGGGGGGGGGGGGGGGACCTATCTCAGGCCTATCTTCAAAGTAAAAGTAAAACAAAGCGTAAGTTTGTAAGTATTAATGACGTTGACACTGGCAGGCTAATAGAATGGATAAAAGTGCACAGGATGCTGTGGGATAAAAGCGACCCAAACTATTCTAAAAAGCCCAAGACAAAATGTTTTTTGTGGGATGAGGCCTGCCGTTTTTTAAATATCACCAAGTTAGCAACAGGGGAAGCTGTTGCTACTGAATGGAAAAACATTCGTGATATTTTTGTCAAGATGGACAAAGACGCGCCAGATCCGGCTCGGGGGTATATACCCCGGCTGGACATAGGCGTCAATTAATATGGCAGCAGGCCAATTTTTTATCGGGCAGTATCATTCACAGTGGGAAAAGGGAAAATGTGAGAAGTTTTTCCTGGGATACCAGGGGTGATAATTTACCTAGTTCCCAAAAAACCTTATCCCAGCAACATAGCTCCTCTGGGAACCTTGCAAATCTTGAAACAGTATCAAACATATCAAGCTGCCCCGCAAGCCCCCCTCCTGAGCAAACACAAGAGACCACCATCAGCACTCAGTCACTGCCAGCTTTTACTGGTAATGTCCCTGGTGGTTCACATAGCAGTGGCTAGTACCGCCGCCTCCCCTCATGGTGGCAATATGACACCACCCTATCAAGATGACTAGAGGCCAGTCCCCAGGGTGGTCTTCAATCAACAGTAACCAAAATGTCTGTGTCTAAACTTTTGTGACCACATCAAAAGTATCCTATAGCCTGGTTTTAGACATAGCCATCTGGCCATTAGCAAAATTTGAAAGCTTTAACATCCTAAGCCCCCAAATGACCACGAAGAATGGTACTTCCCCCATCCCCACCCTCCGTCATCCAAATCCCAAAACAGAAGAAAAATATTTTAAAATTGATGGAAAAAATACCTAACCTGGCGCTTCATAATCATGCACCCCCTTTAGTGTATGGACCCGCGGGGTTGTTGGGGCCGGGGAGGTCCCACCCGGGAGGGGGCACACCCCGCACGGAAAAACGGGACGCTAAAAAACCCGCCCGAGGGTGCGGCGTTTCCCCCGACGGGGGGGAAGCGCCTCCCCCCCCTTTGTTTCCAACAGGGGGGTTTGTGGGCCCCCTGGTTGGGTTTTTTGGGGTTTTTGGCGTGGGTTTTGTGCTTTATTTTCTTTTGTTTTGCGTTTTTTTTTGCTGTTTTTCTGCTTTTTGGGCTTTTCGCTGTTTGGGTTTTTTTTTTTGGGTTTTGTCCCCCGCCGTCCGTTTGGTTTTTTTCCCGCCCCCCGGTTTCCCTTTTTTCTTGAAAAACTCGTAAATTAAATAAACCTGAAAACTTTTTTTTTCATTAAAATTTTGCTTCAAAACCCTTTTTTTGGGGAAAACCCGAAATATTAATTTTATTAACACTTATTTTTAGATGTAATTTTATGAAGGAGTTTTGAAACATGACTATGAATGTTTAAATGATTGGATTTTAGGATAATGAAGTGTTCAATAAAGTTCAAAAAAAACAAAAACAACAAAACCATATAGTAATGTCCCTTTTTGAGCAGCG
>CM032663.1:49361349-49393095 GCA_019095985.1 Streblospio benedicti
CCTGCCTTTATCACTGTAAATTGCATTACTCCCGGAGAGCAGACCTCTGAATATCCGGATCCTGAAAGAGGATCCGGACCACCCGGAAATCCGGATTGACTTACCGGCTGGACCCATTTGTTTGTATGGATAATTCTACAGTGCTACAATCATATAGATGAACACTCTCAATACTTGTGTGGTGCTACAGTATAACTGTCACTTAAACCACCCATACAAAAGATACCACATCCATACGAAAATCATATTTACGGCCCTGAGTCTTCATAAAGAAACTGGCATGAACCTCCATTAGGACACCACCTCTATCAAGATCACTAGAGGCCAGTCCCCAGGGTGGTCTTCAATCTACAGTAACAGTAACCAAATTGCCTCTGGCTAAACTTTTCGTGACCAAATGAAAGTATCCCCTAACCTGGTTTTACACATGGCCACCTACTACCACACATTAACAATAATTTGAAAGCTTTAACATCCTAAGCCCCATCATGACCAGAGAAGAATGGTATCCCCCCACCCTCCCTCACCACAAGAAAATGTTTAAAAAAATGATGGAAAAAACCTAACCTGGCGCTTCATAATCATGCACCTTCTTGTAGTGTATGGACCTGACGGGGTTGTTCATGGACGTGATGAGGTCCTGCACCATGGAGTAGGTCACCACCACGGCCACGGTCGCCAGCAGCACGTACACGAACGTGAAGCACGCGCGGCAGCAGCGCTTGCGGAACGGTTCGTCCTCGAACGGGATGTCGAAGTCGTCCTCCTCCGCCTTCTGCTCGCAGCAGCGCGACCACGTGAGCAGCTGCGGCCTGGTGGTGGAGAATAGTGGTATTATATAAAAAATATATAACAGATTCGTTGCTGTTGTTGTTTGTTGTTCGTTGTTGTTTGTTGTTGATGATGATATTTGTTGGTGTTTGTTGTTGTTGTTGTTGTTGCTGCTGCTGCTGCTGCTGCTGCTGCTGCTGTTGTTGTTGTTGTCGTTTTTTGCTGCTGCTGCTGCTGTTGTTGTTTTTGCTGCATTGTTGTTGTTTTGCTGTTGACATTGTTGCATGTTTGCTGTTGCTGTTGCTGTTTTCTGGTTTGCTGTTGTCGCCGTCTTTGTCATGTTCGTCGTGTTTACAACTGTTTTCACAATAAATTACTGAAATGAATATCAAAATAAAAAGTCTGTTCTCACACACATGGTAAGTTCTGTACTTCATGAAACTTTCAAAGCTCTGAAATATGCCTAATTTGTATATGTACATTATTTATTTGAGTAATGGAGTTGTGTGTAAACATTGAGGTAAAGAATGTCATACTGAATTTTAAGTGTTTAGGAATAGCATTGCGATCGTAGTTATCAAGAAGATACGACAGCTAACTAATGGACCATTCAGTATTTATTACAGGGTGGAGTAGGAGGATTTTCCAAAAATGCTGTGAAAAAAAATAATAGCCCCTCCGCCCCCCTCAAATATCTGTGAAAAAATTGGTAACCTTCCTCAATTTCATGCCATAAAAATTGATGACACCCCACCCCCCCTTAACAGTTAACACAATCATTGTCAGTAACTCAATTCCTATTTGATGGATATCTATAATATAAAAAACAGTAAATTTTAGTACAGAAGGTAAATTTTCTGCGAAACAATTGATAGCCCCCCCATTTTCAAAAGTGTGTGACAAAATTGATAGCCCCCCCCTCCCTCCAATCATTGTGACAAAAGTTCATGGCCCGCCCTAAAATCCTCCTACCCCACCCTGTCATAAAAAAACTGAATGGTCCCTAATACAAACTAAAAAAACATCAACAAAGGACTTCATATAGTAATGTACCTGTATTGATGACGTGAGCAGCATGTGATCACGCACGGTTGGCGCGTGCGCAGTCGGCCGTGCATCACGTGATCGCCCGGTGACTGCGGCGTGCTGGGGATTTTCCGCTGGCGAAGTAGGAACTTTTTGGGCAGAATGTCGCTCGCTGTCAGTCGCCGTCTGCCTCCCGACGAGCCTTGGTCACTGTCTACGGACATGGAACGTTGCTGGGCGGTGGATGAGAGGTTGGTTGTCGGTGTGCTGTTGGAATGTTTGGGCTGTATGAGTGGGTACATGCTAGGCGCCATCCCCGGCGGCGGCGTTTGAGAGTTGTCGTCTGCTGTGACGTCATCGTTGAACACGGTTGGATCGTCCTCGGAAACGGTCACCTGTGAACGGGAGATTGAACAATGCATTTTTATAGTTTCATCTATTTGACTACCGTACTATAATGGTCTAATTGCATGTAGATCGATCAAAAAGGTTAGTTGTAGGTCCCGCTATAGACTACTTGCCATAATACTTGAACTTGAAAAAAAAGTGAAACTAAAACAAAATGAAACCAAAAATGAGAATGAAAATGAAACTAATTTGACAACAAAATGAAACCAAAACGAAACCAAATGAGAATGAAATAAATCTGGAACTAAAATGAAAATGCAGATCACCTGTTTTCGTAGTGTTCTCTGTCTGGTGGGGTGTTGTGGTAGACTCCCATTGTTGTTGTGTCTGTTTGTGCCTGTGCCTGGCTGTGTGTTGGGCTGGCGGGTTGCAGGGCTGGTGGGGACGCGGTCTTCTGCCTCGTGGAGGTCATGATCGGACATTCTGCGGCTGCATCAGCGGCTTGGTCTGCAAGGGGGAAAACAGCTTTATAAATTCATGTCTTGTCTATTTTAAATCTACGGTAATGGGTGAGTGGATTATAAGGAATGTGGATATTGATATTAGAGGAAAGAGCCAAAAAAGATGGTTGTCGGATTTCAAGGAACTGGGATATGTAGGTGGAGGCGCCCCCTGGATCTGCCTATGAGTTGAATTCACTGGTTCTGTTAGCTGTTGCTGGGTTGAAGATCTCCCCTTCCTCTGTCTGCGAAATCTCTCATATGTTTTTCCCATGTTGCAGAAAATACTAGATGCGATCCGATTTGTGAAATAATGTGTGTGTAACAAACTGATTATTCGGGTCATGAGTTTGTCTTTCATTTGTGTCAAAGCTGTTACAAAGTTAACACGTACGAAGAGATTTGTGTCTACAGAGATGATAAAGAGAAGCAAATAAATGAAATAAACCTTTAGATGTCAGTTGAAATTATTATTAGCACACTACCATATTACAAAAAAAAATATTACATGTCCTTGACGGAACAGTGGTAGAAGCAACGGTCTCTATCTTAAACCTACCAAAGTACATGTACAAAGTGCCCTTTGTTTTGAAAGACTAGAGGATCCGAAAACATACACCAACAAGACCACTGGGAATGATTGTACGCAGACAAATAGACACATTACTCAGAACAAACGGTGGCCGCCCATTTCACAATTATTTTCAAGAGCTCTCACTAAAAGAGCACCCACCATCCATTCATTTTCTGTTTACATTATTCAAAGACAATAAAATGTATATGTTTCAAGTTAATAGAAGTAAACCATTGTTCTTTTAAATAACTGTCCAATTATCTAAAGCTAGGGTCAGACAATCCTGAATAATGAAGTCGACTCATCCATGGTATTGTAGCCTTGTTAATGTCCACTCTGTCTCCTTATTAATGTTGTTCAAATCTAATCCTCTCAAGCAAGATTGGCACAACATATATTACAGAACATGTTTTTATAGGGTGGAATCATCTTATTACTCATCTTCAAACTGCAGAGTACAATTCAGGAATGAGCATTCGTGATTGTCAGACGGAGGCTTACAATACTCCTGTCCATGTAGGAAAAGCTTATTTAAATATTTTATCAGCAGTGCATTAGTGTACAGTAGAATCTCGATATCTCGATATTGATTATCTCAAACTTTCTGCTATCTGGAAGTTAGTTCAATTTCTCATCAACCACACTATCACCAGATATCAGTTTGTCATCTGCAATATTGACAATCTCCAGCATTTAAATGGTATCTTCACATATTCGTGATAATGAGTTTCTACTGTATGTAATACGAGGTTATACAAATTATCATACATCTAGTGGTAAGTAGCAAGCATAAAGCTTCATCTATGAACTCTGTGTCAGCAAAAGCAGATGTAAACATTTTAAATGAGACACACACTTTGAATGAGAGCCCATTTAAGCATTTTAAATGAGACACTCATGTGACAGATGGAAAATGACTACTCGACTAATAGGCGTGTAATTGGGGGTCTAGGGTCCTGAAACGTGTAAAAGTCCCACTCAAACTGTCAACAGATATTTCATGGGTAATCACAATGCAGGAGAGTGAGGCAATTATTGCGGAATAGCACACTTTAGCATCTGAAATGTGAATTGTTGATAGTTTGAAATGGAACTGAACAAGCATGTTGTTGAAAGGATGAATACCTGAGTTTTTCCCAGTGTATATACACCAATGACTGGGGACATGTCATATACAATACGAATATGCTTTACCTTTTAGTAATCAATAGGTAACTTAACTCTAGGTAAGAGCTTTCCTAATTGAAGTCTTTGTGGCGTTAGTAAATATTGACTTGAGAAAATGGCCAATGTGTATGTGTATTTTCCCCAGCACATTTAGCCTTTAAATAGTGTTATTTTACCTATTATAGTATAGTTTTATTTTTCATCTGCATTCTTGTTAACATGAAACTTTGTTCTAAAAACCTAAATTTTGACTGCATTAATTTTAAACGTTTTTGAGCTCCTAAAAGCTCCTATTCAAATTCTAGAATATAGAATATTTACTAATATTGTCACTGGTTATTAAAAACATAGATTTTGGAAAATGGAATTCTAGTACAGCCTACCTCTCAAAAAGACTTCAAAATACTTTTAGTAGCAGACACGTTCACATATCAGCTATCTCGTATCCTTATCCCTTTGCACATATATAATACCACAATCTAAGTAAATGTAAACCACTTGTTCTATTTCAAAAATAACGTCTATCCTATAATGATACATGTTTTTCAATGCCATCATAACTTTAATTGTGCTCAACAGCTAAACGGTATCCAATAATTCAATACGTTTTATGCATTTACAATCAATAGACGAATTGGTTCATTTCATTCTAAAAAAAAACTACCATTGATAATCCATTTGATTACTTTGTTGATGCAAAATTGAAGTAACACAGTAGAACTTCTATACGATAACCACATGAGGGTAAGCGTCAAGAGCTCTCAATCTTAGAGAACTTGGTCTTTTTATAGCAGGGACATAGCCTCTCGAGCATAGCCTGGTCACATTAAGGGTGGGCAAATGAAGAAGGCTCCTCACTTAGAATAGTCTTGGATTTTAAAGAGATTGCATGTATTGATACTATCTAATATTGTTCAATTTGGTATTAGTACTCATGGAGTGCAATATCTAATAAGATGATGAGTAAAACAGCATTTTTAATATCATGACAATTGAAAAATATTTCTAGTCCATGATGAGGTTTGACATGAAATTGTGTAAATCAAAGCAGCAAAGAATCGTGTTGAAATTTAGAAAAAAAAGCTAGTTTGCTCCACTCTATATCATATCAGCTGGTGGCACACCAGCCGATTATTCAGCAGGCATTGATACTCAGGGTGGTTTTATTGACATCTATATAATATTGACATCTCAGAAAATCTGAGAAAAAAGTTTGGCTCTAGGTGAAAACAAAATACCAAGGCCCTCTCCCCTAGATATATGATGGTCTGCCCCTGATATAATATTCCTTATTACTGCGGTCTGTACTACTAATGCACTAGCCGTATAAGCAGGCACTCAAGAACAGTAGAACCTCTGTATAAAGACCAACAAGTGACAGGCCTCTAGCGGTCCTAATACAGAAGTGGTCTCATTATGGAAGTTAAATGTGGTCTCATTATAGAGACGTTGTTCACTGAGAAATGATCTTATCACATAGGGGTCCTTCTAGCAGAGATGTATGTAATTGTTGTATCTACTGTAGTGATATAATATTCCTGTCTATTGCCGAGGGGATTACCAGTATCAGCAGACACTCATATGTACTGCTGTCATGAAATCCGGCGACAAGATTCACTATGACAGATGAGGGCATCATGTGTTATTGCTGGTGTTGACTTTGCTATTGCTGTTTATGCCTCGTTTATAGCCTCACCCCCGTGTTGGTATTAGTGCAGCCGAGCTCTGTTGACACAGGTCGTATTAATAAGCTTAGTGTGAAATACTGCAGTTCAAACAGAATGATTGACAAGTCAGTCTATATAGTATGTTTAGCATTTTGAAGAAAAGAAACAGCAACTTAGATGAACTTTGCAGTAGAAATAGTCACTTTGACGTGAAAACAGCATCCAGAATTAGAGCTCGTTTGTTATCTACGTCCGCACACGTCTATACAATTCACAGAAGCCTGCAGGACCACAGAATGTGAGCCCTGCTCTCAGTCAAATGCCATTTAGGCTATTTTCAACACACATGCATGCATAGTAAGCAGGGTAGAATTACTCGCTGGGGGCCTTAAAGACTCTAGCTTGCTGACCTTGTTAAAACAGTGAGTTACAAGTTGAATTGGTGAAATTTGTAGCAATCTTTTTGCAAGGACAAGGGCAAGAGAATAGTAGGGAGAGACTGCTGAGTGAATTAGTATCATTGACACTGCATGTATAATTCTAATTTAAGCCCTTGTCTGACAGTCACAGATTGTCATCCTGCATTTTTATCGTGCAGTAAGGGGCAAGGTGCGAGGGGGGGGTGAGGAAAAATAAAACCATTATGGTATGACTATGACTTTCAGCCCCCCCAATCCCTACATTTGTTTGGAATTAAAACAAAATTCCTACAGGAGTCTAACCTAGAACTTAAGCCCCCCCCCCCACCCACTTCCCCCTCAGACCTTTTCACATACACCCTTTGGGCCGCCACGATAAATTGGTAGCCCCCTAAATGAGCGAATGTATGCTTCTATACGTATTACAGTCGTCTGTAAAGAAAAAAGTGTCCAGCAACAATACAATGACTTTAACACCGTCACAGACTCGGCTTCAAACACATATAGTCGATAAGCACCGGCTGGAGTATAGACAATTTCACGTCTGGTGTCGGTGTTGAAAACATTTTCCTTGTCACGTGATACTCTTTAAAAACTCGTTCTGGATCCAAGATGTCGCCTGTGAGAAATCAGTCCATACATGTGAATATCGAGTGCGCCGTCACGCACTTCCGATAAGATTATAACAGACGACTTTGCAACTGGATATGGATTTCATGTCTTCTTATGTAAATGTTGTTCCACTAAGGCCTCTCTATCATTAAGTGATACCCAAGGGCTGTCCATGTCTCACATAATACAGCAGGCCCTCCATTAAGATCACTCGAGGGACGGCCCCAAGTGATTACATTTGAGGTGGTCTGGTTATGAAGGTTTCAACTTTGCAGTGATCTCTTTATGCGGACGCTTGAGAATGCGAGCAATTGTCGTCATATAAGGTGGTCTCTTTATGATGGTGGTATTAATGGAGATTCTGCATGCAGCTAACTAACTGGCTGTGGTGTACAATGATGAATGATGTGGCTGTTTGCAACTGGCAATACTGAAAGTGTCATTGGATGCTCTTGCTGCTGCTGCTGCTGCTGCTGCTGCTGCTGCTGCTGCTGCTGTTGCTGTTGTTCTTGTTGTTCTTGTTGTTCTTGTTGTTGTTGTTGTTTTTTTTGTGCTGCTGGTGCTGCCGCTGTTGTTGTTTGCTGGTGGTGGTGGTGCTGCTGCTGCTGTTGTTGTTGTTTTATTTTGTGCTGTTGCTGCTGCTGCTGCTGCTGCTTTTGTTATTGCTTTTGTAGTTCTTATTGTTGCTGGTTTATTGTTGGTGCTACTACTGCTGTTGTCGTCGGCCCGTCCGCTGCTGCAGTGGCTGCTGCTGCTGCTGCTGCTGCTGCTGCTGCTGCTGCTGCTGCTGTTGCTATTGATGTTTCTGTTCTGATATTGTAGCCATTGTTAATTAGCACATTGGCTGCGCTTGTCTCTGAAGTGGATAGAACCGTCTGTCATCGTGTTTCTCTTTCACTGAAGGGTAAACTCTTGTGAATAACCACTCCTGGCTGTTTAACTGGAGCTTTATTAGAGTTCGCAAACGTATCTCATTGTCTATATTTTTGTAGACACTTATACACATTCAGCCGTTTCGTACACAGTAGAACCTCTTATCAAGACCACACGACAGGATTGGTCTCAATAGAGAGATTTAGTACTGCGAACACTGGTCTTTTCTTTATAGAGGTGGCCTCTCTATACAGATAGAGGTTGCCTTCATCAAAGGTTCTAACGTAGGGTCTTGCACGTGCGCTACATTCCTGTAGATTCGTCACTCCTCATAGTACATTATTTTCTACTCAAAGCTGTACAAATGAAAGAAAAAAAAATGTTAGTTCTTTCTTGTTCTAATCTTGCTAACTTTGTGCACAGATACGAGGTGCTAGTGATGCTTAGTAAAGCTAAATGTCAAGATTCACTATCAGTTCCACGAAATCTATGTTGGTATGTGCAGGCGACGTTACATCAGATGTACGTGGGAGATACAAAATGGAACTGTGTGAAGGCTAGACTCATTAAAGGAGGCAAATGCTATCATACGAGGTTGAAAAGCTTAAGTTCGAAATGGTATATGATCGGATTCATAATACGAGCATACCAGCCTTATGATGCAGACATTTCAAATGGGGACTTTGTGTAGTTAGTGTTGTAAGCGTACCTGCATACATGCTAGAACTTTCCTCTTTGATGAACTCACATTAATATTCACACCATCGCCCATGAATCTCTGGTGTAAGGTCGACCGCGTGCCATAGAGCTTAGCAATCTTATCATAAACTGTATGTATCATAAAAAAGAACATGGTCTACAACACAGCTGTTCTAGAATCTGGCATGTGTGATTACATCTTTTCTTTGCCATGGTGTTAGAAACACTACAACATGTAGTGTACAAAACACGTAAGAGTATATCATAATGTATGTTTTATACAATGATTGTATTTATTGATACGGATAGGATGATAGGTTTTTCACTTTTTTTCACAATATCAGATTATTGTATGCTACGTGAAATGTCTGAATTGGTAAGTTGCAAACCCTAATACAAATGTAAATATATTATATCTATGCGTAGTGTCTTTCAGCACATAGAGATAACAGACCACCGCTCTATTTGAGGCCAACCTCAGATGGTCTGAATAGAGGGGTTTTACTGTACTATTGCTTGTGTAGGAGGACATACACGTAGAAGATGATGCTGATGCACAGCTAATACAGGCAGATCTAAGGGGAAGAGGTGAAGGGGGCATACTCCTTTTTGGATTCGCTAGTGGTCATCGATACCCCCATCACCCGTTATGGCCAATGTTTATTCCATTCAAACCTCCCTTTGGCTGAATTCAAGTGGTCTCAATAGAGAGGTAGTCTCCTTAAAGAGGTTCATGGAGATTTGGAACCACGTGAAATAGCCTTATCATACAGGTTGTATTTTTGATGTTCTACTGTACTAAAAAACCTTTCAACTTGGTTGTCATACACTTGACAGGAGAGCACTGCCATGTGGTTAATGTGTTTTCTTCTGTCATCCACTGATACCATTAGCTCACGGAATGAAGATGGCGTGTTATGATAACTATATACCTGTCAGAAGAGTGACATTGCAGATGGAACTCGCGTTATCACAACATTCCTGCCATGTGTTTCCTATCTATAAGGGGACCATTTGTCAGAAACCACAGGGAGTTATGTAAATAACCATGATTTGAGCTGACGTCACACAGGATGACATGATGTGACGTCAGGAAGTAGGTCAGTGTCGGGGGGGGGGGGGGGCTGTCCCTGCGAGCAGCCCATGGCTTCAGTAGAGTGTCATATGCGTGCAAAGGTATAACATGTTTGGGTATATCAAAAATCAATGTTGTCATAGCACAAAAGAAACCCAATGAATCTATTCCATTCATTGAGAAATTGTCCTACTTTATAGAAGTTTTCTTGATAAAGAGGTGGTCTTTATTGGAGTTCTTTTTTATTAAATGGTAGCATCCAACGGATCGTCGTAGAATATAATGTTTGTGTGCACCACATTCAAACCCTACTAAATCTTGATGTTGGTTAAACAAATACTTCCTCTTACAAAATCAATTGAATGGTATGTCTGAGCCTGCAATAACAATGTAATGAGTTAATTTATACTGATGAGCTTGTGCAGATGTGCTCAATACGCTTAATATGTTTTTGGTCAATGGAATAGGAGGAAGCAAATTGCCAAGTAAACGGCAAACAGATTTGACCTTGACATACCACGCTGAGCCGACATTTGGTCCATCTGTAAGTTACACTTAATCGACTTTGTCCACAACATTTGCGATCTGAACAGGTGCGCTGTGCCAGATGATATCATAGTATTATCTACTTCGTATGAATAGGATGATAAAATGTTGTCTAAAACTGACCATTGTATTAAACGGAGAAGAAAGACTAAAACAAGCTCAAATCTACGCAGTGAGTAATGCTGATGAATTAGACATCCATTGTTGTAAATTCTAGCTTATTCAGGCTTTATTCCAGGCCGCAATATTAGCACCATTAACTACTTCAGCCACAAAAGCACCAATACAGGAAACAGCTGAATAAGCATCATTTTCAATTGACACACTCTCAGATGCTTTGTCCTAGGTCAAGGTTATTGATGGCAGTAAATGTAAAGTGAAGTGTCAAGGTTGAATCAATGCCAACTGAAAGCTGTCGCAAATGCCTTGTTGACATCTGTAAATAGGTCTTGTCACTTTGTACATTGAAATCTATTGGCCGTCCTTTGGCTTAATGTAACTATTGTTTGTATACGCAGCAGCTGTAGTTGGGATGGGAAGAGATGTATGTTGTAATTCAGCTGAAAATGAAAAACGCTTGCAATTGACAATACATAGTTTGTACCAAAAATCTCAAGGGAAACATGTATCTACCAAGTACTACAACGAAGGGTATTACTACTCTATCTTGAAACGCTTGGGGAGCTTCAGATATCTGCAAGTGCATCAAATCATGCAGTTCCCATTTGCCAAGCTGGGTCGTTTCATAGTCTTTGAATTGTGATATAGTTCATTTGCTGATGTAAGATCATGGCCTGTTTGAAACAGACGTTATATGTCAATGTAACTTATTAATGTTTCGCTGTTCAGACTATAGACCACGTCATTTTACAACAATTTCAGTTTGGTGCATTCCCTCCATTTTTTTGTCTGACAGGGGTCAAAGGTTGAACAAAGATTTACATGTATTTAGAAGGAATCTGTTCTATTGGTTCTCTTAAAATAGCAAGCACATTTGCACTATGTGACCAGCAAAGTGGAAAAAAAAAAAAAAAAAAAAAGAACAAAAACTTTTCAAAAAATGCATAATGTGCATATCTAGATTATTTGATTTCTAAAATGTACCTAGCTAATGCACCCAGCGATTAGTAATTACACGTGACAATAAATACAGTACTGTAGCACCGTCTCTATGAAAAACCACCCGTTCGTCTCAACTGGTCTAAATAGAGGTGGTCTCTTTTGGGAGGTTCATGGTTTGAGTCAGAGATCATAGTAAATGGCTTCCTTATTATAACGGTGGTGTTCACATACATGTGGTCCTGCGTGTAATTAGAATCTCTATCAAATTTAACCCTTAAATCACACAACTATTTTTTTTATTGGACCATAACAAACATGCGTGACAAACTGGAATTAAAGGTGTGAAAACAAGAGGTAAAACACACTTACATGCACTTAAGGCTGATAAAGCTGAGCGGGAAAACATCATGCGCAGAAGACTGCGCATATCCCATCATCATTATAACCGTTTGCATATGTTAATCTCTTTTGCAGCAGTGCAAACATAATTACTTGGATCAATGACAATGAGTCTACCCGTGATTTCGAAGAATGAACCACGGGACTGTGTGTTTATTTGCCCAGGGCAATCTCTTGTGTTTGGTAACTAGCTTCTGAGCTATATGAAGCAAACTTAATACAATTGGTGCTTAGATTGAAAAGGGGGAAAGATCGTGGCTGAGCGTAGGGTTTATTATGGCACGCGGTTAACCGTATATAGCCTCTGTTCCAGTGCCAAATTATATGTGTTTAAACATAAATTTCCTTATGATAAAAAAAGCAATAGCTGAAGACGACGAAGAAGAAGAACAACAACAAAAAAACGAGATGTACATCAAAGAAAGAACCAAAAATAACAAGAAGAACAATGAAAACAAGGTCATGATCAAGAACACAGATAACACGAAGAACAAGAAAAGGAATGGAAAGAACAAAAGCACGAAGACACCAAAGAGGAACAATGAAGAAGGAGAATAAGAAGAAGAGGCTTTCACTGAAACAACATTCTCAGAAGCAGATGTGTGTATTATCGCTGAGAGCAATCACTCATGATGGTAATCACCACTCAAGGATCACGTGACACATTAGGTGCGTGCCAATCTCACCAACAGCCTTGGCGTGGACACCAGGGAGTCTTGGGGCTGTGGCGTTCAGAGGATGGCAAGGGTCCCACAGTTGCAAACGTGGAAGGACATTAGTCATGCTAATGTAGTCGTGTTGCTAACTAGCGCATCGTCTCTTCACTCTGAGGCGTAGCCAGATTCATTATTCAGAAAAGTGTGAGGGAAGGGGGGAGACAAATGCACTAAGGGGCATGCCTCACATCCCACCCACGGCAAAGTGTTTAGCAGGGGTGCCATTTGGTATATTCTGAGGCATGTTTAAGGGGAACACGAACTCTGCAAAGAGGGGGTCAACATATGATTTTGGCTGAAAGTGAAAGGGGGAGGGTGCCACATGCCCATTGTGCCGAACCATCCTTCTAAATACGCCTGTCACTGAATAGTTTTGAAAATGGTACACTCATCGATTCACCCATATACAGTAGATAGAGCCTTCAAATAAGACGACCTCTCTATGGAGACCACCTATAAACAGGACCACTTCAATGGATAAAAAATCAAGAGTCAACTGTGCACCTATTTACAACGGCCACCTCTCTATTGAGACCACATGGGACCTGCCAATGAGTGTTTCCAGAGAGGTTCGACAGTATGCCTCATCTTCTACGGCACAGTATAACAGTCGGGGATGAACATTCGTGGTTGTGAGACTGGGGTTTACCCACGTGTGTACCACTGTGGCTTATTTGCATGTGAGTGTGTGAACACAGTCTCTGGGGCTCTGTGTCCATGCACCCACAAATTTGATTTGGTTTCTGGTAAATGAAATTTGCCCACTTGAGGTGTGCTCAGGCTATTTGGTATACGTGCTCTAATAGTTAATAACTTTGGTGGTTAGGATGAAAAAAGGACCCCTGTGTGCTTGGTTTTTACCATGCCCTTAACAAAAGGATGAACAATACT
Organism: Streblospio benedicti; assembly: GCA_019095985.1. Lineage (NCBI taxonomy): Eukaryota > Metazoa > Annelida > Polychaeta > Spionida > Spionidae > Streblospio > Streblospio benedicti. Next base: position 49,374,695 of record CM032663.1, read on the forward strand.
TTTGTATATGAGTGTGAAAGGATTGCCGTAAGAAGACATTGCATCTTTTCTGCATGGGCTTTCTTAATCTCGGTAGTTGTTTTTCTTACCTGTCAGGTTACACATAGCATGATGACTTGCAGGAATGATGTGAGGTGCTCTAAGGTATTGCTCTACAGTGACCTTTGGCAGACACGTGTGTGTACCGGTCCCAGTGATAAACCTATATGACGTACCAAACTTCGGTATGGTAAAGCATAAACCAGAATTGCTGGTAATTTTACTCATCTTCAGACAGTTGGTGCATCATGGCATGTGGACATTCTTCTTTATAGTTTCAATGAATTGAAATATGTCCATCAAACCAACACGTAAACCGAATTTCAGTACCCACGTGTTGCCTTGCTTTCAGTATTAATCTGCTAATATAATCATATATTTGTCTCATTTTAGAAGCCGTTTACGAAACGAGGAACCATGTTCACAGTTTGACAGACAATTTGATAGATGGAACATTCTTTGCAGGTGATGCTTAGAACAGTTCTTTTGTACTACATTGCCTGTGCACAGTGAACAAACATTCTGCATGAACATTTGGTGCTTTGTGTGACAAACTTTTAAAATTTAACTCCATGGTCTACACATATTTTTCAGAGATTACCAGATACATTTTTTAGTATTAACCAAGGGATAAATCACAGTATGGACACTCTCATAATTCATACTCCCTTCCCAGAAATCTAACCTTTAACATCAGTTAGCCCGCGAAGAATGTGCTGTACAATTGCTCCCAAAATCCAGCTGTGAGTTAATGTCTAGTTCGCTGACCCACTGACACACAACTATCATATTAATCTGGAATAGTTTTTGTACCAATAATAATTATGCTTTCTAAAGAGATGTGTGAGAGAGAGAGACGCTTGTAAAAAATCATGTTTAGTTATACTGTAGCAAAATTGAATCATTGGTTAAAGTGTGATGTTGCAAATCTCAACATCACTACCCCACACCTATTGCAGATTTATTTCTATGCCACGAGACTTAGGTAACTAGCTGCTCAGTCGTATACGACCATAGTTTATGAACTCCAAAACAATGCAACAGTCGTGCTATAAAACAAAGTGTGCGTATCTATGTATGTAACACGAGTAAAAAATACGTCGCATTGTAGGTAACCAAATAAACAAGCTTTAAAAATGGATGATTGTAATACCACTCATATATAGCACTCTGTGCGTTATTCAAATATGCAAATAGCTTTACTTACAATATTGTTTTTTACAACCTTGGTGTCATATTTTAAATAAAGCACTTATCTGTAATTCCCAAAAGCATTCTTTTTACAAACGGCGTGGCAAAATCCATTACACGTGTTTCCCCAGGGCATTGAGAAAAAGCCTGTTTTTGATGACATTTTGAAATCTTTATATGTTGTTTGTATCTTCCAATTCCCATGCATTAGCTTTTGCGTAATTCGTCATTTAGGTCACCCAAAGGACCAGAAGTTGATGTGGCATCCTTTTAGACAACCAGCCCAAAATGACATACCACTACCGCTGTCCCAAATGTATGGGGTATACAAGGTTGAGATTCTTGTAATATCCCCCTTGCCCTGCAGTTTTGATGAGGTTTATCTTTACGATAATCGCCTGCATTTGAGTGCTTCTGTCCAGGGTACAGGATGTAATCTAATATCAGATGTATATCTCATGTATAGATTGCATTTGGTAAAGAATGTGTGTGTGTGTGTGTGTGTGTGTGTGTGTGTGTGTGTGTGTGTGTGTGTGTGTGTTTGTGTGTGTGTGTGTGTGTGTGTGTGTGTGTGTGTGTGTGTGTGTGTGTGTGTGTGTGTGTGTGTGTGTGTGTGTGTGTGTGTGTGTGTGTGTGTGTGTGTGTGTGTGTGTGTGTGTGTGTGTGTGTGTGTGTGTGTGTGTGTGTGTGTGTGTGTGTGTGTGTGTGTGTGTGTGTTCAAGTAATACTCGGCCATTGATAAATCTCTGTTTTTAAAAGAAGTGTCATCCGTTCATCATGTGTTTCTCATCTTTCAATCTTTTGTAGAACATTCGTGAATGTTTGACTTGGGCTTCCCCCATGAATCCGAGAGCATTGAAATACACACCATTATTATATTGCCAACGAAAACATCGTCGACCGGAGAAGCAAAGTGACTTTGGTAGAATAAACAAACTCATTCATATTTTTAGATCATTTGTCAAACCGCCCATACTGTTCTCGTAATACTAGCTGTATTCCTTCTCTCCAATGAAACGTAAGAGTTTAAAAAGTCCAACAAATCACAAATGTTCAGTCTCGAAACTTTAGTGTAGACATATAACATGGCAAATGAGAAACAGATGGAGGAAATTAGTGCGACAAGACAGTGTACCTACTCAATTGGTAGATAAGTACAATATTCTTGTTACATAAAATCTATGGCTTGTCCATTCAATTGGGTGTGTTTTTTTTCTCGCAGTGTGAACAAGCGCTCCTGATAGCTCGACTGAGTAGTCTTCAATTTTCGGGACTGCCTGACTTCAGCGCAGGCAAGTAAGTGCTCACCTCAGAGCTGCAAAACGAATCAGACAAATGGCAGGCAGTAATTCTGTGGCATGTGAGTCGCACGTACTATTTTGTCTTCAAATGTGAGTTTCACTTGCCAGTAAACAGGCTTTTGTATTGAGCTCATGTACTGCAACAACAATGTTCATTTTCATTAACGTGTTGCTGTTAGTGTGCTTTTGTAGAGCCATTATTTTCGCCTTTATTCTAAGATTTGCATTAACTACGAAGAGGCTCTGTATGTGTATTGTGCATGAATTGAGAAATACAAGGCATTCACGAACTAAATTAGACCACGCTTAAATAGGCCACGGAGGGTCTCAATGGACAAGTGATCGTCATTGAGAGGTTTGCTGCGGTTCCTCTACACTCTGATCGTATGGGACCGCAGAAATATGATCTCGATATAGAGGTGGTATTGCTATAGAAGTGACTATAGCGCTCCTTCTGTACCCCATTTTCTTTCACCATTTGAGTGGTTTTTTTTTGTGGGACTAGAATAGTTGACAAGGTCTCGTTTTTATTCTTCAAATTTCAAGTACCTTATATAACAATGATGAGTGATTTTCAATACTAGTTTCACGTCAAAATACGTCAAAATACACTGAGAGCAAGGCAAAAATTAAACAGTTTTTCTTCTATTCAAACTACAGTGGAAAGATCTCTTCCAGTGGATGATACAATAGCACTTGCTTACCTGTATGTATGTTATGAACATGGTCAACTCAATTTAATATTGATACAAAATGAGAAAAGAGTGTGTGGTAGAACGTCCAAATAAGATGACATCTCTTCTCTATTGAGAGAAACACAAGACCATTTTTCACCACTGGGGATAAACCCTAGGAGGGGATAACCTCTGCACAGATCAATTTAGGCCCATTACCGGATGTTTTAATAGATATACTTCTTATCATCCAGATTCAGTTTTACATATTACTAGTACCCGGTATGCATCAATGATAAAGAAAGGAAGACATATCTCTTAATAAGACACAACGGCTTGCCTTCAAGTGGTGTCAATTGCGAATTAGTATTCCAGCATGTTCATGTTGGGAAAAGGTGTTATTATAACAGATGTGGTCTCTGTGGAGATGTGGTTTAGATAGAGATTCTACTATATATAGAACACGCCACAATGCTGTAATCGCCCATGGTATTACGTGAACGGTCAAGAAATCCAGATCCATATTTTTGTCTTATTTCCCATATCCCTCATTTAGGCCTCTCATCCTACATCCCACAAGTACTAAACCTTTGTCCTTTATCTCTCCTCCTACATCCTACAAATATGAAGCCTTTATCCACATCACACCTTCCTGAAATCCCTCCTCCGTTTGTTTTTTTACAAAACCTTTACTTCAGATTAGCAGATTTGTGGGAATGACCGCCTCTAAATTATGTATAATGTACAAGTGCATAGGAAATTAAATGCGATTCGTTTATTACCGGGTTTAAGTATCACATTAATGGAAATGCACGCCGTTAAGTGCTTCATGAAAAATTGCTTGGGTAATTTTTTAGCAGGAAAACACCCTGGAATTCACCATCAAGGTTCCTTTCAGTGTACATTCATTTTTGTATATATCCCATAAATATCATATATCACACAAAATGCACCTTACTGACCCATTTATTAAAAAAAGGCCATTATTTGCACATGAAAATATTGCTAAGAGACTGCAGATCGTCACACCACGTTATTACAAAGGTGGAAGTGGCCATGGTCTCAATATGAGGGTTTATTAGTGACGGGTCAGTGTGTTATTGTTGCCTAGGACTCTATGACCTGGTAGTTGTTACTAGGCCTACTAGTAGTTAACAGTGGGCATCTCATCATCGGCTCATAGTGATCTCTTTAACCCTGCACATTTGAGTTGTTTAAATGTCTACCATTGGATTTATGTGTAAATTTCTCATGGAACAACTTCGCTGAGTTGAGTCCTACATCAAAAGCAAAAGCATCAATGGCTTATGAAGATGCATGCTAGACGTTACTGAGGGGTTGGATCATTATCGCTCTGGGTTTAAAGTTGAAGTGGACTTCCAGTTGGACAATTCAGTGTTATTTTCTACAACTTGGGATTGAATAAGTCCGGCATCGGTGAGGATGGCGGAGACCTTTGAGATTCACAGGCAATACTACTCCTGATTTTGTATAATTATCAGCAATGTCTGACCCTTGAGTGACTTTTAACGTGGCGTTTCAATCGTAAATTTCAATGCAACATCTTCCCATTGACGGTGAAGTCACTTGATACATCTGTATAATTAACAGGACTATTTTACAAATATACATATTACTGTTAAAGTGAACCCCATTAATCATTAAATTATCAGTACATTGTAGTGTACGTGTCATGTTTGTTTTACTTGAATTGATCAATTCATTTATGACACCATAAATATTGGGGAAAATCCAGTGCATTTTCTGGTTGGACGAATACTCATAGCATACACATTAACCTGAAACACACAATGATTAACACTATACCTTAAAATGCCCAGCAAAGTGTTTGGATAATCCGTTTGTTTTACATCATCCTTAAATCTACATGTATATCACTTATTGTTTTATAAAAATGAAAAATTATGAAATAATCTACCATGGCAAATTCATTTACACCATCAGAATTCACAAATCAACAGATGCTTCGTATTCCAACAATCTACTATGTGTAGCAATACATGACTTATTGCAAAATAACAAAGCCATAGTCATTGATTGTCATATACAAATATAAAAAGCTACACTATATGGGAGATGTCGAAAGTGTGGAGATTTTTTATGATAATGATAATGAGCACAAGAATCTCCTTTCATCATAATTTTTACATATCAAGAACATCTCCTTGAAAGTTTCAACCACAAAGTCATTCCAAATCCTGCTCATTTAAAAATGAAAAATATAATTCATATTTACACAATAGAAATATGTATCACCATCCAAACATCTAATCATGTTCATCAACCCTCACATGCTAACACATCCAAAATCTGGTTTTGTCAATCAGATACTTAAAAAAACACACAATTTTAGTGAGTGGTCAAGTATAAACAGCTATCCTTTGTGTGCTCTGCTCATCGTCAACTGGCCTGAGTAACAGGTGCTCATTGCCATCCTGTGATGACTTGATGAGCAGAGTTGCTCTCTTTATCCCAACTAGTCTAGTCAAAAGTGCTGCTCTCCATTTTGTCTATTGTGACAAAACCATTGAGTGACGTTTGACGTGCTGTGTCACCTTTTTTCCTTGCAAAGTGTTAAAGATGGTACATGTGCAAAATGGTTGTTTTAAGCTAATGATACACCCCTATAAAAACCAATTACTGTAAAACTAGAAATATTTGCCGCTATCTAATTTTGCTGTTTTTATCCATTCATTATTTTGGGGCTATTTAATTGCTGCTTTTTTAAGAATGTGTAAATTTTACAAGACTATTTCAGATGAAATTTCCACCAAAGATTAACAATCAATAAATAGAATGTTACACAGTACAATTTTATCTTTTATTAATATTTGAAGTAAATATGACAAAGTGAACCAAAGTACAAATATACTTGTACATGAAAATACATAATCACAAGTTTAAATCTCATTAAAATTGTAACATTGACTTAATAGTCCGCTGGCTCCGTGATACCCCTTACTCCCCCTACTCCCCCCCCCCCCCCATAGGAGTTTTCAAAACATGTTTTTTTTGTAGTTGAGATACTACTCTTAAGGAAAAAATGACGTTTGCCCAAAATATTTGATGGCGAAATATATTTTCGGGGTCAAACAGGGGTCATCGGGTCAAAATTTCATAAAATTGCATTTATCTCGATTAATAACAAATTTAGAGTAAAAACTTGTATTGACTTTAGATAGGAACATGTGTATGTGGAATCCAAATAAAAACATCAGATTTGACCTTTGACCTCCTTCAAGGTCAAACAGGGGTCATTGTGGGGAGTGTTTCGATACGGAGCCCGCTGGACTATAAACCAATGTCTGTATTTTCAACTTTTCACATCTATTTTTCCATTGGACATAATATCAAAAAATGCCATGTCTGGCAACTTCCTGTGCTTCCACGGAAGTACCCCAGATTACGTAACTTGGTTGGACCAACGTTGGTCAATCTTGGTTGGGCCAGCATCATTTTGTCCAATTGAACAAACCATGGGCCAACCAAGATTTGCCAACATTATGCCAACCGCCAGCCACCCTTTTTGCCAATGTTGTCCCAACACATTATTTGGTTGGCACAGCGTTAGCTTTACTGGTGGCACTATGTCTCAAGGTGGGCCAACGTTAGGCCAACATTGGCGTATTATGGTTAGCAAAAGGATAATCTGAGGTTGGCATAAGGTTGAGTCTTGATTGTAACTATGTTAGCTCATTGGTGGTAGATATTTGTTGGCCCAACGTTTTGCCAATCGCCAGCCACCCTTTGTTGGCAAAAGGGTGGCAAGATGTTGGCTTATTGGTGGCATATATTGCTTGGCCCAACGTTGGCTAGAGTGGACAACTGGTAAAACGCTGGGCCAACCAACATTTTCCCACCACTGAGCCAACTTTTGCCAACCTTTTGCCAACATTAGTAAAAAATGCTAGTTCAGCAGAATTTCATTGGTAGAGACTTGTCATTTTGTCACCAGACCAATCCTTAGTTTATGATTTGGGTATTTAGAAAGACAAAAACGGTACATTGTATTTGCAAATTAATTGAAATATAAATAAAAAACAATCATGGAATTGATTGTGAATTACTATCAAAACAGGATTACCATATACCACCTCATCCAAGCTCTGGGATTTAGATTGAATTTCAGGGTTCGGATGGTAGTCGCCGGTTCCTAATGACCGAAAAGCCTTAAAAATCGCGGTCGGTCCAGTAAACCTTACTACTCTGCTGGTCCGCCGGTCCATTGAGATTTTGGGGTCAAAATAAAATTGATATCTATGAAAAATTGATTAAATTGGTCCATTCTTATCTTTCACTTCGGCTGCGACCTTGAACTTGCTTTCTTTGTCCGCTGGCACCCCGATTCATACGCATTCAATTGAAATCGTTCGTCTGCCATTTGCACTTGTTCATAAAGCAGAAGGAAGCGTGTACTAGCTTGTTAGTTCTCAAATAATAAACGTCAGTAAACGCGCTGATTTTTGACAATTTGCGCTGTAATACAATGAAAATGATCGCGGGAACTAGCGAGCCTGTCATTTCCTGGTTGATTCAATATGGCAGACAATTTCTAAAAAAAAGTGTATTTACATGGATATTTGGATATATGTGTGGATATGTGTGATTTCTTTACATGAACAGACGTGTGTACATAGATATTTTATTGTGTAAACCTTTGGATTTCTTTACATGAACGGACGGTGTACATCATGGATATTTAAACAGTGTCAGTGATGTGTGCAGTACATGTAACATGGATTCAACAGTGACTGGTTAATATATGAAGTGTAGTTTGCAAATTACAAGTGTCTAGAAAGTATCATGTTAGTCAGATTATAGCTTAAAATAGAATGTAATCCATTGAGATTTTGGGGTCAAAATAAAATTGATATCTATGAAAAAATTGATTGAATTGGTCCATTCTTATCTTTCACTTCGGCTGCGACCTTGAACTTGCTTTCTTTGTCCGCTGGCACCCCGATTCATACGCATTCAATTGAAATCGTTCGCCTGCCATTTGCACTTGTTCATAAAGCAGAAGGAAGCGTGTACTAGCTTGCTAGTTCTCAAATAATAAACGTCAGTAAACACGCTGATTTTTTGACAATTTGCGCTTGTAATACAATGAAAATGATCGCGGGAACTAGCGAGCCTGTCATTTCCTGGTTGATTCAATATGGCAGACAATTTCTAAAAAAAAAGTGCATTTACATGGATATTTGGATATATGTGTGGATATGTGTGATTTCTTTACATGAACAGACGTGTGTACATGGATATTTTATTGTGTAAACCTTTGGATTTCTTTACATGAACGGACGTGTGTACATCATGGATATTTAAACAGTGTCAGTGATGTGTGCAGTACATGTAACATGGATTCAACAGTGACTGGTTAATATATGAAGTGTAGTTTGCAAATTACAAGTGTCTAGAAAGTATCATGTTAGTCAGATTATAGCTTAAAATAGAATGTAATTTACCTGTTAGTGTAATGAATAATGCAATTGAATTGTTCATTACCTTCCTAGCTTTTGCTATTCAATAACAATTTTTTACTAATGTTATTACAGATGAATGATGATAATGTAACAGAAAAAATTTAATAAAAAGACTAAACCATGTATAAAGTATGGAAAACTTTATTCACTTATAACACCAGTATATAGTCCTATCATTGCATCACGCCTGAACGTTAATTGAATTACTTTAAATATTCAGTGACAAATTGAAATGGAAAAAATGTACAAAAAACACTGATAATTTTCCTTTCATTAAAGTGCTATTAAACATCATAAATGCTCTAGATTGCCTCTACTACATAAAGATGCCTCTACTTTGTTTCTTATTTTTAAAATTCCTGGGGGGAGGGGGGAATATCACCTAGATCACCCTGTGTGTGCTCGACGTGGGGCCAGTTAAAATGAGTCCGGGCCAGTAAAGTTTTGGACTAGCTGGACCTGCGGGCCAGTACATGATCGCACACTAAATCTTTCCCTGTTGTAGAGCGACACATAGTGAGCCGTGAACACAGGCATACCATGAATCCCATTTTTAAAACGATAATAAACAATATCTAGATAAACCATATCCTTCTCTAAACGTATTTTTCAACACCCATTGTCACAATTGATAATGTTTTGTTTAAATATTTCATATTCAACTGTTTTTTTAATCAATAGAATAGAATTGTATATGCCACTCACGGGCTCAGCTAGTGTGCACTAAAAAAACTCACGGTATGTGTGCGCGTCGCTCTAGCGAAGCTTAGATGAGTTTACCTGGTAAATCACCCATGCATGCTGCTGTTTCTGCAGCTGTTAATTGCTATTGAGTATACTCTGGTTTTAAAGGCTGTAACAAAGGCCCGTAGCAAGCGGTGGGGCCAGTGGGGCACGTGCTCCCTCACTTTTTGCCAGATTTTGGTCTGAAATAGAGAAAATATTAAAAAGTGCCCCTCACTTTTTTTGGAAAAAAAAATATATATATATAGGGCCTACATCTTCTATTTTTTTAATTTATTTTTCTATAGAAGAGCAATTTATAATCTGTCTATGTTTTATAAGATTAAGAATAACATTGTCAATATCTCCTTCCCATCCACTGTACAGTTGTCATACAGATCTGATGTAAGATACAATAGGGTTAAAATTCTCCACTCCGACGCATACAAATATAATTTCTAATGTAGTACCATTCGTATATGGAATATGCTTCCTATACAAATATTAGATGCAGGATCTATTGACATTTTTAAAAGCAAGTCAGTAATGTGGATGACCCCTTTACATTGGGAGAATAGAGAAGAAAGTATGTAATACATGGACTCTTGTTTAGTACTACATTCATTAGAAATGTTGTTGTTATTGTTTTTTGTTCTTGTTGTATTTTCTAATTCACTGTGATTGTTTTTTTTTTATTATTGCATTTGTTTATAATTAATTCATGTACATGGTATGTCACAAATGCATAAAATTTTGTGGCTTTACCATCGGTTTTTCCATAATTTTCATGGTGTTTGGTTAAAGCTAAAACTCGTGCAGATGTTAAAAAAACATGAAATGACATATTCATTTTCTTTGGAGGAAAAGTGGGGCCCCTACAACATCCCCCATCCCGGATCTGCCAATGAAATATCTGACATAAATAATGGTTTTTGAGTACATTAAATGAAAGTATTGCACATTGCCAATAATTTTAACAATTTGAATTAAAATAATGAAATTGTGATTGCCATTTACAAAACAAATGAACTTTGAAATGACTTTTTTGACACATTTTAAAATGACCACTGGTCTGCTTTCTGCATCTGAAATAAAGCTCTCTGTTATGAAATACGTATGGAAAGTTTCTATGAGCTAAAAGTGAGCAAACTATCAGGGTGATGACACTTTTACAATGCATTACTTAAATGACCGCCATGCAAAGTTATGAGGCCGTTGTGTTTATTTTTTTAAATGTTTATTTGCCTTTTTCTTTCGTTTTTATGACAGTCAAATCACATGTTTAAAATTGACATCAATGGGAAATATGGAATAGCAGTATGTAATACGAGATTTACTTAGAAAAACTGTTTTATAGTGATATATTTAGCAGATTAGAGTGTAATTATGTAGACCATACTTTTATATATATACTTTTTGAAAGCAATTATGTGGAGGTCAAATAATTGAGTTGTTGTGATAGGATATCATTTGTGTTTTGGTGTCATCATACATTTTGGACTGATTTACCTGTGTGTACATTTATTGAGGAATAGTAGAATAAGAAAAATAAAATTTTAACCATTTTTTAGTTGTGATTCTGTATTATATTATTCTGAAGAAATTAACTCTTTGATGAAAGTATGTAGGAATGAGAATCACAAAGATTATGGAGAATAGTGAAAGCAGGGTAATTTGAGAGGAAGAAGTAACAGTAACTTGGATTAGACTTTGATAAGAAATGGAGAGTGTAAACAAACTTCAGTGCATAGTGTGTGAGAAACTATTCACTCAGAGTGGAAGTCTGAAAAAGCATTTGAGAATCCACACTGGGGAGAAACCTCACGAGTGCAGTGAATGTGGGAAGTTTTTTAGTGACAGTAGCAACTTGACCCAACACAGGAGAATTCACACGGGTGAAAAACCTTTCAAATGTAATGAGTGTGGGAAGTGTTTTACTATACAGGGTAGTTTGACCAGACACTTGAGAACCCACTATAGTGTAGAAAAACATCATAAATGTACTGAATGTGGGAAGTGTTTTGGTCGGAGTAGCACCTTGACCATCCACATGAGAATCCACACAGGGGAGAAAAACCTCATAAATGTACTGAATGTGGGAAGTGTTTTAGTCAGAGTAGCGACTTGACCAGACACATGAGAATCCACACGGGTGAGAAACCTTACAAATGTAATGAGTGTGGGAAGTGTTTTAGTGACATTGGCAACTTCACCACCCACATGAGAATCCACACCGGGGAGAAACCTTACAAGTGCAGTGAATGTGGGAAGTGTTTTAGTCGAAGTAGCAACTTGACCCAACACAGGAGAATTCACACGGGTGAGAAACCTTACAAATGTAATGAGTGTGGGAAGTGTTTTAGTGACAGTGGCAACTTCACCAACCACATGAGAATCCACACTGGGGAGAAACCTTTTGTGTGTAAAGAATGAGGCAAGTGTTTTAGTCAAAGTAGCACCTTGACCAGGCACATGAGAACCTACACTGGTGGTAAAACCCAGTGAGTGTAGTGAATGTGGGAAATGTTTTAGTAAAAGAGGAAACTTGGACAATCATACGATAATCCACACTGGGGAGAAGCAATTTCAATATAGTGTATTTGAGAAGAATTGTTGCCAATGAAGCTCATGAGGATGTATATTAGATATGGATATGACTGTATCGAGTGAAGTCGTATGTCGAGTGACATCAAGAGGAGGAATGGGCCAACAAACCCCCGCTGCCCACTCTGGGGTACTTTCCTGACTAGGATAAAGTGTTGAGTTTGCAAATCTTGGGGAAAAGAATGCTTTGAAAAGACTGGAGAGAAATAGTGATAATAATAGTAGAATTCTGCCCACGCTGGATAATTTTCTTGTATAGAAAGTGCTGTTGAGTTTGCAAATGGTGGGGAAAAGAATGCTGGAAATAGCGGGAGAAAAATAGTGATGTTTTATCAGGGTTGTGAGTGTCCATGTTAACATGAGAATTCGTACTAGGGAGAAAATATGTTTGTATTGTGTCAATTTGTGTGACAGAAAGTATTCAGTGATGTGAGAACTGTGAAGCATTCGGATAAACCTTTGAATGTGGTGAATGTTTTAGTAATTTTGAACATTTGACGAGACACTGGCAGATCCAGGGAGTGCAGGATGCATGCCCCCCTCCACCCTCATTTCCCCCGTGAAATATAGGCTCTTAGCAGAAGCATCGCTGTTACTTTCACGTGTACGGATATTATGATGTTCCTTGGTTCTGGCTCCTTTCTCTGAAAATCTGGATCTGCCATTGCTAGATCCATGAGAATTCATCATAAGCAGAAACTGTAAGTGGAGTTTGTAAGAAATCACTGCCTCAGGTGGAAGGAAAGATTGGAATTGAGTATGATAAAACATCTGAAAATGCTTATGAGTGTAATTTCTTGTTACTCAGGATGTTAATTTTTATATATGTTGTATTACAGAAAGTGACTGAAGTGTAAACTTGCGAATGTGTTCATGCCTTAATATTAATACCATATTTTACCTTTTTCATGTTTTTGCATGTTATTAGATAAATGCCATGATGTGTTCAATCTGTTGTCTGATAGAAGATGTGTCAACAAATAGGCTAAGCATAAATAGATAAAATATAAGTACTAACATTTTATGTTTTGAAATAAAAAAAATTCAAATATCTACAATTTCATAAAAGATATTATATCCACTAGCTTCCCCCGTCTCCGTACGAAAACATAACGCATGCAGCATCAGAGACAAACGCACAGCAGCAATTTTGTATATAGGCATTGAAAAAACACAATGCAATCGGCTAAAGCATTGGAATCGCACGCAGCAACAGAGCAACATAACACAAAGAAACAACGCACGCAGCATTTCTAAACCCGTGAGTCAGACACACGCAGCAACGGTGAAACATAACGCACGCAGCAACAATGAACCGGAAGTTCACAGTAAATAAAAAAAAACAATCAGTTTCATTAGTTTTTTGATGGTAAGTCAACTTTCTCATCAATACTGATGAAAACAAGTGCACGAAGAACAAATAAACCTGTAAAACGTGCTTTCCCATAAAGTGGTAGACTCAAAATGCGTGAAAGCGCCCCAGGAAACTGGATGCAGGCGAATTTCCAAAAAAAAAAAAACAACCATTGACACGCCCCCTCTTGGAGAATTTTATATAGATTAGAGCTAGAGGCTTTCACACTTGTACTCGCTCTTCATCTTTGTACTAATATATAGTTGACATGAGCGGTTTTTGTAATAATATCATAAAAACTATATAGATATAAGGTCTTTTGAAAGACTCTCTCTCTCTCTCTCTCTCTGTGTGTGTGTGTGTGCGTGCGCACGCATGTGTGTGTGTGTGTGTGTGTGTGTGTGTGTGTGTGTGTGTGTGTGTGTGTGTGTGTGTGTGTGTGTGTGTGTGTGTGTGTGTGTGTGAGTGAGTAGGGGGGTGGGGGTTAGAAACAAATGTAGATGCGGTCGCCAGCATCTCGACATACGTCAGCAGATCGTCATGTCACTAAAATATGCGTGTGACGACCTGTTAATGTATGTCGAGGTGGTGGCAACTGCATCTATGACGATTTTCAGCACACCTCCCGATGAATTATTACCAATTTTGAAGACCACGCCTATGAGTGCAACCCAGGCTATCAATAACCACGTACATATGTTTCTGATATGTATATTTGTATCCTGATTTTATAAGGTCATAATAGCTAGGTACAGCTGAAATATTACTTCAAATGTTGACTACGTTCAACTATAATACTTTACATCAGATATTTCTCACTCGGTCTAGAAGATTCTTAATGCATAAGCTTGCGTCGTGAGCATAAAGTGGACTCCAATACGATATTTCAAAGTCTCCATATTGTACAAAAAAGATAGGAAAAGCAATTTGTCCTTTTAATTGGCTTTGCAAAACCTGAAAAGACATAGTTTGCGACGTTTTCAGTGTCACATCAAATTGCAGAAGTTAATGACACCAAAGTGTGTGTCCATGGCTAATACCTGTTTCCTAGTTTCAAGTTTCAAGTTTATTTTATTTGCTCTAGGACATTTACAAATGTATGGGAGCAAAACAACTAAGTACAGTGCTAATTACAAGATATAAAAACTAGTACAAATAATACTATTTCAAATAATACTTAACATTATAGCAGTTATAGATGCCTCTTGACTAGTATAATTATGATTATACTGGTATGATAATCTATATCATTATATACAGGTGAATCGTTTTGACAACATATCTAGGTATTTTGCAACATCAATGGCTAGAATATGGTTATTTGAGATTTCTGCCATTATATGAGAAAAGTTGTACATATTTACATTTTGTATATATTTTTGTATTGTACGTTTTCTATATTCTTTAACTTCTACATTACTACATTCCATTAATGTGTGAAACTCATCCCCTAAAATATTTTCATTACAAATATCGCAGTACCGTCTATGTCTTTCTACGTTATTGTATCTACCTCTTTCTACAGCTAATTTATGATTACATAATCTAAACCTAACCATCATTCTACGATGGTAACCACTTAGTTCTACCAGATACTTTTCCATTTTGAGATCTGTTTTGAAAGATTTGTATAAGATACATTTGGAGTTCAGTTCTACATCTGAAACCCATTTTTGCTTATATTGGTCCTTCAAGCGTTCTTTAATCATGCTCTTTAGTTGGTTATTACTTAGAAATGCCCCTTGAGTTATCCATATGTCACTCATAACCCTCTCTGGATTCTTTAGCACCCAGCAAAACTAGGGGCACATCATTTAGTTATTTAGGACCAGTCTAACATCCCTAAAGGCCGTCATTGACATAATGTATGTAATGATGTGACCCCAGATGACCTGTTAAAAGCCCTTTGACCTCATAAATCCGTGGCCAATGGCTGATTGTGTGAGGTAGGTATGCATACAGTCGGGTACAGTCGCGCCCTACATAATAAATCTTGTAATATGTATATAAAAACACCGTCTAAACTTAGTCATCTATCAGTTTCTATAGATCTTTACTCTACACACTCATTTATGCATACCGTATGGAGACTACCCCCTATATAATAAATACCCATGTAATATCACAAAATACTTAGAATGTCATACATGTGTGAAGATTCAATTGGATGCATGAGTTTTACATATTTAGTTCCTACATTCAACAATCTGACGACTGGTTCTTGTACTGGCCCCAAAAGATCATCTATTGCACAGTACCTACACAATGAATTTTCAAAAAGCAAAATCACGTTTGAGTATTGACACTTATAGATAGATAATGATGAGGTTTTAAAAAGCCATGCATGCCCTGTCTGACAGAGGGCCAATTAAGCAGTTTGGTTTTTGTGTTGTTCTTTGAGCCAGGTGTGTAGTAGATAAAAATAATAAAATACCTATATGCCTTTGAGACAAATTCTATCAAAGGGCTGGATCCTTCAAACAAGCTTTCAGTGTAAGATATATTCTTTTTTCCTTATTGTCTGTTCCTTATTCATTATTTTCTTTCTTTTGGTTTCCAAGTGCAAGACACAGAACAAATACAATTCCCCAAGTTCATTCATTAAAGAGCAATAATGACACACCTGAAAATGAAGATGAGTACGTTATGAAACAAACTCGATTTTCTTTTCTATGGCAAATAATGCTTACGCTTGAAAATATATTTTGTATTTTTAATACACGTTTGTTAAAAATATTAATATTGCTTTATAATTCGTTCGACAGATGAAGTGCCACTAATTAGGCTTTTAATTTAATAGCAAACAAACAAAGTATTTTTGATATATATTGCAAATATATATTACTTACATCAACTCATCTGGTACAATATATACATTTATTGAAATCAACATTGTTTGAGGGCGTGTCAATACACGAAAACACGGTTTCAAGAAACAGCCTTGATGAAAAAAGGTTCATTTTAGAGATGAACGTTCACCGTAGCAAAGCTTGCATCTGATGCGTTTTGCACGACTTGAGAGTTACAGGAAATTTTAAAACTGCTAATCTCTATAATGAAGGACAAAAATGTTTTTTGACACAATATTTATATGGTTTAAATTTATTTTTTATCCTATTTATGAAATTAAAACCTCATTATATTGCACGTTTTTGGACTGATGGAGATGAAATTTTGATAGATAGTAAAGATATTTCGTTAGTTTGACCATATTGTGGCATTATAAACCAATGTGCACCTATGTCAAATGATATTATAACCCGTAAAACATGGTCCAATGATATGAATGGATTCATTCTTTTATTTCACTGATTGGTTTAATTTTGGAATAGGGCATTAACGGAAAAACAGCCAAAGACTATATGTATTCTTATTTTTCAGGGTATTAAATCTACCAAGATTCTAAACTAAATTGTCTTGACAGCTGTAGGTGCAATAGAACCTTTATTGTTATTCCTTGCAAGTTGTAGTAATAATGTTACATTTCACCAATCCTTCAAATGAGTTATCTTTGGAAAAAAAAATAAAAGATATTAGGGTCTCAAGGGAAGCTATGCAATATCACTTATTTTGATGAAATTGTCATGTTAGATAGATTTATAGATCAAAACAAACACCTATAGATATTTCTTAACCTGTGTGTTTTCCATTTGTTGATTATTTTCTGGTAAGGTATATTTGATGTATTTTTATCGTTTGAGAGAAAGTTTGTTAGAAGTTTGCATTTTTTCCATCAGTATTTGTGTTCGATGTTTGTCAAACGTTTGTGCCACTGTAGTATTTCATTTTAGTAATGGAAAAATAAACAAACAAACAAAGTATTTTGTCGAATACTTCTTAGTATGTTGTAGGTTAGCGAATTTTAAAAAGTAAGAAGATTCCTCTGAGCATTGGGGGAAACGGTTTCAATTTTTACCACGAGAAATTACCTCAACATTCATTTGAGTCACCGTGTGATGTGACGCGGTACTAAAGAATGAATGTCGAATACTTTGACCGAGTAATGCTACACAACAAAAGACATTTTAGAAAAATATCTTAAAATAAGTTAGTTTATGTAATGACTATTTTGTCAATAAAAACTTGACTGTTTTGCATTTCTATCAGATGACATCGTCAGAAGTGAAAACCGACGCTTGGTATTTGCTTGGTGGATTTCCCAATATGGTAGAATGATAATTTAGGATAATCTAAATCAAACAGAGTTCTTGTCGTTTTTTTTTTTCAAAATAAGTCTAATATTTGTAGAGCACTCAAATACATCAAATTGTAACATAAAGAAGATGTATACATTTTTCAAATTTGTGTAGGGCCCGACTGTGCCTGTCGGTATTCATACCTACCCGATTGCGGGATTGGCCTAGTTTCATTTTTAACCGTAAATAATGTGTGCATCTAGAATTATTTTAGTATTTTTTTTAATCGAAATATTGATACCTCAGTATCATACATAGTATTATTGCTGTAGTAACTACAAGACTTTGATTGAACTTTTTCAACATGTTTTGTTTGAATAATCATATGCCAGGATATTAAAAAACAGCAACCAGCTATTGCCGTGACTATTTTGTTATATTTCTCTCTATGGTCATTGTTTTGAAAAGATGACGAATGATGGCGAGTGCAGGGGGGGGGTGATAACAATGATGACACATGATGAAAGGGGGGGGGGTGTCAAAAATGCCGTAAATTTGATGAACTAATCCCTTAGAATAAAACCAAATACAAGGTTTTTATAAGTCAGGATTTTACTGCCCTTAAAATACTATTTTAACAAGGTTTAAACCATATTTGTATTCGTCTCTAAGTGTTATATATTGCTTGGTCGTGGGGTGTTGAGGAAACTTATTCCAAGCAAAAGTTGCACTCTGCCCTAAGTAGGCCTCCCTAGAGTTATGTGAGTAGGTCAGGCTAGTTAGCGCCAATATGATTGATGTTAATTTGAAGCACCATACGCAAAAACTCATGCTAAGACTTCGAGGGGCATGAAGCATATAAAGTGATGTACTGT
>CM032663.1:49400596-49418719 GCA_019095985.1 Streblospio benedicti
TCTCTATCTGTTTCTAGCTGTTTGACATACTATTAGACTACGAAATTAAAGAAAGCTTGGATCAACTTTATTAAAATAGTATTTAGTCAGAGATAGAAATTGTGATATTTAAACTGTCTGTGACATTTGTTGTGTTACAAATGTACTTAAAACGTTTAATTTATAGGCTGCTTTAGATTTTAGATATACCTATATATTATTATAATTCTTGTTAAATGGTTTGAGATAGTGAAAATATTAATTTTGTGATGATGAATGAAGTTTGATGCGAATAGATTGGAGATGTCGTCTCATTTGAATATTCATTGAATAATGCTGATTGAAAATATGTATGAATAGAACAGAAAACATGCAGATACAATAAGTGATGAATGTAGTTAATTCCAGATTGCAAAAGTGATCTTATTCTATTTTTCTTTCTCTTTTGCGGTCTGGAATACATGTGTATGTATGATTTAGTTTGGCTTAGATTTTAATTAGTATAAATCAATAAATGCTTTGTATTTCATCACATTATTTTACCTTTTTTGGAAATATATTAACAATATATTATCCTGTTATCCTACATAAAGTGTTTTGTTTACAACATAGACCACAACTTGTTATGCATATATGATATTTGCATGACACATTAATGTTCATTATCATATTACATGGTTATATTGAGAGCCTAATTTGAGTAGTCCTAATAGATTTCTCTCAATAACAGTGTATTTAATATCATGTCAGAAGTATTCATATAATTGAAATTAAGCGCAATGCATACGTTTTTGTTTTGACCACTGTAACTAGTAGATAATATTAGCAGTCAGTTAGGTGAAAGTCTTAACATCGGCTCCCTAGCCACTTCCCTTTTCTATCTTATTTTTGATGCGTTTGAAATTTTTGGCAGCATTTTGAATGTATTTGCATTATTTGACTAGGTGAAATGCAATTGTCTTCCAAAATAAGTGTTAAGATTTATTAAACATGACAAATATCTTTCAATATTATGATTGCACAAATAATTGCTAATCATATAAAATCCACCCAGGCGACTTTCTGAATTACCGGTACATTACATTTGAAGCATGGTTGGCAAGATTTCTGGCAGATCACACCAGTGACACCACAATAAACACTTCTCAATGAACACATTTCATATGAACTCAGATAGACAACACTGTTACCAGTAAGGATAAATCTAGAAATGAGAAGAGAAAAAAGAACCACATTTATAAAATGTAATAAAACCGGTGAGCGTAATAGATAGACAGACACTTATAGTTATTCAACTCAATCAGAGTAATAGTCCAATTATACTTTGAACGAGAAGTCAAAAAGCCACCCAGATCAGGAAATTGAAGCCATCCTTGAATTCTTGAATAGGAATGGGAGCAGACATCGACTACCGGACATATGGACCAATATGCAAGCCCATGGGGGTGGGGGGTCTTTCCCGCGCGCAGAGTGACGACTCGTGACGTCATTGTGATCAAGACAGGAGTTCCTGTTGAATGCTCAATGCAAATAACTATATGTGTTTTTCTCCCCAGTTTGCCGTTCATTCTTGATTCTGATTGGTTAAGAGCTGTAGGAGATCGGCTATCTCCCTACGTTGTGACCGATAAACACCATCAAGTTAAATAATTCGGCTAAACTGGGGAGATAAAGGGCAATGGTCTGTTTCAGTGTGGAGATAACACTAGCTATGCACTTGTGGTGTCCAAGCCTGCTCTCGTTCGCTAATAACGCTCACACGGGAGAATGCTTTATCATCTTCATGCCTTGAAGTAATAATCGGTGAATGTCCCGTGTTTTTTGTTTGTTTGTTTGTTTTTATTCATTTTTTTTTGGGGGGGGGGGGGGGGGCGTTAAACATTTAATGAAATTTGTGTTTCAAAGAGGTGTATTACTACTACAAGTATGTGCCCTCCACAAATGCTTTAAAACGCCCACCTTTCAAATAATACGTACACCGTAAAATATACGCACGTTCACATAATATGAGGACTTTGGGCCTTAGCAAGTGCTTATCTATATATGTTTTATTTATTGTATATGAGAAGTGCACAGAGAGGAAATGTATAAAGTACATGGCAAGACTTATGATTATGCGGAGTAAAATAGTAGATACATTGCCAATATGTAATATACAACAATACAATAAAATTAACATATATTATCACTGGCAGGTTCAGGCAATAAAATTGCCCCCCCCCACCCACCCAACCCACCACACACACAAATTATGTATTAGGCCTATGTCATGCCCATGTTGTTTGACGTTACCGCAGGTTTACGCACATTCAATACCCATGCCATCCAATGAAGCAGCACTCTTGTCAGTCCAATGATTGTAGATGATAGAGCAGTTGGCTATTACCCTTTTTTAAATCCATCAATATTTTTATAGACAGTAGACAGGATGAAATTTAAACACTCATATGCTTTTACATTTCTGATGTACATTAAAGGCACTGTCTGCAGAATGCATTTGATGAGTACGAATCGTGCTGTGTATATATGATTAAATGTTCAATCTTCGCAACCGGATGCACCTTTTGTGACCTGCTTATGGACAGAAATTGTGGTGTGCAAGCCATAATGTAACTCAATGTGACAGAAAAATTTAATTATTACCTAGGTACCATGAGAGCATTATCAATTATCAACAATTGATGATCTATGGTGACTTATAAGCCCTAGCAGGGCTGGGGTATAATGTATTATAGAACTGTGTTTTCCCCTTTTGTATATTGTTATAATATACTATGTCAAATTCAGAAAATAAATAACGAAATCAATTAATGACTTATACATAAGTAATTTCAGCGCTAGTATGCCTAAGTGATATACACATGATAACATGGCATACAAATTCTGGCTTTTACAAAATAAATAAGTTTATCAAATTTGATATGATAAAGAATTGCTGACAAATTGTTTTGTGTTTGCTTTGGGTCATTTTCACAGTGGAACATGGAACCTGAGAAATTATAGTGTAACAATGACAATGACAATGACACTTTTATTTCTCAAACTAAAAGTTCATACATATAAATACATATAAATATACACTATATACAATCAAAATGCAAGGTATAACACCATTTAATAAATAAAACATTTAACCATGTAACATGGACCATAGGGGCAAAAGGATAATGGAACGTGGAGATTAGGTCTCAAAATATAGTGGAACATGGATCTCAGGACTCCTGTGTCACTGCCCTCAAATATATACAGTTGTTCATATAATAATGATACAATAAAAAAGTTCAGTCGTTGTCTATGCACAGCAAAGTATTTCAGTTAAAATCACATATAAACTAACATTTGTGACATACATTGTGTATTTACATAAAGGTAGGGTCTACAAGTAGATCATAATATGTGTATATTCTAAAGGTACACGCAGAGCTGAATTTCATGTCATGTGAACCTTTTAAAAAATCATATGGTGCTTTCTTAGGCTTTTGCACACATGTATTCTTTTTGTCAAAGAAATTTGAATTTACAAGCTATCATACATGGTAACATTGGTATGGGTACATTCTCAATATTTTGTAAACATTCTACAGGTTTAATCTATTGGGCTCTTTTATCACACGTGTACGTGTTGATCTGCGAATACGGTCATCAGACGTACCAGTAGGTCTAAGTGGTTGGTTTTGTCTGGCCTTACATTGACGCGAGTGCACACGTGAATGTTGCAATATCACTGACCCTTGTAAGGTCAATTGATGCTTGCATTCACACTGCCATTGTTTTTCCTTATGTTCAGAGTTTTGACTGCTATCCAATATGTTTGGTATCTTCTTTGATGGTTTGCTGACTTCTGTGTCAATGCAGCTACCCAGTTTTTTTTTACGAGAAAGTGCTTTGAGAGACATGGTTGTTGGGCTTAAGGAGGCTAGAACTGAACGAGGAAATCCCCTGGCAAGAATCTGTGAGCCCGACATGGTAATTATTTTGCCATTTGGTTGTGATGGTGTTCGTTTTAACACCGCGTATCTGGAACTTTCTATCAACACATTTGGTTCACTTGATGCACTTTTTGTTTCCAAAAGTACACATAATTGCTCCTTTCTAGCTGCGGTATTCAAATAATGATCATCTTTTGAATAGCTAGCTGCACTCTGAAGTTCTTCCACATTACATTGCAGATGTTGGCTATAGTTGTGTTCCTGTAATAATGAATTGCTTACTACATTGTACATTTGCTGATTTGGATCCCTGTCTGGTTCATAAGGAATTTGAATCAAAGGTCCATTTTCCTGATTCTGGGAAATGATATGTGGTTTTGTGGTGATATTATTCACGTCTATTTGGGGAGGTATTTGTTGTATATATTGCATGCAGGGCAGAACCACAAGTGGGTTTGGTGTGCTCTCCACACCACTCATTGCGTCAACAGGCAGAGTTATTGGATTTGACGGGGCAAGAACTGATTGAAACCCCAAAGGAATAAGCTCTGATCCCTCGGTTGTGATAATGTTGTTGTTTGAACCAGATACTGTACTTTCAATCATCGTATGTGTGGTACTTTGTATCGGCATCTTTGTGTTACTGGGTGACACACTTCTTGTTTCCAGAGGAACCTGATGGTCTTTCTGTGCCAAGTCAATCACAACATGACCATATTCTAAGTCAGTATCTGAACTGTGCTCCTCTTCCCCAATGTCTTTAGGACTTTGGCTGCTATGGAATACTTTTTTTGGCCCCTGTGTCGAGGAATTGCTTACTCCATTGGCCTCTTGCAGATTTGGGTTACCGTTAAGTACATGAGGAATTTCATTCAATTGTCCATTTTCCTGAGCCTGGGAAATGCTATGTGGATTGGATTCGATATTCAAGTCAATATGTCCTATATGATGTTGTGGGTGAATGCTATTGTTTATTTGGTAGGGTATTTGTTGTATATATTGCATGCATGGCAGACCCAGAGGTGGGTTTGATGTGCTCTCCACACCACTCGATGCATCAAAAGGCAGAGTTATTGGATATGACAAGGGAAGATCTGATCCAGGAAATCCCATGACCATGAAGTTTGATGCCTGCATTGTGATTAATCCATCATTTGGGATGGGTGAAAATGGAGTTATTTCAATCACTGGACATGTGTTACTTTCTATCGATGCCTTTGGCTCACAGGGTGATGGACTTCGTGGGCCCTGGGCACAATTTTGTTTTGACATATCCAAGGTATTCATTACGTTAGCGTTTAAATTGTTTAACATTCCTTCATTTTCCTTCTTTTCGCTGTTAACTTTCTGTCTTTTGTGGCTCTCGGATAATACATTTGGTCCTCGTTTCGATGACTTGCCAACTCCTTTATGTTTATGCTCCTTTATGTTACGGTCTTGTGATCCTTGATGAGCCTGTAGTAGTATATTTGCTTTAGGAATACTATCAATGCATGCATCTGTTTGTTTTGGGGAGATAGCCTCTTTTATTGGAGTAAGTGTTTCTTCTAAATTCTCCGTGTAAAGGAGGGCAGCATCTGTAATTGATGTGCTCTCCAGTTGACTAGATTGATCAACATGCAGATTTAATGGATTTAAAGAAACAAGTGATTGAGAAAATCCTGGGTCTAATAGATGTGACCCTTGCAGGCTGATTACTTTATCATTTGGAGAGGTTGGTTTGCTTTTGATGCCCGTAAATGTGGTGCTTTCTGCTGATGTCTTTGACTGTGATAGATCTACACTTGGTGTTTCAAAAAGATCCATGTATTCTTTTTCCATAGCCATGTCTAACCTATGAATAAATAACTAGGTTTACATTCTTTTTGTTGGATTTATGAATTATGATTATTATTGATTATATTATTATTATTATTATGACTATTTTGGAATACTATATGATTCAGTTTACTGTAGATCTAGCTAGTTTATTTCATTCTTTATTAGTTTGTATTACATGAATAGATTGAACAAAGTATTCCTCTATGACGGAAACAATGTTGTATAAAATATGATTATCAATGGATGAAAAAATTGTTTGCTTTTCAATGAACACTAAAAAAATGTTTGTTTTTATGGTTTCTCCGAAAAAAATTGTTTGAAGCAGGTCAAAAAACCTAAATAATTTAGTAAATCACTTACTGTTTGTAGTCCTTTGATATAGCCTGTATACTCCTTTATGTTACGGTCTTGTGATGGAGATATTTTACTCAATCCTTGATGAGCCTGAGGTATGTTATTTAGATTTGCTTTAGCAATTCTATCAATGCAATGTGTCAATTTCAACTCAGTCACTAAGTACTGCATTAACTTTCTTTAGTTAGACATACGTTATTAGCAAAATCAATAATTGGTTTTAGTTGACATACAAACGTACGTTTGACGTTGTATTGCCATTCTAATTGATTTCTGCCTCGTACAAGTAGGCTGTCAGCTGGAGTGAAAATCATTACCAGAATTCGTTCAAAGGCTATCATATATCAATTTGTAGGTGTTGATCTCAGCTTTATTTTAAGGTATGATAGACGTCTCAGTATGGTATCTTAAAGGAGATATTTGTAAGTTACCATGGTAACCAGGGTACAAAGTAAAAAGGGGACATCGCAGCTTTGTTGCCGGAAATTGATCAAGAAATTGAAGATGGCCACCAATATCAAAGATGGCTGCCAGTAGATTTGTGAGAAGACAAATTAAACGGCATGACTGCAGTTACTACCTGTATATTAATCCATAGAATGAAAAAGCTGCCATTACATATATTAACTAAAATCATAATATAGCAGTAAATATTATTTGTTATTATGTATGTATGATACAAACTTAAAATATTTAATCATTTAACAACGTTTAATAACTTTCATGCACATTGCACTCATTGGATGTCCGTCATTCCTCCAAGTACTTATAGTACTAATAGTATGGCATTTGTATTGTTAAAGATTATGGTAAAAGTCATAAAAAGTATTAAAATATATATATAAAATATGACTATTTACAATCATTATAGCAATTAATAAAACAATGGTCACATACAATTGAAAATGAAAGCGAAATCTTTTCAATCAAACATTTCATGATCGCAAATTATATTATTCGTAAAAAATGTTAGCAAAAATTGCAACAATACTTGATTCACCAACGTCAATAACACCTATCAGAATCATTACCTACTTCAAAGGTAACATAATCATCTATATCGTCTTCACGATCTAGACATTGTTTTTTACACATTTCCGTGCAATTCAGACCATTTGTTTACATGGACAATCACTGTTTTTACATTTCAATTTACAGGAACATGCCTCGAGATCATGCACAGCATCGTGAGCTTTCTCGCCTTTTATCCATTCACATTTGAGTCCACTCACATTCTCCGATTCACTTTCTCCTTCACTGATCCAGTCCATGGCACTCTCAGGAATAGGTGTGCGGGGCATTTGAATATGGGCGAATTTCCAAATGCATGATTGATAACAAGTATGAAGGCAATGCATTGTGAGGGTGTGTTTGCTTGGTGGCAGCTGGAATGACTCGATTTTTTACCTTTCTTTGCTAAAACATGGTGTACCTAAGCTCATCAAAGATGTCACAGCAAGTGTACTGTTAGAGCCAAAATGTAAATTGACAGAGCCCGCTTGTAAAGACCACTAGCTTCAAGAACAGGTTATCATCAACATCCCAGGTGTTGTTGAGCATTTGAAATGTTGTTTGATAATCTTTGATTTGCAATGATAGCTTGACACAATGATGCACTTGATCATTTTAGTCGGTACTAATGGGATGACATAAATTATTAAAAATATCAAGAGTTCCATAACAACCCATGATTCAGTGATGTCAGAGTTCTATTGAATACCGTATAAGATTTATATATAATTATGCAAAGAGGGTCGTGGACATGTTTTTTTTTTTTTTTTTTTTTAATTCGCCTGCAATCACTTTCCTGGGGCGCTTTCATGCATTTTGAGTGTACCAATTTAATGGAAATCACCTTTTGTAGAGTTATTTGTTCTTCTTGCGCTTGCTTTCATCAGTATAGAGGAGAAAACTGCTTTACCATCACTGATTCATGTACATATAATTCTAATTCGTTTCTACGACGCACTTCCGCTTTAGCTTCCGCCATCACATTGTTGCTGCATGTGTTATGTTTCTCTGTTGCTGCGTGCGTTATGTCTGGCTTTAAAATGTTAGTGAATGGATTTTCATCAAGGCTATATATACTTCCCTCAAAATTGTCTCCGTAGGAGACGGGGAAGCTAGTTAATTATAAATTCTCAAGATATAATCAATCAATATTAAGCATTTAAGTATGCATCATGCAATCATCTATCATAAAGTGGCTCATATATGCAAAAGACGCAATGCATGCAATTGGTCCAGGACTGTGTTTAAGTGATTAATATATTGATGGTTCGGGAGGCTAACATCGCCTCATATTGAAGTTTGGAAATTAATGTTTTATCTTTAAAATTGTATAATAAAAATACTAACATTATTGATGATAATATAGTATATGATTACAATAGAATATCATTTCTTGTATGTCGTAGTGAAACATGTAATAATTACTCATGATTTCATGACATTTATATATATATTTATTGGCAGCTGTAATGTTCCTTTATAGCTGTCTGACATTAAAGTGCCGGGTTTACAATCATCTGTCAACACAGTACTTTACAAAACATTACATAACATATTGTACACTATGTACACTTTATACTAAGCAAAATAACACATCCTTTCCTTTCTCAAATAAAAAGTTGTTAACTTTGTTAATTTATAATGTACAACAAAATTATAATTATCAACGAATAGAAGTATAGTTATATATAGGAATACAAAACATATCACATCTCACATACATAAGTTCATTCAGGTAAGTCATCCAGGTTATACAAACCCATCATCAATAATACTATGTGGTGTAACCAAAATATGTTTATATTTTACAGCATGCCCAAATGTTCCATCCCAATTCTTTGCTAATCTTAGAAAAAACATTTAATTTAAAATAAATATAGTTTTCTTGCCATTGTTCATGCATTTGGATACAATAAAAATAACATAAGTGAAACAAACAAGGAAATAGGCAACTCAAGTGTAATTAGAACTTCAGGGATAATGTCCTCTATTAGTTAAAATCAACCACCAAAGTATTTGCAATTATAACATATAATAATATATATCATTCTATTTCAATACATAATTTTGTGAACAACTAGACATGGTATTCATAAGTCCAGACAAATTAGAAATTTTGTGGGACAAAAGTCAAGGGTATTTCATTTCTTGTTTTTTCATATCTATATTTTTATAGCAACTTGAATCTTTCGTATCAAAACCATCCAAATTTTAGGGGTAGGGGAAAGTAAAATGCAAGATAAGAGTTGTTTTGACATGTTAGAGAAGCTTATTTATTATAATCTGATTGAGAAATAGTGCACTCTTGTTTATTATTGAAAAGTCAAAAGCCTGGATTAAAAATAAAACAATTTACAACTATTTTTGACTAATATAGAACCCACAAGCTAAAAACCACACGCAATTCTAATATGATTTTCATTGAGTCAAATTTATAAACCTATAATCAATATAAATCAACTACGTGTATGTATAACATAAATATAATATAGTATATAATATAAATATTGAATAAATATAACATTTTCTGAATGATATTGTAAAATGTACACCAGATCATTGGGCTGAATATTCAATATTTCAAATATTAATATCATTAAAACTTAATTATCAACATATTGAATGACATATTGAATATACCTGTATAATATTGAACACTGTTTCTTTTAATGTATTACCTGCAGTTAGATTTAACAAACTCCCTAGTCATAGTTTAAGGCTAGCAATACAGTTCATCAGATGTCATCAACATCAAACCCTTGAGACTTGGGGCCTGAGTGTTTTTGCATGTCACCCCATGGCAGCCACCACATGCATCAACGCACTTTAGACCATGCTTGTGACAAGAACTTAGCTTCATTAAGCATTGGTTAGTATTTTGCGATTTGCACTTGCACCTAATACATTGTAAGAAATACATTGTAAAACACTGGTTGGAGCTATGTCCTTATAAGTAGCATTTGGTTTCAGATTCTAGTCACATTTGCTAGATTCCGGAGCGCACTCCAACAAGCTGCTTCCAGAGCTGCAGACTTTCGAAACCCTGTGTAAACTGTATCTTCCAGAACCACTAGGAGCCACTGGGATTGTTGCCTTCAAGAGTTTTATTGCTCATGACCAGTACAATTCACTCAGTTGCTCCCGGAGCTCCAGACTTCCAGAACAGCATTTTCTACCAGCTTTCAGGGACTTCCATGTTTTGGAAAGCCGGTAGGAGTCACTCTTCTGGAGCTCCAGAACAGCCACATCAATTCTGGAGCCTCTGAGCTTCGTAACAGCTTCCATTCTGGAGCTGTTGAACTAGGGGTCAGCCAGACTCGTTTCAAACCTTCCAAGTTCTGGAACAGTACAGCCGATTCCGGAGCACTGGAGCTCCGGAACGGAATCACTTCCGAAGACCTGTGTTTCGGGAACACTGGTTACAGGACTTTTCTTTCAGAAGCTTCATAGCTCTAGAATTGTAATTATGAAACACCTTCCACTGCTCCACAAGAGTAATGGTGCTGGCGATGTGGTGAACAAGGTCATCATGATCGGTACTGCCCTGAAATGCGTACCCTGGACCGATCCACCTCTGGACACATTGCAGTGACTGATTCTCAGGAACATTGCAGGACAGACAGTCACAATGAAAATATCTGAGACTGTGGACAGGGCACTGGACTATAATGACTCGTGCTGTGCCCCTGGACTACACCCAGGGTTTGACAAAAGTGAGAGAACTGTAGCCCTTGTCTACCTGAAGACTGGCTTTTCTACCAGCTTTTGTTAATAAGTAGACTTGTGGTCTACCTGGTCTTGGCAGGCGCATTATATAGAAATTTAAAAAAATAACGACTTGTCCAACAATCATTTGAATTTCCGCCTGTAAGATGGACGGGGTCGGGGAAGGCTATTTTAAGGCTTATTTTATGAAACACAGAGACTTGTCTCATTATTCACTGTCAATGTAATTGTTTATCAAATTGTGCACCGCCCTTTAATGGAAGTCATTTGAATCCGGGCTACCTTATTTGAGCAGGTCTACCTGATTTTTAAACTTGGTAGACCTGATGTCTACTGCCTTAAGAGTCTTTATGTCAAACCCTGCTACATCTGTGATCGATATTGAAGGCCGTGTGACATGGGATGTGACTCGACACGTCCAGCCACCTTTTATTTGTGATACCTTATTCGCCCCAATTACCACTGGTGATGGAGGTGATATTCATGCAGTGGGCTGAGTATGACACAGGCCCAAGCTAGGTTTCCTCACTCCCGCACTATGGCATTGTTGCAAGGTTTGAACTTGGTACCTTGGATGAGCTGTCATGTGTCTAGGTTGGACACCAGGGACCGGTTGCACAAACAAATCACGAAATACGAACAAAAATTTACGATCACGAAACGAGTAACGATAAGAATACGATGGTCGTTACGTGCGTTGCACAAAGCCAAATGTTCGTAGTCGTCAAAGCAGTATCATCGTGTGAATTTACGATCGCAAAATGTAGTACATTATCGCAAATGGAACTGACTTTATAAGCAACTTGTTTCTCTCTTGTTCGACTCTTTAAGGCTTTCATTTCAATTTCAAAAGATCCTGTGTACAGTATAACATTCCATCAATACCACATGCATATCCAGGGTGGGTGGGTGGATGGGTGGGGAGCGAGGGTTTGTATGCCCCCTTTATCACCAAAATACCTTATTTTCATAGAATGTTTGGCATGTTTACAATCAATTCCACGTTCAAAACCCATGCAGACTATGATTAGTGCATGCTAAAAGAGGCGAATGGGGGGGGGGCAGAATATACCCGCAAACTTATTTCAAATAGCTCATATTTCTATCATTGATAGAATACAGTAGAACAAATATTATGACCACCAAGCTATTTTAATTTATAGGTGGTCTCTTTATGGAGTGTGTTGACCGTCGACCTCTTTATGAAGACTTGTGACTGCAAGACATAGTCTGATTAGAGAGTTGGACTTAATTGGAGGTTCTACTGTACAAACTGTACTAATCTTGTACGTCGAATTATATTCATTGTACATCAAACCACTGTCTTCCAGAGTCGATGTCTGCTAATGAATTAATGCATTTAAAAGAGTAAATCTGATTGACATACATAGATAAATCATAATTCTTAATGCACAAATGAAAACTACAATATCAACGCAAATCTTAAAACACCACCTCTCCAAAATGACCACCTCTATAGTAAGACCATCTTTTCTAGCATCATGTATTTAACTATGGCATTATAAGGGACGGACCATTCGATATTTGGGGGGGGGGGCGACAAAATGTTTACGAATGAAACAATTTTTTTTTGACTTTCTAGAGACAAATTTTTTATTTTCAACTTGAAGTGAGACAAATTTGGTGAACATCAGGGACAATTTTTTTTCCTTTCAAAATCAGAGGCAGATTTTTTTTGGGGAAAATTTTGTCGCCCCTCCCCCAAATATCGAATGGTCCGTCCCTATGAACACTGTACATGAAAATTGTGATTTAGGGAATAAAAATGTTGAACGGATTTTCATCGAGGCTATATACTCCCCTCAATAGAGGCTTCCATTTTGTGCATGTAAATGTTCAATCAAACTAATATTATGAATATTTCATTTACAAACGACAAACAACACAAACGAGAACAAATCCACGCCACTGGCGCTACCTTTTAGCCCGGTCATTTTCTTACGATATTCGTGATGTTTTACGAATGAAAACTGCAATTATACGATCTACGATATCGTAGTTTTTTTAGTGCAACTGAAATTTTACGAAAAAAATACTGACACGACCGTAAAGCACATGATCGTGAACGTAAAATGGCTTTGAGCAACCGGCCCCAGGGCCCTCTGGCGTGGGTGTTGTTAGTGCACACTGTACAGCAACTCATGCTAGATGAGCTTGAGACACATAAGGATGACCGTCAACACATTTGCTCTTAATGATGTGAGGCTGTGCTGTATACAACATGTTTGCAGACACATATGTCCAAACTGGTGGCTGTCATTGATTTCCATACATTCAATAGTCTAATGGAGGTCAATACGGGCCAAGTCTTGTAGTCTGGGCCCTGTCTAGTGTAACCCCGTGAAGAGATCTAGGTATAGATCCAAGAACACCTTGCCTGATGAGGATAGTAACAGTGGCACCCACCTCTGATCGCCCTCTTTCAGCCAGACGAAGTTCACGTTACCTTCAGGCACCTTACGTCAGGGACTATGAGGAGTAGACCAAACACATTGTCAAACATACTTTTCTGATTCAGAGGAGGAAAGAGATCAGCTCGGAAAGAAACCTGTACGGGTGACCAACCAGTGGGGCTCAGACCGCCTTTGTGCAGGGACGAATGAGTGATGATATGAGGTGATTGCAATCAATAATTGTGGGACAGTCTGCAATCGACCAATCTGGACCAATTAAATTTAATGTTCGAAGTTGCAAGAAACATTGAAAATAACGGCTAATTTCGCCACTTTAGATGCAATTGGACAGAGTGCAGCATTTTCAGCAAGATTTGCTCAACAAGTCTGGATGAATGCAGCCGGAGTGCGGCTGAGTGCGGCCGATTGGTCGAAAAGGCATGGAAATTCACAATCAGCGCTAAGGTAACTAGCAGTGAATGGGGGTATAAGATCCTAAGTAGTAAAGCTATAAAGACTAACCTGACACCCATGCAGAAGTCAGATGATTTCTATTTGATATCACAAGCTTTGGCATATATAGGTTGATCAAAAATAGATACAGTCGAAAGAATCCCTGAAGATCTGAGCATTAATGGATAGCAAATACCCAATAACGTTGCTTATAATGTTAGCTGGTGACGTTGCTTGCACCT
The DNA here is from genome assembly GCA_019095985.1 of Streblospio benedicti. Taxonomy (NCBI): domain Eukaryota; kingdom Metazoa; phylum Annelida; class Polychaeta; order Spionida; family Spionidae; genus Streblospio; species Streblospio benedicti. The sequence continues at coordinate 49,414,526 of CM032663.1, forward strand.
CGATGCTAGTCCAACCAGGAATCATTTGACACTCATCATGTGTTTGACACAAGCCATATGAAATATTTTTATAGAGGTGGATTTTTTTAAATACAGCTACAGCGTATTCCAAAGCCAGGGTGTGGTGCATAAAACTTTTGCGAACTCGCTCATTTTGCGTGCGCATCTGGCTTTGCGTGCCTCGCTTTGTTTGAGTATGCGAGCGTTGTGCGCGGTGCATAAACGTGATCGCAAACGCAAACTTTGCTAGGCATATATGCGTTATTTACACCTCTATAAAGCAACTACCGCTACTACAAGAAAGCCATTTTGTGCAGCCCAAAAAATACCAATGCAAACGTTCATAAAGAATTCTTGTTATTGAACGTGATTGTGCATTTAATATGGAAGTAAGCAATGCATGCTGCGAATTTAAGGGTGATTTTAATTAGAACATGTATACAATCAAGGTACTACACGTCTGAATAATATGTACTAGTTTCAAGTGACATTCACGCTATGCATAATCAAATGACTTATTAATTTAACATACACACCAGAGCATTCGAATATTTGCCACATTATATATAAGGGCAGCATTCAGTACATGCAAAATGCTAAAAAGTAAAGCACAAAATATCTATAGAAGAGTATTTGTGTGTGTGTGTGTGGGGGGGGGTATTGAATGGTTTCTACGTGTTGTAGGTTCAATGTATTCTCCTATTTGGTTACAAGGGTCCAGTATCAGTTCTCTAGACTTGACAACCAATATCGATGGGTAGTCTCTAGATAATCATATATCTATACTAGAGGATGTGTCCAATCACCATATATATATACATGTTGTTGCTGCTACGTCGATTGTGACGTTGATTGAGCAGTAAAAACAACGCCATAGTCAAACATCACTTTTAAACAGTTCTTACGACATAATGTTTATAAGTAAAAGTACTGAAATCGCAAAAATGTAGGCACTAATTTTCGCTATGATTTTTTGCGTACGCACGAGGTCGAGTTATGCGTACGAAATGTTTATGCACTCGGATTCAGCTAATGAATTGCGTAATACTGCGTTTGCGAGCGAGTAATACTACTTTGCTAACCGCAAATGCTTTAAGCACCACACCCCAGGGGTCGGGTGCATAAAGATTTGCGTAAAATAGCGTTTTTAGCGTGATCGCTAAGTTTTGCGTGATCCCGCAATTAGCGATAGCGAGGTGTGCATAAAACCATTCGCTAAAGTAGTATCTTACTTGCGTTTAGATAGAACTACTAAGTATCTATAGCACAAAGCCACGTGCTTGATGTTTATAGCAAAATGTCCTTACCCGCAATCACCAAGAAGCCATCCTTGTATCTCCCTTCTTTCAAACTGTTGTCTCAAGTAGCAATTCATCCAAATGAAGGAATCATTTGCTGAACTAGGATATTTTGACACAACATACATGAATTGAAGCAGTGCATCACACACATCCAGCACATTTATGTTATGGCTACCCTTTCTACTTGCATACAAGTGTTCATTCGTAACAGTAATTGTAATTTAAGTTCCATCAACAGCACCTATGACATTCGGGAATTGTGAAATGTGGTAAAAATCTTGCTTTACTGCTTGAATATTCTCTCTTCTTCTTGGAAATTGAATGTATCTATGTCTCAGGTTACAATTTTTCGCACTTACTCTGTTTACTATACGACTGACTGAGGATCGATGTACACCTATACTGTCACCTAACACATTCTGATAGCTGCCACATGCATAGTAACGCAAGGCACAGAATATTTGCAGCATTCCCGGAATTGCATGATTTCTGTTTGTTGATGGTTCTAACTCATCCCCAATTTGGTCATACAAGTTCATTATAAGCTGTCGTGATAAGCGATATCTTTTGATTATCTCTTCATCGCCATATGCATCTAAAGGATTCAATCTATCCCTGAAGGCACAATGGTTTTCCAACACGTAGCCTTTGTTGGTGTATATTTTGTATATTTTGAATGTGCAAATAAAGTGCCATTGTCATGAACTACTGGGTATTTAAGTTTGTGATCCTAAAAGTACTGAATTCGCACAAAGTTACCTATAGTTTACGAGAGAATTTCAAAATGCGTTTATGCAAAGTTTAGCGATGATTTTTACGCACATTTTTTATGCACGTCATTTTGCCGATAGCGATGCGTAAAACAGTGCTAGCGATGCGAATGTAGTACTTTCTTCTCCCTAACACTTTTATGCACCCGACCTCAGAGCAGATAAGTTTGCGTATTGTATGCTAATTATAATTAAGTTCTTTTAAGTATATTTGGAATACTTTGTCAGAATGTAATATGAGCATATCTCAAAGAGATTTTGACTCTTTAAGAGAGATCTTTTCATCACCCTATACTATACTCCTTCTGACAACATGACTATTTGCTATGCATACCGATGTAAAAAAAAAAACTATTGTCCCGTTCAATTGATGCATTACATGTTGCATTTTCTATATAAAATTCTAAAAATAAAAATGATTATGAACACTGAATAAAAATCATCCCCGAAAATGGCAAAACATATCTACTACAGACATGCTGGAAGTGATCCTATTCAAATTCCATTTTTACTCATATAAAGCTACTCATTATGCATTGCTATCATACATGGTTGAAAAATTGAGATTGTACGCTTTCCAATGACATATGATGTTCTTTCTCCCTTTGAGTGAGCCTGTATCATGAAAATCCAGGCCTGCCTCGTCCCATGCAGTATGAAAAAGAGGACGTTTTGGACAGTTTTTAAGTATGAATTCAAACTGTCTGTAAAAAAATCCACCCAAAACGGATTGATGGGGATTTTTTTCTGAAGTACTACAGGGTCTATCGATATGAAGAAAAACAAGAAATGGAATACCCTTGACTTTTGTCTCACAAAACATCAAATTTGATGTACCATGACTGGACTATCAAGAGAAGGGGTGAGGATGTGGACGGGAGGGTATTCTGTTTTTACCTTGTCATTTTTTCACCAGATGATCTATGATGCAAAAAATTTTTCACACGCTATGCATATGAGAAAGACAAAACGTTTTTGAAAATACTGTCAATGTGGTGACTATGGTATTGCCACAGACGAGTGAGTTTCCCATCTTTCTCACCACTTTGCCGTTCATTCTCGATTCTGATTGGTTAAGAGCCGTGAGAGGTAGTTGTATCTCACTACATTGTCGAGGTGATCTCACTACTTTGTGAATGGGCCGAATTACTAAAATAAATTTTATCATATTATTGCTCACCAATCGGATGCAGGCATTGCTTACTACGACGGACTTTTTGTACTATACAGTTTTAATTTATGTTTATAAAAGAAAACCTACATCAGACTTTGCGCAATATTTTTATTTGCAATTATATGCCTATAGCTTGATACAGTATCACATACCAGTAAATACAGTATATAAGCATAAAATATAACAATATAAATCACTTGTGACACCCAACAAACTGCGTTAACGTGTTGTGTGCAGCGCTAACTAGCGAGGCATAGATCTACACTAAACATAACGTCCTCATCTGACTTCAGTTCTGACAGGTGTTTCTCGATGCGGAACGTATATTCCATTATCATAATGATTTGCAGTGTGTACAAATAATTCTTTAATAAGATTTATGATACATATAATTGAAAAATAAATATAATATCTTGTAGATCCTTGTAATCTTATCGTCTGTCTTTCATTTGTCCACTGGGAAGATCTGTCTATCATTAGTTTGTAAACACTGTAAAGCATAAAACAGCCACTAATCCTCTACTGCCAGTGTTTGAGTGTCTGTTTTACTCCCTGTAGTAAGTAGAGTGCTGGCCTAGATATACCACACTCTGTAAAACGCTCAAACATTACATTGCATTGTCATCTTTTTTCTACTGTGGACAGTTGTGATTTGATGGTTACACTGTCGCCTATTCCATCATTTTAATGATTTGCAGTGTGTATAAATAATTCTTTATTAAGATGTATGTTACATATGATTGAAAAATAAACATATTGCGTAATTAAGGTAAAAAGTTCTTACTAATAATTGTGATTTGTGGAACTATTTTCTGCGCGTACCTGTTTCATGGTTATGAGGCTGTCGCATGTTAATGTTTACAAAAATGATGCACGGCTAATGGCTTTTATTTTAAAAATCACGATAAGTGGTGAGAAAAAGGACAATGGTATGTTCTAGTGTTGAGAT
>CM032663.1:49418819-49463317 GCA_019095985.1 Streblospio benedicti
TGTATATCGGAAATTATTTAAGAGATTTTATTTTGAAAAGGTATTGGAGAATTTATGATGGCTTTGGTGTATATTGAAAATTATTTAAGTGCTCTGGCGTTTATATAGTTAATTGTAACTAACATTCTATTGAAAAATGTTAGTATGAGAAACAACAATCTCCGAAATAACCATATAGTTTGTGGAAGCATGAATAGGAAACAAAAAACTTAAAGCAACATATTCATATGGAAAAGTACACAATGATTTTTTTTTATCTTTAAGCTATGTGGTTTCTTTCAAATTCAATTGAAAAAAATTGAAATAAAAAAATAATTGTATGTATATTTTGTTTGCTTCAGGCAATAGTCCCTTATATGCGACAATTTGATATGGTTGTTCATCCAGAGAACATTACTTTTGATTCACAGACTCATACCAATTTGTTACAGCGCAATGTATATAATGCTTTTGGATATATTCTTTTTTTCTCTTTAGTTCAATATTCAATAATTTGCTGTGTGATACTTTATGGAAGAGGAGTGTTGAGAAATTAGTTCATAATGTAGCTTTTATTGTGATAAATACATGGAAATTAAGCTGAAGCAAATTTTTATCTACTTTTTTTGTCTAATGTTAAAGGGACATGAACAGCAACCACCTCCTCTGACAATTTCACTTAATAATTTTATTTTTCTATTTTCTTTACATGTTGCACCTAATAACTTCCAAAAATTACAATCATAAACACGCGTTTGATAGAAAATTATAAATAAATTAAAACAGAGACAAAAACGAGTGGATTGACATTGGGAGGTTTGTTCAATCCAGGACTGTAGCCTTTATTTTGATTAACAGAGTCATACCAATTTGTTACAGTGCAATAGTTATTAAGGCTGATGTTATATATATTCCCTTTTGTTTACAAAAAAAACATTGGGATTCAATATTTCAAGAAACCGATATAGGGAACTGATTAATTATGAAGAAATGAAAAGCTGCATATAAATATAAATGTATATATTCAAATGGCTCAGCAAGTACTATTTATGTGGCATAAAAAGGTTATATGACATGAAATTCACCTGTTCATGTCTCTTTAATGATATTTATTATTGGGGTGCAAAATAGAAATATTTTAAGTAAAAGAATTTATTCATATGAGTGTAGTGTATTGATGATGTTCAATAAATGTTTATTCTGGAAAAAAAATCTTTGTTGTCATTACGCAAACAGCGTTCCGAAATGTTGTCAACTAGAATGATGGCGAACGGCGTTCTGCATTTTAGTCTCGTTTTAGCGGACAAAATTCGTTGTTTTTTACAAATTTTTCTTGAATAAAAATGATTTGCCAAATTTGGGAAAGAGTAAGCAAAAACTCTCGCCCATCCTTAAAATCTTTCACCCATGGCGATAAAACAAACTGACGCGCGTGCCCAGCAGCTGGGTTCCTATTTAGATGGTTGCAAAAATGGTGAATCAAATTGGTTTGATAATTTTTCTCATAATGACATTGAAAACTTCAAAATGAAGATATAATAGGTGACATTCTGAAATTAAAGAAAGAGAAAAATGATTCTCCTGATAAAGAAATTTCAAAAGATAAGGACAGAGAAACCAAATGTTAGGATGTTCAAGGATTAAGAGAGACAACAAGGATTTGCATCACCACAATAGAGAATTCATTGAACCCATTCAATGTTTCCAGTGATAAGCTACTGTGCTTAAAGAATGGTTATGCTACCTCAGAAAATGCAGCAACAAAAGCATTATCATTCAGAAAATTGGGAGAGGCTTTGTGTCATGAATTCACCAGTGAATGCCTAAATGACCCATACAGGTTTGAGCACCCTATCAAGAGAAGGAAGGTAAAGTGTTTTTCAAGTGACGCATCGAAGGTTAAAATTTGTGTTAAAGACAAAAAGATCCATCAAATCACAGGAACAAAGGACTTGTTTGGACGCTTGCTGTATCTGGCCACCGTCTCAAAGATTGATTTAGAATATCTGTTCTCCTTACTCCTGTTCCCCTGTCCTTAGCTGATGTGACTGGAAACATGCACAAAACAGTCAAATCAACGTTGCTACATCATCTTGAAGCCAGGGTACCATTACTAAACATGGAGAAAGAGCGAACAGGGGAACATAGGCTTTGGAAGTTGAAATTACAGGATCAAATCAGAGAAGGCCAAATGACTTTGAGGATGCACTGAACAGCTCAAGCTTCACGCAATCATTGCAGTTATTTCTGTTGAGAGAATGGGCTACACAGGAGTATACCAAGCTAATAGAAAATCACAATATATTCCACTGCATTGGAGAGCTCATGTTCAAAATTTATGTCAAAGATGATGTAGTGGTGAAACACTAATGGATGCCTCTGCATGCATACACAAAGAGGCCAATATTGGAATTGTGTATAATCTGTATGAAATGTCCCAGAAAAAGACACAAGACGACGATAATGAACAAGAAGGTGAGGGGCCTGAAGAGAGGAAAACAAATGCTGCTGTACGTACAGAAGATATTGATGTGTTCATTCTGTTGACTCATTTTGCACCAAAAATGGGAAATATGCAGTTATATATGGATGCAGGAAAGAGTTTTAAAAACAATAGAAGGCTAATATATATTTCCTTTACCATTAGTAATTATAAGCACTGTGGTATAGCATTCTGCACGCAAGCTATTTATAGTAACAAGCCCAGATCAATTCTGGGAAAAACAGGTGCGCTAAGCTGGGTAGGACAAACAAGCTGGGCTCCGTTGTAAATAGAGAGACATTGCAGACATTCTACCTAAGAGCGTTTTTATTAAAATTGCGCTAATCTTCTTACTTTTAACTTGGGATGAATTCAGTAACCTCTGTTCTACAACATACCAGAAGTATTCTCAGAAATCATTGATAATAAAGATTTGCCGGGACATTTAATTTTCCATCTTTTTTCATCCAATACCAAATCAACAGTCCCGACAGCGAACGCTTAATGTTCCAGGTCCACTCAACACTAAACTAGTTGATGTACTAGTTCACATGGACGTGTTGAAGCATACACTTGTTTGGATATGAACGGTAGAAGATATAGTGACCTCAATGCATTTCCTACTCTGCTGAAAATATATCTATTGCCAATATATATATATTTTTTTATTAAAAATTCAAAAAGAAACTAAAAAAAGATTCATTTACAAAATGAAAAGGTTATGGTGAAAAGTGTCTGAAAATTTACAAAATACATTTCAATACATATTTTTATGCAAAATACTATCAATAAATCTGATATTTAAAATCTCACAATCTGTTTTGTCTATAATAAATTTATAATATATTAGATTTTCTTTAACAATTAAATTTGTTCAATATTCTTATGTGCATACTTTTCATTATTAAATTTACAGATGGAGTTAGTTCTAAAAATTAAATATGAAATAATAGCTATTATATAGTTCAAACATTTCAATTTCTGGCTTGAATCGTAATTAATAAACCCACATATAATTTTTTTCAAGTTGACATTACACTTTAGACACGAGAAACCATTTCTCATATACGCCTTATTCGTTTACAATTATATAACATGTGCTCCGAACACAACAAAATGTAAATTTTAGTAACAGGTCGACACCGGTCCAAGGTCGAGAAACCGTCTTACAACACCAATCTTTGGCCCGGGACACGAAGCTATAAACTTTGCGTTGTGTATCTTTGAAGAACAAAAGTCAAAACACTCCTGTACATGTGGCAAGAGCAGCTAGGAGAAGAGTGGAGAAGAATCTTGAAAATGTACTTCTCAAATTGATTCAATTGGTAAGTAGTCATATCTTTTCAGAATTACTATAAATTTGTGAGCGATATAACAAGTTGTCACAATTATGTGAGAAACGTGGTGGAATGACAAATTCACAAATGTGATTTACCTGCATTAAGTTTATGACCATAGTGTAGTTTCTTCGTCGGGAGGAAATGTTTAATGCATTGCCAATAGTTATTACCAATGCCATTGGTAATAACTATTGACAAGACAGCCATTGTGATATTTGTCTATATGGATTGGTAGTCTTGCGCAATCCTATCATAATCGGAAATGCTGTGGGGTGCCCAAGTATCTATCCCATATTGAATGTATTTTAATGAAACTGTAGTGGTACACATTGCAAATTGAACATGTGGACTCTGTGAAGTACTTAGGTATTCACCTGGACTGTAAATTAAACTGGCACCACCATGTGCAGTCAGAATGTAAGAAGACAAATGGTATCATCGGTTCTCTGAGGCGTAACCTAAATATAGCCTCCACATCTGTTTAAGCGCAGCCGTACATGAGTCTGGCCTGACCAACCATAGAGTATGCGAGTGCAGTCTGGGACCCCTTCATGGCTTGTGATGTCACCCGAATATCAACACTATATTGACATCGAAAAATGAACGTATTTTGGGGTGGTATAATATCATAATTAGTGTTATTGCCAATAATTACCTAATATATTCACTAAAATAGGGCGTAAGAAAAAGAAGAAAGAAATGGTAATGCCCAAGCAAGACTACAAATGGCGTTCAAAGCTGTCAAGAATGGTAGATTAAATCCACACCATTGTTCTCAGTTGCACAAAATATTGAGAGACTGGGTAAAAAGAGGTGGGGCTCCACCAAAAAATTAAGAGGCCAAGAGCCATACCTCACTGAGATTGAAGAGAATAATTTGGGTACCAATATCGTTTTCTATTATGTCATAATTGTTTTTTATTTAATCTTCAAGATATAGTCTATGATAAAAAGCTAACAAATAATTATCACAGGTTAAATTCTATGCCCATCAATTAAAAAAAGCACGAACCCGACAGAACGCTGTAGAACCCAGTGAATCTAGGATCCACAGTTTATGAAGAGACAACCAGAAAAAAAGTTCAAGTAGAGAACAAATATGTAACACTTGTTAAGAGGTTGCATTCACTTGTTTGGGTACCCCACTGTTGGTGACATGTTACATGATGATGTAAATCATGTAAAAATCATGTAAAAATAGCTGGCATACATACTGCATAAGTGAGCAAGTGCGTCGCTATGCACCACCAGATTGCAATAACTGGACATATCTGGAGTGGAGTGCAATAGTGCATTAAATAGTTACATATGTGTTGCAATGGATTATGGAACAGTGAGTTGACAGCAGCTGGTTTTCTTACCAGTCTCCAATTTTGTATTGGAATAAATATAGCCACTTCGCTATATCCTGATCATAGCAGCTGGCATTAGAGCTAAAAAAGGTGTCACAATTATCTATGATGTATAGGAAATCAAGATTACAAGAAGAATATCCGGCTTTCATAGTTCCATACCAAATTACAAGTCTTTCTTCTATCCAGTACACCGCCTAAATAAGTATTTTTGCTGTTTCTCAAATTTAACCAATTAAAAGTTCTATTACATATCCTTGTCCAAGAGATATTTATTCCTTAAATTGTAAATTTGTGGTGCACATACTAAACTTATATTTGTCTTGCCGATAATGAGCAGACATATTATATACCCAGTTTATGAAAATATTATCAGACTTTTTCTACATTTGCGCTTCTATATATATATAGTGGTTGAGTATATATCTTTATAAAACATACTTATAACAGTATTTCACAAATATCCCTTCGTCTTCATAACATATTTTACCACTAATAGTACAATTAAGTCGAATTTTAACAAGAAATTATACTTAATATTGTGAACATAATGCAAACAAATTACATGTTTGTTTTTTTAATAATTTTCATATGATGTCATATCAAGGATGTTAATTTATTGGACTGATTATTTCTCCATTCATTGAATCAAGTATCAAGATGGAATTCTTTTGGCATCTCATTTTGCACACATACCCATAAAAAAAATTTGATTGAGCGTTTGATACCAGTTCAGGGTTCGACATAAGTGGTAGACCTGTAGCCCTGGTCTACCTGAAAACTGGCCGGTCTACCAGCTTTTGCCAGTAGGTAGACCTGTGGTCTACCTGGTTTTGGCAGTTCCATTATGTATTATCAAAGTCACAGTCAGTAACAGTCAATAAGTCATTTATTTTTATTGTTAAGAAGTCATTTTGAAATAGGTGCAATATTTGTATGAAAACCTCAGAGAAAAAAATCAAAATAGAAAGCTGTAGAGTGCAGGAGAATCAGTGGGTTTGTCCAGAACAAAGTTGCAAGAAAGTTCTGAGTAGAAAACAAACTCTTTTGAATCACATCAAGGGATTTCATCCACTGTTGTTCAATCTGATTGAGAATAACACAGCATGTAAGAGATACAAGCTGTATGAATCAACACCAGTACCGCGTGTATCAACACCAGTACCGCGCCAAAGGTGCAGACAGAAAAGGAACATCAGCGTGCGCTTCGAGGTGCAGACGAGTGCGCCGCTGCTGTCCACCACGGAGGTGGGGCTCATCGCGGGGCTGGGCGCGACGTCAGAATAGGGAGCTAGAAGAGCAACACAAGGTTCTGCGAGAAACAGTCCCAAAAAAAGCTTCTAAAAAAGGTGATAGTGAAAAGAAAAATCGTAACGCTTGTGCTGCTGTGCGTGGTGCTTGCCTGCTACCTCTGCTGCTTCCTCGGCCGGAACAACACATACAGCGGCGGAAGCGTGGACGGAGACCAGCACAGCTAGCTCAGTATGGATACAACTACGACAATTACCAATAGTACCAAAGACAGAATACTGTAGATACATGTGTACTATGTAGTGATCCAAATAGTAGTATATATAACAGTATTTTTAACACTGGCAAATTCAGGTTTTTAAAAAAGGGAGCTCACTTATTTTATGTTTTTTTGTACGCGCGATGGATAGGGAACGTGCCAAAAACTCCCATAAAAATGAAAAGAATTTGTGAAAAAGGGGTGTTCTGCTCTCCCTGCGGCCCCCACCCCCTGGATCTACCTATAATTTATATGTAAAAGTTTCTCACACCATCGCGTTAGTCCACAAAATACCAAATCGATGTTGACACTGATTTAGGAAGATCTGCTTTTGATTCCTGATAACTTTTATCCATATAAAAGTTAAGTGCTAGATAATGAAATATAGTTGTGTCTTAATTCAGGAGTAATCATTAGAGTGATTAGAAAACATACATTGTACTTTTTAAAGACAGTAATGTTATTATAAGTGCACAATTCAAGACGCTCGTTTTTTTCAACCATTACTCTTGTTTTGCTCTGCGCTGCACTGCAATTAATTTGCCATTGTTTTTTTTCCTGCTATTTGGATCCTTACAATAATAATATTGAATTTGTAGCTCATGCGTTAGATCAGTGAATACTCATATGCTTGTATTATCATCATGAATGAGTTGCAGAGCATGTGTTTAATGAAATTCCAGGATACTAGTTGATGAAGCGAAATCGAATATATTGCAATGTGTGTACATTGTGTTTTCATTTGGATCAAATGAAACAAGATTTTTCTTTTTTCATTTTACTTCCATTATACATAAAAGCAAATCAGATATAGCATTCCTATTATTTATTTTAAATCACATATATATTGTCAATGTCCCATTACATAAAAATCATTCCTAGATAAATTTGCGATTGTTGTATGATTAAGCGTCAAAATTACAACATTTTGAGTAATCTAGTCATACCAATCTTACCCTAGATCATTACATAAATGGTTAAATAATAAAATGAAATGTTTTTGGTTTTTTTAAAATTTGATTGAAGCCATTGCTTTGCCTATATAATGCATTAGGTCATTTTCTGTAGCTAATATGAGTAAAACAGTTTTACTGCAAAATACTATCTATGTATTTAGATCTTTAAGTAATGTATCATTCTAACATTCACTTCACTTCATTTTGTTTTAATTACTGTGTTTATTCTATTGCTTCTGGTGTTATATATTTGACTGTGACTGGAAGAAGTAAACTCATTCATTGTTTTATGTCGATTCAAGAGTTACAACTTATGATTATGTTATGTTTTGATATGCTTAATGATAAGTTATATTAATAAATATATACTGAAATTGAAAAAAAAAAAAAAAAAAAAAAAAGGGAAAATACTGGTGTCCAACAACTGTTTGAATCATCATCATCCTTATTTTAACAAACACAGAGAATTATGATATTATGTCAATGTATTGAATTATGCACTTCCCTTTAAAGGGCAACAGAAGGAAACGTTATGCATTTTTTAACAACACCTGAGTGCCGGACTACCTGATTTTTAAACTTGGTAGACCCGATGTCCTCTGCCTTACCAGTCCTTATGTCAAACCCTGCAGTTGGTTACCTTTTCAGTCCACAGAGAATAACACGCACCTTAGACTATGTAACTACGTACAAAGAATGATAACTGTATAATTGATGTTAAATAAGAAATGAAATATTCCTTATATTTTCATTTCATTTTTTTCTAGATTTCAACAAAACAGAGAGAGCTTACAACAGTTTCTTGGCTGCTGGATAATTTTGTAGATTCAAATGAAAAAATTAAATGCATAGATGTACACCAACAGCACACATTATTTATGAAATGTACGAATAACAATTTTGATTTCTGCATCAGAACAGTGAATTCTCTTAATTTATGCAAAGGCTATGACACAAAAAGTAAAATCATGAATCCAAATTGTAAAGGTTACTTCAAAGATAAATAAAAGATGATGTGCTCTGAAAATTCTAATAATTGTAAAAAGCCATTAATGAAAACTGCACAAACCAAGAATATGAACAAAGAGAAGACATTTGCCAATCATGAAAACAAAATTATAAAATTAATACATACTGATCATACATATGCTATTCTTACTAATCATGGACTCAATACAAATTACACTTCAACTGAACATGATAACTTTGAAATAAACAGCTCTTACTGTATTGATGAAAATTATGAATCAAAGAAAGATTTTGATGATGATTATATATTTGACGATGAAGAGGATGAGGAAGATGGGCTCGATGACTTAGAAGACTCAGATTGGAGTTATTCAACCATTAATAAAAAACCTCAATCAAATAATTTTAACGAGCAAGATGTTAAAGAAGCTGTGAATGGCATTTTTGAATCTTTTCCTGGTTTGAAAGAAATCACAAATTTTGATGCATTGTTAACATCACAAATTATTAACAGTTCAACAAATGATAAGAGAAAAAGAAAATGGTCTCCAAGGTATACCAATTCATTCCATATCTAATCATTCATTGCTTAACATTCTAAAATGTCAATGGTTGTGAACATTCAATATGCTAATTATACTTGTTTTCAATTTAAAAAAGGAATTCCGTAAGCTTGTGTGACCTAAGATATTTTAGCTGTAATTTGATCTCATATTCTATGTACCTTAGTATGAAGACAATATAAAAAATAACTAAATAACAAATGTTCACCATGATGTATAGGGGAAATGAGCTAAACAACAAGATCACAGAAAAATCAATATGAGATATATTAACTAAAGATGTTTTACTGGTTACTTTTCAGTCTGATACAAGAATGTTTAGCAATTTGGGCCAGGAGTCCTAAAGCTTACACTCAGCTGAGAGACAGTGGTTTGCTAATCTTGCCCTCTACCAACACCCTAATGCTGTATAAAAATTCCATCAATCAAACGCCAGGTATATGTCCTGAACAGCTTTCATGGTTGAAGAGTGAACTTGAAAGGGCAGACATTCCACAAAGTGATTAAGTTGGGGGTTTGATTTTGACGATGTATCATGTCAGGTAGGTTATCATTCTTATTCCAATTATTTGCATGTTGGTTTATAGAACATTACTTGTGTCCTTCTGAATATATATATTTTTTTTATCCCCCAACAAGTTGCAATGTTAAAACTATTTTATTCTGTGTGATGGGCCTAAACTTGTTAACCAGTGATTAAATGAAAATGCAATTTATCCCACTTTTTTTTTTAACTTTATCAGAATATCATTTATCATTGTCTTGTAGGTTGCAATGGCTTATGTTTCTTCTTTTTTGTTTTTTAACAATATACAGCCTGATGTTCAATGCTTTTCCAAACGTGCCAATACTGACTCAATTGGCCAGTGAGGAGTGAAAATGCTTGTCCTATCAACCAATCAATGACCAGTAATTCATTTGGTCCAAATTTCTGGCTGCCATTTTTCCCACAAGTAGCATTTTGATCAGAAAGAATGGTGTGATGGAAACATGCTGATTTTAGGTAGTTAAATACTCAGCCTATGGCGCCCAAAAGTAGTTAGAAAGAAAGAGCAAGGTACAAATGTACCTAGATCATTAATATGTAAAATAGTTGGCAATTGGTGCAGTTGAAAAAATCTGTTGTTTACTCTGTCTCTTACATATGTAAACATTCTAGTAGAAAAGAATCATTTATTGTAGGTCTTACTGTAAAAACCTTGTATGATGCAATTGTTCATTTTAAGAGCAAAGATGGCCCCAAAAACATCAATAATATACATCCTGTTTGCAACAATGAATAAGAAAAATGTCAAATGCAACAAATGCCATAAAGTAATGTTGAAGAAAATTTAAATCTTCACAAGAGAGGTTCATAAAAGTATGCTGTCACCTAATTAAACTACAGAGAAGAAATTTCAGTTGAAGCCTGTGGAGTTTCTGCTGGGCAGCAGCTCTAAGCTGGGTGAGATCATTGTGCTGGGGATGCTAACGCAAATGAAAGAGGGCAAGTGGTTTCTTGAAGATCCTACTGGTTATCAGTAAGTGCTTTTAGACAAAGAATTGGGCTGTATTTTGTGAGCTATTTGACATTACAGGCAGATGTCCACCTAAGGAGTGAGACGAGCAATGCTTCACTATGCTACCAACAAATATAGTCTCTTTTCTTGGAATTTCAGCCACATGAGATACTAAGAGTAATATTGAAATACTTTACAAATCCAGGCGCTATTTCATTAATACTCATTGTTTAATTATGATATCAACAGGACCTCTGCAGGAAATGTTTATCTATTGATAGATATATAGTAAATACAAGCTGTCAATCACTATTTAATCTTTTTTATCTTTTTACTAATATTTATTTGGCCAAAATATTCATAAGATTTTTATAGAAATTTAGTGATGCATTTAGTCATCATATTGTTTGTAGAGAAATATATTTATGTTAGTCATATTTGTGACCAAAGAGAGAACATTCTAGGTGTTAATTGCTTGGAAGCGTTTCCTCCTTTACCAAGCTGTATCTTTGATTTTTCTCCGTAATAACGAGCATGCGTAGATTTGTTGGTGCCAAAAACTACGTCCTGTGATCACAAGGTCATCAGAAGTGAGCAAAACTAATGCTAAATTAAAGAGGTACTTCGCTAGGAAAACGCATGTTAACAATGTTCAAATCCATAATTCTTACAAAAGGTCTAGGACCGAAGACACAATGTGTTCCCAGAAGAAAGAAAGAATTATCGTTGAATCGTTCTCTTCACGTCAAATCGATTTGAAGTTCTAGCAGATCTGTCATGCCCCCAACACTTGCAAGTCACCTTCATCTAATGACAAAATCAAGAAGCATCGCAAAGGTCATTTTAAAACAGCTGTTACTATTACTGACTTGGTGAATCCACCCTCTGTATCAAAGAGTTGAAAAATCGAATGATTGAAGTGGTAAGAAGTTCCCCACCATCAAAGGTAGGTTTAATGTTTTAGAACAGGAAAGACCATAATGTTGTGCAAAGATATAATTAAGTAAAACATTCTCTTCTTCAGCAGAAGTATTGTTTTGAAATCAATTAAAAACAAATTATATGAGAATGATGTTATAAAATTTATCAAAAAGCAAAGTACAAGTTAAAGAACAATTGTAAGTCAAATCATAAATATATATGGAATATATATAAAAATAAATGTATATCACCACGTGAAAAGATTATCTGTTCAAGAGGACTCAAAAGTAGAGTTATATCCAAACAATCATTATGAATGATGTACATCTACATACAAATGAAAAATGTACTACTTATTTCATTTGCATCAAAAATGTCATCCATTTCACTCAATGGCTCAAAAAAGACCAACATATTATATTATATTCATGTATTCTGCTGGTGACATGCATCAATATTGTATAATATATCACAGAGTCTGTGTAAATGGAAGTCTCTCTGAATGGGCACCTGTCACTTCTGGGGGTACCCCAAGGAAGTGTAATTGTACTGATTTTGTTTGTCATCTTTATAAATGACATGCCAGAAAGTGTGAATTCAAGTATCCAACTCTTTGCTGATGATACAAAAGTTTTTGCAAAAGTTAGTAATGTCTTAGTCACTGGTGCAGGAATATGGTAAAAGGGTTGTGTTCTTATATGAGAACAAAGATGGCCCAGAAAACATCAATAATATACATCCTGTTTGCAACATGGAATAACAAAAATGCCAAATGCAACAAATGCAATAAAGTAATGTTGAAGAAAAATTTTAATCTTCACAAGAGAGAGGTTCATAAAAGTATGCTGCCACCTAATATATATCAATAGGTGCTTTTAGACAAAGACAGTGGGCTGTATTTTGTGAGCTATTCGACATTACAGGCAGACCTCCACCTAAGGAGTGAGACGAGCAATGCTTCCCTATGCTACAAACAAATAGTCTCTTTTCTTGGAATTTCAGCCGCATGAGATACTAAGAGTAATATTGAAATACTTTACAAATCCAGGCGACCACAGCTTGAGTAGTCAATGTGGGCATGTGATCTACTTCCCTTTCTATGAGAGACAGGTAGCTTTGTCAGGTGTTCAGAGAAGAGCAACCAAGATGGTCAGTGCATGGCCTGAAGGATCTCCCCTACGTTGATATATAGCGCTGAACTTATCTTCGATGGTGGTCAGGAGAAAAAGAGGCGACCTGATAGAGGTATAAAAATACCTGCACACCCTATACAGAATAGAACCATGTTCAATTGTCCTTGACAATAAACAAAAAAATATAAATTGTAGTAATAGGTGGCCACCGGTACAAGGTCAAGAAACCGTCTTACAAAACCAATCTTTGGCCCGGGACAGGAAGCTATAAACTTTGCGTTGTGTATCTTTGAAGAACAAAAGTCAAAACACTCCTGTACATGTGGCAAGAATTTAATTGGTAAGAAATTCCCCACCATCAAAGGTAGGTTTAATGTTTAATGGTTTAGAACATGAAAGACCATATCATTCTGTTAATGAAGAGGTAGATGGAGATAATGTTATGCAACACTATAAAGTATAACATTCTCTTCTTCAGCAGAACTGTTGTTTTGAAATCAATTAAAACAAATTATATGGGAATGATGTTATAACATAAGAACAATTGACATAACATAAGACTTTTTACACATAAAAATGGTGTCTGTCGCATTTCTCGAACTTGGCTACGACAGCAGTGTCGCAGATTTATTTGGGTCGGTACCTTAATTCAAAATAAAAAGAAATAATATTTTTCTACTCAGCCACGAACGTTTGACATGGCTGCGGCCATGTTTCTTGATATTTTTATGGAAACGCATTGTGGCGCCATCCAACGACACGTGTAGTAGGTGCCCGGTTTATTTAAATGACACCTGGCGTTTTGGGCATGCGCTTTGTATACCGGAAAATCCGTATCGAATAAAATAACAAAGGGAAAATTAAACAGTAATTTTTAGATTATGGACGATATACTAATGAATATATTTGTAAGAAGATGCTAACAAAATAAATATTCGTGTATCAGAAAAGTACTATCGACAAATGGATAATGCATTCATTGTTTCAAGCAGAAATTAAGAATAAACTCATGATAGAGGGATAATGGATGCCGATGTTAGTCGCATCAAGTCACATGATTTCACCCCCGTGAGGTGATAGAAAGTCACGGTTACCATATAAATGTACGGGAAAGTGGCCGTTTTTTACGTGATTTTCTGTACAAGTTTAAAGTTGCTATAATTTGTTAGTTGTGAATTAAATTATATTGTTTATGTATCATTGTAAACCCTACTCTATGATGACTGTATGTTGCCACTAAAGTCACATGCACAAACCATAGGCAGAATTGACCAGCAAAGTAGATCTTCTTCACAGGGCACTCAGACAAGAATAACTGCTAGTCAAAGTACATCTAAAAGTGAAAAGTCAACTTCGACAGACAAACCAAGTGGTCCCGAAACAGGTCAATCAAATAGAGCCAAGCAACAAAATGAATACTTTGCTGCCTTCTTTGCAGACAATCCCTATAATGTAAATTGCCAAATCTATTATGTAAATAAAAATAGTTAAACATTCATCCCCATCCATGCCTTAACTCAATACTACAAGTACTCCTTCCCCAGAACAGTCTCTGAGTGGAACCAGCTTCCCAGGGATACCATTGAGACAAAATCATCGGCAATGTTCAAAGGAAGAGTTGTCACCTTGACACATGCCCTCCCGTATCAATACTATACCCCCAATCTCTTGCTTTTATCTTGCACTGTTACTAACATTTTTACACTATGTTCTTATCTAAACTAATTATTTTTATCTCTCTTTCTCTCTCTCTCTTTCTCCAATGCACACAGCCTATAAGCTTCTTGATAGAAGGAAGGCTCAAAACTTGAAACATTTTTTGTTATTATTAATTTATATTCTTATTTACAAATGGGTATAAGATAAAACAATAGCATTGAAACTTCATAATTATTACTGTTTTGTCTCAATTTTTCAAAGCTTTGCCACATTATGTCTCGGTTTTTTCTCATTTGTCTCATATTCAAAAATTGGGCGAGACATGTGTCTCACTTTGACAAATTCCCAGAGCGATCACTGAATGTGGGCATGTGATCTACTTCTCTTTCAATCAGAGACAGGTAGCTTTGTTCAGAGAAGAGCAACCAAGATGGTCAGTGCATGGCCTGAAGGATCTCCCCTACGTTGATATATAGCCCTGAACTTATCTTCGATGGTGGTCAGGAGAAAAAGAGGCGACCTGACAGAGGTATACAAATACCTGCACACCCTATACAGAATAGAACCATGGTCAATTCTCCTTGACAATAAACGACAAAATGTAAATTTTAGTAACAGGTGGCCACCGGTACAAGGTCAAGAAACCGTCTTACAACACCAATCTTTGGCCCGGGACACGAAGCTATAAACTTTGCGTTGTGTATCTTTGAAGAACAAAAGTCAAAACACTCCTGTACACGTGGCAAGGGCAGCTTGATGAATCAAGAGTTTGGAAGAAATAAGGAAGACAAACGGCTCTATTCCAAAATGGCTTCAAAGGGAAAACGGGGGAAAAATACCTCGAAGACCAGATTTAATTGGTAAGAAGTTCCCCACTATCAATTGAGTGATGGAACGAACAAATAGCAATTGAACTTAAATGCAAAGAAGTGCCAGATGTTACATTTCGGTGCAACAAATGAAAGCTTCGGAAAAAAAATCAGTAGTGTAGAGCTCAAATCTGTTACACATGAAAAGGACCTTGGTGCCAGGTGTATTAATAGATGATCAGTTGAAGTTTGACTGTCACTTTGAAACGCAAGTGAAGAAAGCAAATAGGTTATTGGGACTCATAACTAAGTCATTTCAATATCTTGATAGATAATTTCTTTTGCCTATAATAAGTCCCTTTGCGACCACAGCTTGAGAAGTCAATGTGCGCTTGTGATCTACTTCCCTTTCTATGAGAGACAGGTAGCTTTGTCAGGTGTTCAGAGAAGAGCAAACAAGATGGTCAGTGCATGGCCTGAAGGATCTCCCCTACATTGATATATATTCACCATTTCCAACCGACATGCCAACTTTGAGCATCCTAGCTCAAACGATGTAACCTGTAGAGGGGTAACGAACCGGATGGAAGGACGGAAGGACGCAAATAATTTGGTACAAGGCAGTGTATAAAATACTGGAATATTTTTATTCCATAACAATGCTCAGTCGAGGCAACATTCTGCTTCACCTAGCTTTAAAAAAGTACAAACAGGCATCAAATTTACAAAGGGAAAATGTTTCAAAATTAGAAAAGGTGGTAACAAATGAACGCATTGCAAAATGGATATTTCTTCGTCTTTTTTAAAATAAATGTAACTCATGGTCAAATTATGGTATTTATTCTTCTTATTAGATAAATCTATGCTGTGGCTAGTATTAAGCATTACCTATACATATTATTCTAGTATTACATTTAAATTGATCATCAACGAACATCGCTGTGTGAGTGCAGTAAGGGGCTAAGTGACATATGGATCTGTGAGCCAGTAAGGGGCTAAGTGACATATATAACAGTCCATAGGCATACGTAATGATTTTATAGTTACCGCCATCCTGCACCATGATGTTTTTCTTATTTTTTTTAGCAAAATGTTGAACTTCATAATTAGACTAAAAATGACATAACAAAATGGTAATAGACTCGGTCTAATGTAAGGATAGTAGTAAATCGCCTTTGAATGTTGACTTTCCAACAATTGGGACAACACTCCCTGAAATTATAGCAAGTCATTCAATGATATTGAATTATATAACTGTAGATGCTGTTCCAACTGCAATTGATAAAGGAAAGCCAAGTTCAATATCCAAGAACAACTTCCATGAAACCAAGAACAGGAGCCAGAGTGTGGAAAATGATGAAGACAATGGTGAAAGTAAGGAATACCATCAAGAAGAAGAAATAAATGGAGATAACATTAATGACATGCAAATCAATGACATGCAAGAAGAAACTGATAAAGATAATAACATCAACAAAAGTGAAGAAACTGATAAAGATATCAACATCAACAAAAGTGAAAAAAATTATGAATGCAACAACAAAAATAATCAGAAGCAGAATGAGGATTCGGATAGTTTTAATACCATTTTAGAAGCACACGTAACGAATCAAAAAAGGGTTACGAAAGGTTTTCTCTGATTTCAAGCAAAGTTATGACAATAGCAATTATGCCAACATCAGCATAAAGCACAAAGAGGATATAAGAGGAAATAATGAACATGGCATCAAAGCAGAGAACAATGATGTATATGAATTTGACTGCAGTTCAGATCATGTAAATAACAGTAGCAATATAAATGTTGACGATGCTAGCAAAGCCATCAGCCAAGTAAATGAGGATGACGTTAGTGAAGTCCATAAAGAGATGAGTGAAGTCCATAAAGATGAGATCAGTGAAGTCCATGACGATGAAATCAATGAAGTTCATGACAATGAAGTCAGTCAGATTCATGACGATAAATTCAGTGAAGTTCATGACGATGAAATCAGTCAGGTTCATGACAATGAAATCAGTGAAGTTCATGGCGATGAAATCAGTCAGATTCATGACGATGAAATCAGTGAAGTTCATGACGATGAAATCAGGGAAGAAAATGAAAATGACAATACACGTAGTAGAAAAAGAAAAAGAAATATCATACAATGGAAAAGGAACTTTAAAAAAAGAAGGCGTAATTTGGGTCTTTAGTACAATTATATATCAAGAAGAACCAGAGACATCATTATTGTGAACAAGAAAAAAGTAGGAAATGGCTGTGGTAATAACTGCAGATATCGTTGTAAAAACAATATACCTTTGGATGAACGTAAGTGTATATTAAAAAAATTTTGGTGGTCAGGGTCCATTGAAAATTGTAGGGATTTTGTCCTACGGCACGTAAAAGTAGAAGCAAAACGACGTGCCTATGGTAGAAGCATTCGAAATAGGAGAAAAAGTCTTGTTTGTTGTTTCACATCTAACAATGTAGAATATAGAGTATGCAAGGAGATGTTTTTATCTACACTGGATATTTCAAAAAAGTTTGTTAGTGTTGCCTAATGCTAAAATTGCAGATTTACAGAAATTGAAGCAAACCATAATTCCAGTGGAACATCATGATTTTTATGATTCACTTAAAGAAGGCAAAGTAGTTCAGGCTACTGATTCAGACACAACATCAGACCATTCTGAAGATTTGTAAAATGTCAACACGTACACCAATGATGTAAATGTATAAATGAGTTACTATGTAATCTATTTAAATGTTGCAATTATTCTAATGAGGCTTTCCTAGTTTGCTTGTGGATGCAATTCTACTCGTTCTCTTTCTCTACTTTCTATGGCAAGCAAGTTCCTACCACTGTAATGACATAGCTTAAAGTAGGTTTCACAAACCTAAGCTTCCATTAAACTATATCAAGTAGCCCTGACGGGACTCGAACTCACGACCCCAAGGTTATGCGACCAGAATGATACTAACATATCATCAAGCAGCGGACTGCTAAAAGGTTACTCGACTGAGCTGTTGTCTCTAACCCCCAGCTTACATACTTGGTCAGTTATCATCTTCAACCTTAGGTGGGATTCAAACTCAAAACCTCTGGCCGTGGGTTGAAGATGATAACTGAACAAGTATGTAAGCTGGGGGTTAGAGACAACAGCTCAGTCGTGTAACCTTTTAGCAGTCCGCTGCTTGGTATGATGGTATCATTCTGGTCTCACAACCTTGGAGTCATGACTTCGAGTCCCATCAGGGCCACTTGATATGGTCGAATGGAAGCTTACCCCCCAGTTCAACAGGACGTGGAGTCGGCTCCGCGTGACCATTTTTGCTCAAAATATAGGCTAAGTGCGAAAAAACAGGAAAAATATTGCTAATTTAACCCTTTCCTTGTGCGGTCCGCACCTGCGGCGTCCCATGGCGTTTCTCGGCCCCTTGCGGAAAAATATCCCTCTATAGCCGCGAGACAACGGACCCACACCGCGCCCTAGTGAACTGGGGAGTTAAGGTTGTAAAACAGCGTTTAAGGATGATCTAAAAGCTGTTTGAAATGTTTAAACTGCAATGCAGTGTCACTATTACAAATTAAATGAATATTTCATGAAAAGAATGCTACCATTGGCATTTGCATTACAATGGTTGTTTAACTTTAAAGATATACACAACAGGGCGTCCAAACAAATCTTAGTGACGTTACCTCAGTTTACAAGAAATGAAAAATTATAGAAGAGTTGTACAATAATAAACTGCATGCATGAATGTTTCACACAGTGTAACAATGAGTTCAGTAATTGTATGTCAAAAAAGATTGTATCTATTTCTTAGTGTCACAATGTCAATGTTTACAATTTGAAACTGGTGTATGAAAGATAATTAAGTTTATGAAAATGTAAATAAAATACTGTGTTATTGAAAAATTGAATTTCTCTTATCATTGACCATTTACATGTAACTCTTTTTCCATCACTATCACAATTCCAAGTAAAATATGTTGCTAAGTCCTTGAAATGCATCCCCTATGAGTGGTAATGCACTATTAAAGTGATTCAGTGAGACTGCAAGGAGTGCTTTATAATTACAAAAATGTTAAAAAAATTCAATGACATTTAAGAAGAAAATGTATGAGTATTACAATTAGATTCTTTTGATATTATAATATTAATAAAATCTTTACATTATATGAGTAGTCAGGCTATCATAAGTAGATTTATTGCAAGTTTCTGCACTATTATATCAACAAAATCAGATCTAAAATTTAACCTCATGATGCAGTTTCATGCTACCGTAATTACACACGTACAAAATGATTATACAGAGCAAGTTCAACTACAATTTTTGTGCAGTAAGGGACTAAGTGATTTGGGTGGGGAGTGCATTATGTTATAAATAATAATTATTGTGAATGAGTGCGCTGGTATTATGAGACGAATATTATGAACAATATTTTTTTCACATACAATTTCATACAGCCTTTTCATATTTATTCGGATAATCATGAACTTTTAATGAGTATCTAAATTGTCATGTAAGAAATATGTATCTGCACTGCGAGGAGTACTTTGTGTTATAAAAAATAATAATAAAGAAATTCAATGATATATAAGAAGAAAAGGTATTAAGTATCACGATTAATTTCAAGTGATAGCACTGTAACTCTCCTAACAATTTATTTTGATATTTATAATATTTATAAAATCTGTATTTTAACTGAAGAGTCAGCCTATCATAAGTAGATTTTTTTTTGCAAGTTTCTACATTGTTATACAAACAAAATCAGGTCAAACATTCAACCCTATATTACAGTTTCATGCTACAGTAATATTATACATGTAAAAATGATTGTAAAGAACAAATTCAAGTAGGATAAAATTTTGAATACCTGAAAGAATACAAAGGTAAGCTTTCATTGGCCTTCTATGAAATAACTTTTTTACTTCTCATGCCATTATTGCAGTCTAAGTCTGAGGCTGAGTTTCAAACTTACAAAGACAAAGTCAAAGCCTTCAAAGTTCAAAGTACAAAACTTAAAATCCTATTATCATTTTATCGCCACTAGCCCTAGTAGTACTATAGTTATGTAATTACTGATTGTTTAATAAAACACAATCAAAATTACATTTTACTTTAGATGCAGCTGTGAAAGCAAGATTACAGAGACAACATTTCAAGTTTTGAAAATATTGAAGACCAGCCATGTCACTTGGGAATATGAGATTTGAGAACAGTCAGGACAACAATTAATGAAAACGGGATCAGCAAAACTTACTAAAAGCTAGTTATTATTTCAAATGTAAGATGGATCAGTGTTTACTATAGGCTTATACATTCATAACAAGAATGATGTTCTAACTAGTTTTCCTAACTGAAAGACTTAATTTATTACAGTTTGAGGTGTATTAATAAAATATATCAAAAGGTCTATCCTGTGTAGTATTACATTAGTTTATCTTCAGTTCTTCCGTATTTTTATATGATGAACAAACACTTTCTTCTAATACATAACCAATGCTAGCCATATTGTTTCAATTATCTAGATTATACATTATTGGGACATTCATTCAATGCTGATAATCATTAATTAAAATAATAATTAATTGCAATATCAATAGTCTTACATAGACAAAATAGTATCAGTAAAGTTATATCCAATAAGCATTAAATCTGAAGTGATAATTCAAATAAATTATTAAAACAACTTGAAGATTTGTTTCTAGTTGTTTTTTGCTACTCCTGAAAACTTTGCTTTTATCACTTAGCCCCTTACTGCATTTATGGGTCCAAATGTCACTTAGCCCCTTACTGCGCTCACCAGGGTTAGCACACAACCAAATACTTATTTTTCCAGGATTTTTCAGCGGTATTTTGGCATAAAACGTGTCATTTTTCCAGGGGAATGAGCTAATTTTCCAGGGTAGTTATCTTCGATAATAATTAAATTGTGGTACTTCTTGAATTAAAAATATAGACGAGTGTACACCCTTCACAGTCAATTGAAGAAAAAATAGGATTTTATTCATATAATCTTACCGAAGGTAGTAACTTACCTTTGGAAAAAATTATATATGAAAAAATCAAGTGATTGTGACATCAATCCTGCACAGATACGCAATTTAGAGTGATCTATCCAAAGAGCATCTCTACATAGCATGTGCATATGCACCATGGTTTATTTGTTGACACTGACTGCATACTTTGACAATATTTTGAATCTTCTAATGACATCTGGTCAATGTTAGCTACACTGGGATAAGATTGAATAATTTTTTTTTTTTTTTAATTTGAAAAAAATTCTACGTCTCATGGGAATCATTTTAAAAAAAGGATCACCAAAATCTGACAAGAATTGACACAGTTATTAACATTTCTTTGTCTGTTTTGGGCGTATAGATTCGGACACGATTTTCCCAATTAAATTTACCGATTCAAAATCCTCTAATTTTCCCGTAGTAAAAAAGCTGATGCTGCAGACCCACAAAATCGGAGATGCCTTTTTTAAATTGACAATGTGTTTGATTTTCTGACCATCGGGCGACATCTTGAAAATTTCATACACATCTGCCTAGTCAACACATATGCACTATATTTTCTTAATTTTACTGCAATTCGTCCAAGTCCAACGTTATAAGAACTATTTAGACCACAGTAGAAGATAAGGCAGCAAAAATAAACATGGCGAATTTGTCAGCAAATTATGCATTTCATGTCAAGAAAAGACACACATTTTAAACTAATCCAGCAACAACAAACTAAGTGCTTGAATTCTTGTCAATAAAAAAATATGAAAGTTGGCTTATTCAAAAAAGTGATAGGTTACGTTGTATAACGTCATGCTCTACGTTAAACGTTTTGTAAAACCTGTAAAGCACCTGTAAAGATTTTGAGGTGCTTGGGACATCAATTAGAAAAGTTTTTCCAGCCCAGCAAATTAAGTTTATTCCATTGGGGCCAGGCTGTTTGGCGAAGGATACATTTAACTGGTCTGGCACCCTTTATTCAAGAAAAGAAAAATCACATTCAAATTGCTTGGATTGATGTGCCTGCCATATTTACCTTCAGGAAATTTCACCAACCTTTACAGCCATGCAAGAACTGCTAACTCCTGCGCATCCAAAAGCTTTACACGATCTGTGTCAGTATATTTCCAGCACATGGATCGAGGGGTATTGGGGTCCAGGTGATTGGAGTTGTTACGGCATCAGTGTCCGTACCAACAATGACGTCGAGGGCTGGCACTTTCGCCTCAACAGTCTTTGCAAAAAAATCCATGTCAACCTGTATGAGCTAATTGCACTCATTGAAAAGGAATGTGCCCAGCTAAGTCTGCAGTGCAGCTTGGTGGCAGAACACAAACTTGTTCGTTGCCAGAGACGCCAATATAAAACCATGCAAGGTGAAATCTTCAAGGCATGGGATACATACAGAGCTGGTGGCGAAGGTAGGGCCAATAAGCTGCTAAAATCCATTGCCATGTTGATCAAACCAGCGGAATATCTGCAAGGAGATAACAATTGATTGTCAAGGTCCCCGACAGCATGGTTTTCTGATGCACTCCAAATCCTCATCATCCCCATAGTCCTTGATGTCGACATCCTCCTTTGTCTTCCCTTGTACCCCTTATTGTCATGCCTTGATTCATACTTTGTGTGGTGATACTACTACATGTTGCTAGCACTTGATCTTGGTTCTCCATCGCTTATCCGTGGTTCCAGTGGTTGCAAGTAGTTTGAGCGTGTTCTTTTTTGAGCTGGCGCCACAGCATTTCGTTCAGCCAATTGTCGTTCCGCCTCTGATGGTTGATTGTGTAGGCTGCTCAATTCTTTTTGAAGCGTTTTTACTAATATTGAGTGGAATCGTTTCACTTGATAAGGAATCTTTATGTTTAAATGTGCTGTTTGTTTCGATAGTGCATTATTTTGCATGTACGGGTTGCTAAATTTTTCTGTCTCCGATTTGTCCCTATTTAACTGCGTATTTTATATGACAAATGTACAGTTGTTACTGACAGTAGTTTGATTTGCCACTGTGTTGGTCACCTATCGAGCTGTAGTGATTAGTGCAGGCAGCCAGCAGGATAATCACTGCTAGGTGTATTGAGTGCTGCAGTAACCTGGGTGCGAGTACCTGGTTCCAGTAACCTTGAGGATGGTGGCAGTTTGGTTCGTGGCTTGGCTTGTATTTCATGCTTGTAAGTGGGGTGTTGCGGTAACCAAATGTTTTATTTTTGTATTTCTTTCCAATAGCATTGTTTATAGTGAATTACATGCATGAAAAAATAAAGTTGTTATATTCTTTAAATACACACATGCTCAGGTCATTATGGATTGTTATGATAGTTAGTGAGATTAGAGTTATTGATTAATTAATTTGTTTATAATTATGTCTCTTTCTTTCATTCTTGTTCTACATATACTTTATTGTTAATATGAATCTAGACTATATTTAATAATGTTGATAGTTCTTTGTTATTTTTGTCATTATTGTTCTATATATTAATGTTGTTAGTCCATTGTTAATATAGATCTACAGCATTTATGTGATAATGTTGCTGTCTAGGTGGTTACTATGTGACAGTGTTTAATTTTATGTTGGTGGGTGCTGTAACCTACATGTAATTGATTGCTGATCCTTCATGCTTATAAACTGTTGAGTCTTTAATACATTGTTGAGTTTTATTGACATTTTTATAACAAAACCATAATTCATAAGTATTACAATAGTAATTACTCCACTTCTCACGTAATAGTCTGGTGCCATATGTAATTCCTTAGGATTTGTCTGTTAAAATTTATTTTTTTGTTGATTTGGGCAGTTTAGGGACCAAACTAACCAAAAATGTCGGGGGGCAAATTTTCCTACCCCTGCCCCCATTTTGGGGGCAGTTATTGATTTTTTCCTTCAGGGGTCTGACAGCACCCTCTTGGGGGTTAATATCTGCTAATAAAGTGGTAACATTTGTAAATTTAGTCTCATATATGGGGTAAATGAGGAGGACGCTGAAGCCAATTAAAATATTTTTATTGAGATATATTGAAGCGTTTGTGGCAAAATTGTCCTTTATTGTAATATTCTAGCTTAGAAAACACAATAGAACAAGTAATGAAATTAGAACTAACTACATTTAAGTACAATATATGAGCATAAATTCAATGCTCATTACATTTATTCTATTATCTATCAATAACAATACACTTGAAGCAATTTACTCCTACATATGATATTTGTCGTAAAATAGCAATCAAAGCATCTACATAGATATTCTTCAATATTGTGGCTCTCAGCAACATGAATTAGCAATCATCAACGAGATAATATCTCGGTAACATATAACATAACACTGTCTTTTTCACAGAAGTGCACATTGTACAACACTGTACTCTAAACAGCTCTACATCTTCATTTGCAGCCACATTTTGTATTCTGAACTGCTTGAGGTCATGGAGGGTTGAGACATCTGACTTACATAAAATTGCCTAGAGTGGTCTCGGCCATGATTTGTTGCCTAAAGGGTTGAAAACACGCTTCGAAATCTATCTCGCCTAACGCTGCAAAACGACCACATTAAAACACCGGCGAATCGTCAGAAAAGCACCGACGAAACGTCCACAAAACACCGGCGAATCGTCCCAGAAAAGCACCGGCGAACGTCCAACGTCCACCGGGCGAAACGTCCACACCGGGCGAAACGCCCAGAAACCAAACAAATAATTTACCAAGAAAGTGTGATATCTGCGATTGTCTAAACTAGTAAACTGCTAATTTGTAACTTCACCACAATGGAAGTAAAAGACATGGACGAAAATAACAATACAACTATTCTAAGCAAGTAAGTAATTCTTTATTAAAAAGTTTATACTCTGAGACATATACACATATTCCAATTGGAAAATCAGTCTTCTTTGTCAGAAGTAGTTTTGGAACTACTATTTTGAAAAGGATACTGTGGTTTCGAAACATCTAAAATGAGTAAAAAATTTGACCAACAGGCTTTATGCGTTATAAGAACTATTTAGACCACGGTAAAAATAAGGCAGCAAAAATAGAACATGGAGTAGAATCAAATTTGTCAGAAGCATTTATGCATTTCAATAACCTGTAGAGAAAGACACAAGATTCAATTCACTGATAAGACCACAACGAAACTCCACAAAGACACCGCCACCACTTGAGATCAGACCACGTTATTGCCTCAACAGAAACGTCCAACTGAACTGCCAAGCAAAGTGTAGGTATAAAGTGACCTACCTGAGCGACATACGCCTGGTGAAAAGCCCGAGCAGGAGGATATTCACTTTGCCGTAGTGGTTCTCGCTGCCCCCGGCGACCGGCACCACGCACGTGTCCGACAGGTCCAGCTCCTTCAGCTCCTCCTCGCGCACCTGCAACATGCACATGAGATTGTGAGCTTCCACCTACAAGACGCACTATACACTTGACGCACACTCAACTTGTGTCTTGTAAGATGCACCTACTATGTCAAATTCTCCTCATGCACCAACATGCTTCTACCTACATGATGCACCGACTCCCCTAAATACAGTTCCTCATGCATCGGTAACATGTACTGACGGTGTGCATTGTCTTGCACCTCCACTATGCTCACATATAGGATAAAATCATGCACGTGTGGCATGAAATCCTGATTATCCTCTTTGGGTATCCGCAACGTGTTTCATACCAACAGTACGAGATTGTGCTCACATCATCGGTTTTCACATTGACTTTCCCAAACAGTCTAGATATAATCATCGCCGGTTTTCACCGCTTCATCATCACCACACTGCCTTAAAGTCCTTGATCATACCAGGTTTCTGAGCGCAAGTTCCACAGAATTGGATATGGTGGTATCACGGCTATATGCTGCGTATATAGTTGTGAGATATGACGATGGTGCTCACACAAATACCCTATGGTTTGTGTGTACTTACGACATGCACCTGACAGTATGAGAGCATCCGATTGCACCAGTGATATGCACCTGCAACTTCTTATATACATTTACAATGGTACTTTTAAACGCATCAATAGGTAGCATTACATTTCTAACTTTCCATCCCGACAAAAAATGGCTACAAGTAAACCTTGATTGCTTGCAGCTTGAAATAAAACTTAACAAGTGTAAAATTTCAATTCATACGAACCTTAACTTGCTCAAACTCTTGGGCTTTTGACACCATCTCGAACACCTTATCCTGTCATTGTGGTCTTGAACATCTCGTTGAAAACCTCAACAGTATCGTACTTGATGTAGAAGTGACTTGCCGTTCGACCAAGATCTGAAACGTGAATAATTTTTCAGAACAGATGTCACAGTGGCAGAATAGATGATTTACTCTCATTGTGCTTGGGTAAATCAGAAATCCTGATCTAGATAAATTACAGCTTATTTTAGGCTTTATCCTAGGCTGCAAAAGTAGGCCTCAATGAGTAATCCATCACCTCTAAACATCAATGGTCTTTTAGGTTAAAAAATCGTCAATTCAGCAGGTGGGCTTCAACCAAATAGATTCCAGGGTTAGTCGCCGGGGTCTCACACAGCGATTATGATGAGCTGATACATCACTTGTATTCCCTTGTTTGATTTGCTGGGATTTCTTCTTGGGTGGCATAATTAAATTAAATTAAAACTTAATCCAATTATAAATTTATTATCTCGTTTGGCAAAATTCGCGGGACGAAAAATACGGGTGAAAAATTGTAAGAAGCAAGCAAAAAGGATACCAAAAGGCGCCGGTCTTCAGGTCTTTTTATTCTTGACTCTGGTGGCACGAACTTTGACAGTTTTCTGACTTCTAACTATCTTCGCAGAACTAAAATTTGCGGTTATAACTTCGAGGTATTTAATTACTTCGCGGCAAACACGTCGGCCATTCATCCGGGCAACTTGTCTTTCTGAGAAAGGATACTATATTTCAGTCATTCGGCAATCCTCGTATGTTTCCGCTACTCTCCGAAACATTCCGAGTAGATCCGAGTGATATTTCCGTCGGCTAAAGTACTTAGAACTACGTAGATCTACGTCTGACGTAAAAGCGTCCACGTGCAACAACATATTACTGAAACCCGGGGACCGTCTAGAGAAACGAAAATGGAGCATTTTTACGAAAATATACATAGTACCACGAATCCTCTTTATTTAACAATATCATTTACAATTATCATACAGCATTAATATATGTTATCCGACCATATTAAGGGACGGTGCAATATTTACCAGGCAGGGGGACCGGTGCATTTGGTAGGGGGACAGGTACCTTTTTCAAGGTGCAAAGTAGGGGGACCTGATGATTTTTCATTCTCGTTTGGCATGGGACATGTACTTTTTTTCAGCTGCTGAAATCCCACTTCGACGTGAGCAGATCAATACAAATTAACCGCGCGAATATTCATGGGAGGGGACACAGACTTTTTTTTATGTATAGAGGTCATGGGACATCAGGTTTTTTTCCATCACATCGGCATGGGACAAGACCTTTTTTCAGACAAGTTTTTCAATATGCACCGGTCCCCCTGCCTGGTAAATATTGCACCGTCCCTAAGCTGTACCCGCACGTACATATATTTGAGGACATGCACAGCTGAATTTCATGTCATATCTACCTTTTTAAGCCACATAAATAGAACTTGCTGCACCATTTGAATGTATACTTGATCTCACATTTTTATCTATGTGCAGTGCTGTACCCAAAAATCATGTCTGTCAATAGTGACTTTTATCAGCTTTAATAAATCTTTATGGCAAGCTAATTTTGATTTTCGCGGCATGGGTGATATGGTCTCTTTTTTCAGGGGATGTATGGAAGTAATAATGAGTATGGCAATCGATTTTTATGGGTATTTTAATGGGTTCTTCCCTGAGATGGGCCTTTTTTGGGGGGGGGGGTTGTCCAACTTTTCTGATTCCTTTTTGGGGGTCGCTGAACTTGGCAGATAACTGTTGTGGGGAATGGGGATGCCTAGCATTTTTTTTAATTAAGCTACGGTATTATATATTCTGTTAGCAATTGTCCAGAAATGCAATGACTTCACAGAGGATTTTTGCTTTGATTGAGGGGGGGTGTTACTCAACTCTTTTAAATGTTGATAGGTGGGGGGGTGTCGGGTAAAATTAATTATCTAAAAGTGGGAGGGTACTGAACTTTTTCTTCAAGGCCCCAAACATGGACGACACCCCCCCCCCCCCCCCCACCCCACGCACTCCAGTATCGTTATATATGATCATTCCCTCAGCGACGTGGTTAGTGATACGACGCTAAAACACATTTGCGATTGTGGCATAAATGGTACCGCATCGCAAATAATATGCGATGCGTCGATTTTGGTGAAAGTGGGCCCTATCAGCACTTTGAGCTTAGATTCCATGTTGAACCGATATAGGGCAGACGACCCAACGCCTGTGGAGTTGGAGCCTTATTTTCTATCTGTAACCATTTTCTGCCTTCCCTACGTGGATACGTCAGGGAGTGGCCCGCCCATTCGGGGAAATAGGCGAGTGGTTAGTGTTATTAGAATACATCCGTTGTCTCTTTCACCTGAGAAGACGGTTTCAAACTGCGTGCTATATACGCTTGTGCATGCCATCCTTAGCCCGTATAGTCTGCATTTCTGTGTCTATAGGACCGGGAAGGTGCGGCCTACGGGGCCTGTTAGTTTGCGTTAAACATGTGACTGGGACACCCACACACAGTATTAGGAAGTCATTAAACACAAGAAGTCCACATGTGTAATACCTGTTATTGATGGTTGCCTGTAAACGTGTCAGGAGTAAAAAGTTTACATTGCCAACAAACTCTATTTAGTGCATGGGCCAGTGGAAAATTTGGTACCATCTGAGGGCACCAAAGATTTTATATACCATCGGATACCTCAGGATCTTAGCTTTCCAATGGTGTATGATAGCATTGCGGCACTCACAGCTTAACATGAGACAAATCGACTCAAAGATAACCACTATGAATTCACCCTCGTTCTTAATATCAGTACAAACTCGCGTAATTATTTTGCACATCAAAGAAAAACCTCTATGAAATACTTATTTTAGTAAGATATAGAGACTATCATACACCAGTTTAAAGGCCATTTAATGCCCCTTCTCTTAGTTTATGATATAATTAAATAACATGAATATTACGGTGACTAACACAGTTAGTTTCATACCCACTATAACATGACCACAACGTGTCAGAGCCAAATGAAAATATTACCAGATTTTTTTTATATCTTTCACCAATACCAAGGTGCAATGCACTTATTGGCAAAGTATGGTATTATTGTGGCAAGATAATTAATCAACCTTCAATAAAATGTCTTCTATAACCCCATTTGAGCAGCAGACCAATCAGAATGTCCCAATTGAACATACATGTTACAGCTTGTTCAGTGTTCATAATTGTTTGACGTTATATCTAGGAAGGTCGATTAGTTCCCAAAACACAGTCGCCGATGAGATTACACAAACTAGCACCACTAGAACTGCAGCCTTTTGGCAATTGTTCTAGAGTTTTAATCTCTTGAACTAAGAATAATGTACCAATTTGATCCTTTTAAAGGTTGTTGAACATTGAAATTTAGAAATAATCTTGTCACTATCAATTATTGATGCACTAACTATATATTGTTTCACTGCAAGTAAATGATCAAATACATTCATACTTTCATTTCAAGCGG
This sequence comes from Streblospio benedicti, assembly GCA_019095985.1. Taxonomy (NCBI): domain Eukaryota; kingdom Metazoa; phylum Annelida; class Polychaeta; order Spionida; family Spionidae; genus Streblospio; species Streblospio benedicti. The sequence continues at coordinate 49,448,639 of CM032663.1, forward strand.
TTACTTGCTTTTGTTTAAAAGGTTGAGTATTAAACTGATATATTTGTTTTATCTATATTATCATATACGATTCAGATTTTGGTTTTGTTTTCTTCGTTAATCTGTACTGACACTACTGTCTTTTTCATATACGCGAAGGTTGTTTAAACTTACACGCGTCACGCAATGTTGGCCGGGCGGGGATGGCTCGCGTCGTCTCAAATCTATCTCACGTACCTTCTGTCTTGCAACACCGCATTCATTTTCGTCTTTCCTCTCTGGTTTTCATGTATTTCAAGATTTCAAAATCCGTCCAAACTGCCATCTAAACGTCTTTGCCTTTGCCTTGGCCTTCAAGTACTGCAGCATGGTGCTCACGTGACTTATACCAGCAAGCACCTGCCCAATAGTATTTGTTGCATATTTAGGGTCACGTATAACGTCTGACGTTCCATCAACCTCCAAGCAGTAGAAACATAACGTCCTCTTTCAGTGAGACGGACTTTGATTGTGTATATCTACTATGTAAGCATATCAAACAGTGTAGGTTCTGTTGTAATCAGCGACAATTTTGAGAATTTCTTGGGTTGTATGGCTGTGGGTGGTGTCTGAACATGTTTGGGTGCAGTCAGAATGGGCGTGAGTATTGGTAGAACAGTGTGCTGTCAACGGGTGGGATATATTTGTTATGATTATATTCACGACACATTTGCTATGTACTTGGGTTATGACGATGTGTTTGATGTATGTACATCAAATAGTGAAGGCTCATTATAATTTAGTGATTTTTGGCTGCAATCAGGATGGCAGGTATGTATGTAGATCTAATAGGCAGTGTCAAGACTGATGTGTATCCAGTTCAAGGGCTGGGGTGTTGTTAGGGACGGTAGTGTCAGAATGCATGGTGTGTGTGTGGGGGGGGCAAGTGCTATCAGGACAGGGGTGCAGGTGGAGTCGGAATGGATAGCGGGCATTGTTAGGACAGTGATGGGTGCAGGGGGTGTGGGGGGGGGGGGGGGGTAGAACAGTGGTGGGTGTGCTGTGAGGACACGCACACGCAGTATTAGGAAGTCATTAAACACAAGAAGTCCACATGTGTAATACCTGTAATTGATGGTTGCCTGTAAACGTGTCAGGAGTAACAAGTTAACATTACCAACAAATTCCTTTGTTTGATATTATGTTTAGGAAGGTGGAGTAGCTCCCTTAACACAGCAGCCAGGTTGGTTTTCTTCATTAATCTGTATTACCTTTTTTAAGTTCATAGTGTTGTTTCGTTAGCATAGATATTATGGAAATTATTTTTAGATTGCAAATTGTGATCACAAATTTTATATTTTTATGAACATTTTACATCTATATCCTTCATACTGAGATAATCCTACTCTCACTGTTATGCCAAGCAAGTTCCTACCACTGTATTGTAGGAGCTTGCTTGGTATAACAGTGAGAGTAGAATTGAATTCAAAAGCAAACTTGGGAAAATATATATACAGTTATTCATTTCATACTGAGGATATGAACGATACTATATATTTTTAGATATTTTTGTTCTTTGTGTGTTGGTGTGTTTTACCAGCAAAGTGTACTTTATTGCTTTGTAGATCAATGTTTTTTCATCTTTTGATATTTTGCATTCTACTATGTTATTGTTATGATTAGATTGAATGAAACGCATGCATATTATGCATTGCACGCGAAATGATAAATAACAATTTTTAACTCTTTAAAAATTGATTTAGTTTTTGCTAAATTACATTGGTGTCTCAGCTCGTTGTGTTTGTGGTCAATGACCTTTTCGGTATTCTTTGTGGTCAGTGACCGTTAATGTTATTTCCAGGTCTTGACCTAATTACATTACTTCCTTAAAGCTACTATGGTTAGCATGTGTTAATTTTCTCTATGTTTTAGTAACCACCTCCATCCCAGCCACCACCCTACGTTTTGGTGGTTTTTATTTTCTTTCAAGCGTATGGTGGTTTTTTATTTATTTTTATTGAATTTCTATGTTTATCTTCTATTATGAGTATGCAGTAAGTCTGTTTCTACCATGTATTGTTTAAGAATATTTTATTTCCATGTTAATTCTAGCATAATGTGTTTAGCAATTATATACAATTATAAACATATTACAGTGTGCTTAATGTTCCATAGTTTTATATTTGTCATGTGGTATGTCGTGCTTTTCCTCCCCCCTTTTCCCCAATGAGGTTTTATGGGAGGTTTTTAAATCAGACTTCATTTTACAGGTCGTGTCGGGTTACCCCACCTGTTTTGAAAATAAAACGTCAACTCCACCCAGTCCTCTCTGGCGAAGGGAGTTGACAATTACACACTACTTTTCGTTTTCCCCTCTTTTTTTTCAAAACCAAGCTCATCCCGTTCACAGCAGTAGACATGTTTGTACACTATTATAATTATAAATCTTATTAATAGCTCATATATGTCTGTATTCTTCAATTGAGTAACAAACGAAAAATGTATTTTTAACTCTTATAGTGTGAAAGTTAAACTAAAATAACAACATATTTTCAATTATTGTGCCTTTGCACAATATAGAAATGCAAGAAATTGGCGATAGTGTGTTTTTGGGTGCTTTTAGTAATTCAATGATATGAAAACTTCTGTCTATAAGTGAATTGATTGGCACTTTCAGATGGGCAATTATGTATAAAAAATCGTGTTTCAATACAAACTTTTATTCACATTCAGTATAAAAGTTGATGTTATGATTTTTTTTGCATTTTACAAGTCTTAAACAAACTTTTCTCCTGCATACAATGAAAATACAAACACTACATAACACTAATCAGTATTATCAAGAAATGAAGTGCAGCTATATATACAAGTACACTTTGCATACAGCAAACAAAAAACTTCATCTAATTGAAAGCATACAAATTAAACTCTTGGTTACTATCAAGGTGACATCAATCAACCATGTAATTGTACATACAAACGAGATTATCACAAGGCTTTTGCTTCATCCGCTGAAGCGACACAATAACTATTCACCCTCCCAAAATGTAAGAAGTGCACGCTACCTTGGTCACAGTTGGTGATAAAGGTAGACTTTTGTTTAGATGTTATCGAATAACTTAAGCAATGCCAATTACTTGTTCACAATGTCTATAGCTATATATTTGTCTTAGCACACAAAGATAGTGATGAAATCCATATGAAGCAGTGGTAATATTTACAAATAAGTAACATATATGAGTGAACTATGTAAACTAAAACAACCGTTCTTCTACTTGCTAAAGCAATCTAGCGTGAACATAAAAAGAGGTTGGTCTTGATACACTTGTAACCACAAAACACATATCTATTTACACATGCTCATACTTTGCAACTGGTCATTTGGATTTAGGCACATTAAATTATTACAAAATTTCAATATACAGTGTATGTTTAACAACATCATCATATAGCAGGTATGTTTTCATTCACAAATTAGCCTACTCTTATGTAATGAAACCATGTATGCAATAATATAAATAATCTTCTATGGTTTAAAGAAGTTGTGTCAATTCTTCAGTTGAAACATCATGCAATACAATATATGTTTAAGCCAACAGGTAAACCCACCATGATCATGGAATATGATCTTGCAGTCAACAAAAGTCTTAATTAGGATAATATGGCTCAATCTCTCAATCAAATCCTAAATTTATTTAAGGAGGCCCTAGCTATTACTTATTCAGAGTGTGTGGCCTGGCTGCCCACTCTAGATCTCAACTGCCAAGCCTTTTGGTAACTAGGATCTATCAGACCCATGCCCAAACTGCACGATCTTTCTGTACCACTGCATCCCAAGTCTGTTTTGGTCTTGCCTTGCTTTTCCTTCTTTCTACTAAAAGTTTTCTTACTTTACCATGTATGATTTTGAGAGAATGGCATTTTTATCGTCTTTATCTTTAGAACCATATATCAAGAATATCTTAAAGGAATGAGTAACTTTAAAAGTGAAACATAATCTATTTTCATTTTTCAAATGTTTATTACATTACAAACAATGAATTACCTGTTTGTTTTGAAATGAGCCTCAGGCAGCTTAACCTATTCCAGCAATGGGTATCGTTCAGATAAAAAAGTATTGACGGAGAGATAAAAGCACCTACCACATGTAAGCTTCTTCGGCGTATAATGAGAACTAATTTTAGTATTTGACAACCAAATCCTATGATGAGAATATTGTAGGAAAAACCCTAACCTTTAAGCCATTTTGTAAATAAAAGTTGAAAATTTTGCGTTATGGACAAGTGATTTGCAAAAGTGCACTGAATGAAAAAAGGGGCAAGAAATCAACAAATCATGAAATTAATTGGAATGGAACAATATGCGATTACCTTTAGCCATTTTGTAAACTGTCACCTAACCAGTATAATTTTGCGTTATGGACAGGTGATTTGCAAAAGTGCACTGAATGAAAAAAGCCTGTTCATGCAAAATTGCCGTTGCACCCCTTTCAAATTACCCACGCAATATGCGATTAATTTGGTAAGAAATTCAACATTCTATCATTCCGTGCTCAATTTGATTGGTCAATCTCCGTGCTCAATTTTGCGATGGAAAACACGCTCCAAAAACCCCACTGCGCTAGTCTAAACTCCTCACAATATCAATACAGCCGCTGACGTAGCAAGGCGTATTCCACTGTATTCCGTGTAGCTGAGAGCATAAGTTTAGACTAGAGCCATAGTAGTGGTCTCCGCGCGCTCTTTTTTGCCAAAATTGACTGCACTAGTCTAATTGCTGTTTAAGCAAACCATCGCTAACACTTTCCAGTCATGCTTGTCAACTTTATGCCATGGATACACGGGTGGATGCATTTAAGACTTGGATACTGCTAGAATAAGTTCATAGTTTCGCGTGGATTATGTGCATAAACATATTCCCTCAGAAATTTTGAAGAAACACATGCTTGGATAACTTTTACTCGCATTTTTTGTGCTTGTGTCGCAACTTTTCGCAAGGCTAAGTTTAGACTAATGACGGCAAATGGTTTATACCAAGATAAGAATGTTTGCGTGTATATTTAGCATGTGTAGTGATTAATGGAAACTGTAATTTTATTTTAGATTTTTGCACGTCATGATAGAATGGTGATTGACCACTCGATTGTCGTGTCAATCGCAAAATTGAGCATGCTGACGTAGTGACGTCTGATTGCTCAATTTTGCGATTGACACTCCAATCTCGTGGTCAATTCCTACAATTATAAATTTGTCACATATTAGTTGAAAGTCGGAGATGTGTGAAAATGTTTACATATGCGTTTTATTTCCACCAATCGGGAAATTCTGATGGAGATGGCAGTAGTTAATAACTTAGTTAATTCTTTTGGAAACTGAATACTATTAAAAAAATTCACCTATTGAGAAACAAGTGTAGGAGTCTGTAGTTGAAGTCAAACGATTAATTCTGCTTGCATAGCTGTTCTTAAACTGTATGGAAGCCAGAGTTGCAACATTCAGCCTACTAGACAGGTTACTGAACTATTAAGTTGGTTTTAAGGAAGTTGAGATACAAGCTAGAAAAATGGGCGATAGTAATGGCATCAGAGATTATTTGATCATTCCTACATTGCCTACTTTTAAACTAGCTTACCAATGAGATGTATTTTAACTTGGATTTATGACAGACAATTGACTTCACATAATGAGAAAATGTTTTTTTTATAGTTTTGTACGTATTTTAGCTCTGACGAGGAATTCATTGATTTGGAAGTACTTAGCCAATAAATTTTAGCAAATCTTATTCAAATTTATCCTTTTGACGAACCTTTCACCAGCAGTTACGACGTAGAAAAAACAATAATGTTATTAAACCCCCTCTAAATCCGGTAAAAGATCTGTCATGGCCAAAATCGTTTGTGCATATTTTTACATAGGATTCAGAGAAGCTTTTCAGGTGCGGTTTAATGCTAAATTAATCTATTCTTTTAACTGCATTGTTACACCTTTCCTACAAGTGATGACTTAAATTTATAAATAACAGATTATGTTTAACAAAGTTATTAAAGCATTTTTGTCGCCAAGTTTTACTATATACTGTATAGAAAACTCACAATCACAATGCGCAATTCAAATCTTATCATTGCTGAACTCTGACCTTTTGACGTCACTCACAATTTACAAAATCACTTATACTACAGGGTATTTTAACTCACGACGGAGTTTCATGTAGCCTCATCCATATCTATTTGGTGAACGTCACACAACCTTATGATGATGTAATCCCAAGATGGGCAGTGTTACTGGGTGTTCTGCTCTCACTCTCACGCCTGGCCCCATACAGAGGAAAGATAAACTCTTTGGGACCTCTCTTGCAATGTAAGAAAGGTTCAAATCAACTTCAGGTCAAATCTATTTGTATAAAAGTCTTTCAGTTGAAAAGACAGGTTCTTGTTAGATGAGAAGAATCATTTCATCTATAGATGTGTTGTATATCCAGATATCACAGTTTCTGGCTCAAGGCCCATATAGGCTACACAAAAGTGGTGAGTTGCTTCAGATGTCAGCATTTGCTGACACAACTTACTGTATGCAATCGCTAACATTTGTTTTTCACCAAACTTGTCATCATAGAGCAGGTTGTAGTTTGGTATGAAAAAGGATGAAAGACATTTTTGTTCAAGAGCCTGTTCCATTTGCTTGTAGATTTCAATTGCCCATTGTCTTGCATCATTCTTGGGGTTTAGTACTAGATCTGGAGTATCATAGTATGTCTCTGCATAAAGCCTCACAATAATCATTTTAAACATATAACTTGTTAAAAAGGTGCCGACAGTATGATCGCTGTCATTTACAATTTTCGGACAGACTTCCTTCATTGCCTTCGCAAGCCTGTAACCTTGTCTCATTTCCTCTGGCATCTCATGGAAAGCTTCACGCCAGTGACTGATCCCCATTTCCATCATGCAGTCATTCTCAACAGCAGTAGGTTTCCACTTGGGGACCACAAGAGCTTCATGCTTGTCCAGAAGTGGGTGCTTACTTGCCCAGGATGGTTGGTAGTCTTGAGGAAGGTCCATGGCTGGTACCATATCTACATCCACAACAAGGAGTGGATAGACATCATCATGCCACATTACAGTCATTGGAGTGATAGTGCGGTTACTAGCTGTGATGTCACGATTTGTGATGCGCTGGAGCTTGGGATACTTGGCCCATAGTGCTGGATTGGCTAATGTTTTAGACAAGGCATCACTGTAATGCTGATATAGCCTACTGCGTGAGAGACAGTAATTCTCATCTAGAACATCTTCTAATTGTTTTCGGTATTCTTCTTTGCATACAAGGTTGACAAATTCCTTCAGTGCATGATGACAAGGTCCTGTAGGTCTTTCAAACTTTTCAAATGTGATGTAGGTTAGGACAGATAATGCATCCATCTCATTAGTGGCAATGATCTTGGTTCCTTCTGTTTCACTGCCTGACAAGCGGAATTGACATGCCAGTATAGGATTTATTTTGCTGACACCAGCTAGGGCATCTTTGACAAATGATGTAAGTGTTTCAACTATTTCTGTGTGTTTAACATAGGTAAACCTCTGTAAGGAATTGAGCCATTCTTTATGGAAATCTTCAAAACTGTCAAATGCGTGCTTGTCTTTGTACCATTCATTGAGCTCAACATTGCTCTGCCAGCCAGAGGGCCTAACAAAGTTCTGAGGACTTCTATCCGTGTACCATCGCTCAATGAGTTCATATTTAATTTTATCTCTTATAGTCTTATCATTCACACTATGCCAATGAGCCAATATTCTTAGATTCTCAAAATCTTTCTCTGTTAAGTGGGGTAATGAGCGGTCCCATAGTAGTCTAAACACTTCAGGATGGGGTACCGCATAATTTATTGGCAAGTAATCAAAGCTGTCTCTTTTTTGCACGTCTGACCCATGTTCAAGAAGGATGTTGATAAGATTGGTGGATGGCTCATCTGAGTTAACAGCCAAATGTAATGGAGTTGTCTTCCAAATGTCTAGTTGGTTAATATCAATATGTGATTGGAGAAACTCAATAATCTGGATTGTGTTTGATTTAACTGTTTTGAACAATATCATTTGCTCTATCAACATGTGAACGAGTCCACGGCCCATTGTATTCTCAGTTCTGATATCTGCATTAAATTCTAAAAGGATTTTCAGTAATGCAGGGTTTGTTACAGCAAATGTAATGGGACTCTCACCTCTCTGATCTTTAATATTAATATCCGCTCCCTTTTGTATCAGTTTGTGGATGAGTTTTTTAAATCTGGATTCAGTGACTGATGTGTAATGAGAGCGGTTTTCTTTGTCGATGGCTGTCAAATTTGCCTGGTACTGGTGCACTGCACTAAACACCACATTGTGAAGCGGCGTGCGACCGAGGTGGTTCCTGGCATTGATAGCTTTGGGTTTAGAATCAACGAGGAATTTAAGAAGTTCAAGATTGTGATTGTCGGCAGCAATATGTAAGATAGTGGTGCCTTTGTTGTTTTCTACATCTACCTTTACTCCCCTCTGGACAAGAAGCTCAGCCATTACTGGAATAAGAAAATTAAAAAAAAAGGTTTATTGATATTGTCTCTCAGATGAACGTAAATAAGAAAACATTCTTTCTACAAAAATAATTAAAATGCTAAAAAAATAGTAGATCTTAATTTCTTAAATTATAGTTATCATACATACAATGCTGACAATACAAATACAATGTACATCATATTTCAATGCTACTACAACATTATGTGTTATCAAATCTACAGGTTTACAGAGTCTTAGATTCACAGAGTTGACAACATGACACTCTCAAAATCTTAATTAGCACCCTAATTAACTAGTTAGTGACATACAAACATAACTAACACAAGGCTTTTCTTTAGCTGCTGAAGTGATGCAATAAATCAGCAGCCTCAATTAACCTCTTACAATGAACCAGAACCCCCAATAAACCACCATCCCCAATAACCCCTAACCCCCAGTAAATTCATCCACAAGAAACCACTCACAATTCAACATCACCCACAAGAAACTACTACCCACAATACACCGTCATTCACAATAAACAAACACTTAAAACAATAAACACCACGCACATTACAGCACAACCCACCATAAACCATCACTTACAATAAACTACCAACCACAATAAACAACAACCACGATAAATTAACCCCACATTAAAACACCACCCACAATAAACCACCACACACTATAGAACATCACCCCAAATAAACCAACAACCAAAATAAACCAACACTCACCATAACCCCCCCCCCAATAAACTGGCACTCAATAAATCACCTCAAACAACAAACCATCACGGCAATGGCAATCCTAGGATCAAAGTGGGACTCACCAAAGGAAGGACTACTATAAAAATACAGAAGCACTCAAAAGATTCCCTCAGATCATGGCCTTATTCTGTGTGACAATGTAAAGTGTTCAAATCCTTCTCATAGACAGGTTATAGATATCATGTATCCACGTATTACTAATGCGCTTTCAAGAAGTGAGTTTTTGTTAAAAAAACTGGAACAAACAGAAGCACCACCAGGCTGGAATGAGGTAGTTAAAGAAGCACATCAACTGGCTAGGGGAGTCCTTCTTGTGCAGATCTAGAGGAAAGTCCTCGTCAAGGGTTTTGTTTTTCATCAAATAACACATAGAACCAATTCAAACTTGCTCGGAAATGCAAAAATTCGGACCAGAAGGGAAGCTGATTGTTTAGCTAAAAGCAGCATCTAACTAAAGATAGCAAGTCATTTGGGAAGAGTATAAATAACATTATGGGTAACAATAGTTCTGTATATATCAATGGGGCCACATATCCTGAGGAAATATGCTCTATGTGGCAAAAACACTATGAATACTAAATTCCTCCAACATCAGAGCAGTGAAACATATGTTTCAAATCGCCTTAATTGCCTTAATGAAATGAACACCCTTTGAAAGGATCACTCATGATGATATTTTTGCAGCAGTTAAGAGCTTAAAAAGGGAAAGACCCATGGGCATGACATACCAATGTTTTTGTTGGCCATTGTTTTTTAACTGTATGATTATACATAATTTACCTGATGATTTAATGATCTCGTATATTATTCCAGTTTTTAAAAGATAAAACCATTACTGTAGGATAACTATAGACCATTGCCATAACCAGTATAATGTCAAGATTATAGAAATAGTATTCCTCTCAAGATATAGTGAATTCCTAGAAAGCTCTCATAATCAATTTGGCTATAAAAATAAAATGTCTAAACCACCTAATCAATTATTACAGGTTTTATTCAAGTAATGTAACCTTTGTTTTTCTTGATGCTTCTAAGGCCTTTGATAAAAAAATCATTTTTCATTTTTCAAGAAACTTATAAAGAGATCTACCTATTATCATCGTTAGATTTCTGTTTACCTGGTATAAAACTTTTTGCAAGTGGCTAGACAATATATCTGCTAAATTCACATCATCAAATGGAGTCCGACAAAGAAGTTCTTTCTCCCAAATTGTTTTCTGTTTTTATGGATGAGCTAAGTGTGAATTTAAATATGTCTAACCATATGAACAATACTAGTTTTAATCATATCTTTTATGCAGATGATGCTGTTATTTTGTCACCATCAGTAAAGGGTCTTCAAAAAGCTTTAAATATATGTCGAAAATTTGCTATTGATAATGAAATTTATATAATCCCTCAAAACAAATGTATGCATTAAGAAAGAGGAGTTGACTCACGTGAACTCTGCTGTTATTTAAATGGCTAAAATGGGTGGGTCGGCTTTATTTATCATCTGATTTGAAATGGATACTGACATAAAAAAAAGACAAATCAAAAAGAGTATTTATAGTAGAGGAAATATTCTAATAAGAAAATTCAGAGGATGTCAAATGTCTTTTATTTCAATCTTTTAGTACTAAGTTGAGTTAGTTTCTCTGTGTGGTCTTCTTTTAACAAGGTGGGAATTCATAATGCCAAGGTAGCTTTTAATAATTTTTTAGATATTTATTGGGGCATATGATCGCAATTGTTTTTAAATAATAATGTTGACTCTTTTATGTCTTGTTGATAAAATCCATTTTTAACCTGTATATGATTGAAGGATGAGTCAGTTGTGTTTTAAAATTCTTTCTATTTTACTTCCAATCTCCGTTGTTTTTACATTGGAAATTTAGAATTAATCTAATACATTTTGATATATTTTTAATATAATTTAATAAAATTTTGTATGAAATATATATGTATATAATTTTCCTTGTTAATATGGATTTAACATCCAAAAATAAAATTATCCTTATCCTTATCCTTATCCTTATCGGACTATAAACCACCCACAGCCAACCACCAGTGCCACTCACCATAAGCTACCACCCATAATAAACCACACCTCTCAATAAATATCAACCACAATAAACCAGCACTCACAATAAACCAACAGCAACAATAAACTACCACACAATAAACACCGCACACAATAAGCCACCACTCACAATAAACACCGAAAACAGAAAACACCACCACTGGCAATGAGCCACCACACACAACCACTGGCACCCCACACACACAACCCACAAAAAAAAGACCTAAACAATAAACCACCTCTCACAATAAACCATTAACAACAATAAGCCATTACCTACAATAAACCATACACCACTCAACCGCTATTGCTGTATTAACCAATGCTCACTCACCTACATCGTTGATGAGATGGATGGCAGTTTCTCCATCCTTGTTTTTTGAAGGCTGGGTCGGCTCCACGTTGGAGGAGCAATTCCACCATTTGAACGTCCCCGCCGCCCACTGCAAGAGACAGCGCCGTGTTGCCATTATGATCAGCCCAGTTGATGTTGACACTGGGATGAGTCAGGAGCTCCAGTGCTGTCTCCAGGTGAGATGACTTGCCTCGGTTGAAATAACTGCTTTGCACGCAGTGGATCAAAGGGGATTGTCCATAGATGTCAACTAAGTTGACATCTGCATGCCGCTTGATGAGTTCTGCGATAAGCTTGAGGTTATTATTCACTGCTGCATACGCAACAGGTGTCATGCCGATGGCGTTTGCTTCATGAATGCCCGTGGTCTAGCAGCAGACGGCACACTGTAGGCTGTGACTTGTCATCTTTCCTGTACTCTTGCTGGGAGCAGAGACCGTGGAGCGGTGTCTGGCTGTTCACGTCAGCTACATTCACCTACAACATCATTCTTACAATTGTCACTAGAAAAATTAAATTTGAAGGGACATGTAGTGAAGCTATATTAACACTAATGAAATAAAAATTCTTTACTTTCTTTTTTCACATCACCAGTTCATATATCTATGTGTTTTCAATAACAGATTTGGTTATGCAATTATTTTTTATGATTCTCTGCATTCATTTCATGAAGTCTTTCCTTGTTTCTGATATATTTATGTAATGAGAGGATATACCATTTGTCTATTGACAATACAGACATAAACATTATATACATCTTTCATGTACAGACCAGAGATCAGTGCATGTGAAAGTTTACTATATTATTCTAAGACAAGTGTTGTAAGTGATTACTTATAGATCTAGCCACACATTGAAATATAAAATAATGCTTTCTGGGCACTATTTGAAAAAAAAACTATAGATTAGTAAATGCTCACTGGGTGTTGCAAATACGGCATAATACATGCGTAGTTGAGAATGCAATGCAGTAAGCTGAAAACTGAATAATCATTTATATAAATTGCATGTAGTTGAGTCTCCAGTTTGTACTTGTGTACACAATTTAGAGAACTTTCATTCAAATTGCCTTTTATATTTTAATATTAGATATTCATTGTTTCAATCAATAAATGAATATCAAAACATAACAAATGATACAATTGCGGCTAAAATATTACTAGAAGGATATGAAGATTTTGATTATAATGAAAACAGTCAATTATTTGATTTTGTACACAAATATTTAGAATAATCTAGGAAATTTTAATGGAAATTATCTAATAATATATTATTACATATTGAGTAGGGGTAATCATATGCGTGTGTATTTGTGTGAATGTAGTTTCATTTTTATATTTTTTCTGGAAAGGCATACATCGCATTTTAGCTGCTGCCCTAATCCATTTGTATATACTTATTATAATAAAATATGTTTAAACCAAAACAACCAGATATAAAGCTGTTCTTTTATTTACTTTGTATGAAATAATGTATATTTTTGCTTATTCTGGATGTCTATGTCAAATAAAACATAACTGTAAATTTGCATTTTTCTTTCCATCAAAGTGCTTTTATATAGATCTCTATAACGTTATCTTCTTCATTGAAGGAGTTTATATTGAAGCCTGAAAATGTTAATATTAAGAAGACACTATCATTTTGTTTGTTTCATTATCCTACAAAAACAAAGTATACCATCCTTGATAACTTCAATTATACCACATAATATATCTAATTGTAGTGAAGCATAGACTGCAAATTGGTCTGATATAAGGCATTCTGAGGTTGAAATATTTTTTTGATTCATAAGCTCTAAGCAAATATTTTAGATAACATTTGGAGATTTAAAGCATTGCTAATTAAAGATATGGAAATGGTTTATCTGGGAAAAATTTCGTTTTATGGCAATATCACAAATACTAAGCAAATATTTTATATCGTATTTCTCATTGACATTTCACCCTTTTAAACATGTATTTGTTTTACTACATTGCTGGAAATTGTATTTTAAGTTAATTATGTTATCCTCTATATCTTTGTCTGAAATGATGCATGTGTGTTGATAAAATCCATGGACAAATATAGATCTTTTTTAAGCATGTGTTCATATAGTAGTATTTTTACATAACCACAATGCAAACATACTGTTACTTTTGCATTCACAGTTGCAGGTAAAAAAAAAAAGTGAAAGTAAGATACTTCAATTTCCACATTAGCACTGTGTGAACCAGATGTGACACAACTTCACATTAAAGTATGCATCCCACATACAACAAGCAATGTACACCTCACAAAAATCAAATATAAATAACTATAGGTCATATGAATACCAAAAATGTCTTGGTCGTCCCATCTAGTACTTATTCTTGGTGGGATCAGGGAGTTTGGGGTAAGTAGCTTTCTTCAAAACTCGGCTATAGGTTTAGGTAATTATATAAAAGAGTAGTCCTTGACCAAACTAAAGCTGGGGCTGGGACTCATAACATGATGGATACCCCCTCATCTCAGTCTCACTTGCACATATCATAACATCACACTTGTATAAGTGACCGCCCTCTGCCCCCTTCCCCCAAACATCAAATGCATCAGCTACCATACCCATTCATGCACACACATATCACTATCACCCCCCCAAACCCCCTCAGTCTTACTTGCACATATCATAACACCACACTTGTATAAGTGACTGCCCTCTGCCCCTCCCTCCCAACATCACATACATCAGCTACCATACCCATTCATGCACACATGTATAACTATCACCCTCATTTTGGGAAACATAGCAAGCATAGTAAAAAATAGCAAAATTACATTTCCATAAATCCCCCCCTTCAAGTCCCTCCCCACCCTCTCATTCTTCCCTCTCACCTTAGCTCCTGCCTCTAATAGCCGCTTCACGTCATCCTCACACACATATCCTCGGTCCTGCGCCTGCTTGACCAACTTGTCTCCTGGGTCCTGCATTCTTTCCACTGATGCCGTTGTCCTTCCCACCGACCAGCCCCGAATCTCCCTCTGCCCT
>CM032663.1:49463417-49481960 GCA_019095985.1 Streblospio benedicti
GATCAGCCCAGTTGATGTTGACGCTGGATGAGTCAACAGCCCCAGTGCTGTCTCTAGGTGAGAGATTGTCCATAGATGTCAACTAAGTTGACATCTGCATGCCGCTTGATGAGTTCTACAATAAGTTTGAGGTTATTATTCACTGCTGCATACGCAACAGGTGTCATGCCGATGGCGTCTTGCTGGTCGATCTGGGCGCCGTGGTCTAGCAGCAGACGGCACACTGTAGGCTGTGACTTGTCATCTTTCCTGTACTCTTGCTGGGAGCAGAGACCGTGGAGCGGTGTCTGGCTGTTCACGTCAGCTACATTCACCTACAACATCATTCTTACAATTGTCACTAGAAAAATTAAATTTGAAGGGACATGTAGTGAAGCTATATTAACACTAATGAAATAAAAATTCTTTACTTTCTTTTTTCACATCACCAGTTCATATATCTATGTGTTTACAATAACAGATTTGGTAATGCAATTATCTGTTATGATTCTCTACATTCTTTCATGAAGTCTTTCCTTGTTTCTGATATATATGTAATGAGAGGATATACGATTTGTCTATTGACAATACAGACATAAACATTATATACACTTTCATGTACAGACCAGAGATCAGTGCATGTGAACGTTTACTATATTATTCCAAGACAAGTGTTGTAAGTGATTACTTATAGAGCTAGCCACACATTGAAATATAAAGTAATGCTTTCTGGGCACTATTTGAAAAAAAACTATAGATTAGTAAATGCTCACTGGGTGTTGCAAATACGGCATAATACATGCGTAGTTGAGAATGAAAGCAATGCAGTAAGCTGAATGATCATTTATATAAATTGTATGAAGTTGAGTCTCCATCTTGTACTTGTGGACACAATTTAGACAACACTTTAATTCAAATTGCCTTTTATATTTTAATATTAGATATTCATTGTTTCAATCAATAAATGAATATCAAAACATAACAAATGATACAATTGCGGCGAAAATATTATAAGAAGGATATGAAGATTTTGATTATAATAAAAAACAGCCAATTATTTGATTTTGTACATAAATATTTAGAATAATCTAGCAGATTTTAATGTAAATTATCTAATAATATATTATTACATATTGAGTAGGGGTAAACATATGCGTGTGTATTTGTGTGAATGTAGTTTCATTTTTATTTTTTTGCGGAAAGGCATACATCGCATTTTAGCTGCTGCGTAATCCATTTGTATATACTTATTATAATAAAGGAAGTGGCTAGGGAGCCGACGTCGGCTCCCTAGCAAACCCACTGTAGGTAGGCTAGGAAGCCGACAGAAATATCTATAATAGTAGAGTGTATTAGCTTACCACTTTTACAAGAAATATAAGATTACATTTTTCTATTTTCCTATATTGAATGTTTTGGTTAAATTTATAGTCAACCACTTTTTGTGCATACATGATATTTGAATAACAGATGAATTTTGATTATTCATACTGCTTAAGATGGTTATGTGGAAATCCTAATTTGAGTAATACTAATAACTTTCTTTCAATGAAATTGTACTTAGTACATAAGTTTATGTCAGAAGTATTCAGATACATGTAGTTGAATTCAAGCATTATGCATACATTTTGTTTTGTCCTTTGTAACTAAATTGAATAAAGGTCACTTAGTTTCATGAATGTCTTAACTAGTTAATCAATTAGGTTATTTGCTTGGTGAGAACATTTTAATTGCTGGGAACTTATGAAGTGTTGTAAGTAGGACTCCCAAGAAAACAATCAAAATTAAGTAAGCAAACACCTTTCTGCAAGAACACTGTATGGTTATGTTGAGAATATATTAACAGGTACCATAATGGAATCAGGAATGATATATGAGGAAAATGTGCTGATATATGCCTGCATGGATGAAGAAAATGTTGATTTTAGTAGAAAATAAAAAAATAAAATGAAATTGCTTAGCAATATCATATTATTAAAAGTTTAATTCACAGTTACATCCATGTATTAGTATGTACAAGATTAACTATATGTATTATAAGTATCATTTGAAATATGGAATTTTTGTATGTAATGATTCTTGAATGTCAATATTCAATGAAGTATTAATTAAGAAGATATACATGTCTTTTTTAACAACTGAACTGACACTTCTTGCAACACTCCTTAAATTCCCAGTAAATAAATCATTCTTAGCAAACAAATAACCTGATTGGTCAACTGGTTAAGACATTCACCTAACAATTCAATTTAGTTACAGTGGACAAAACAATGTATGCATAGTCCTTGGATTTAATTATATGAATACATGTACTTCAGACATATACTTAGCTACTAAGTACAATTTCATTCAAAGAAATATCTGAGGAATACATATTCAAATTAGGCTCACTTAATCATCTTTTATCAGTAACTAATGTGAAAATCATAGTTTTGCGCAAATATCACATAATACATACATACATATAACTAATATGATGAAACTAAATCATTCAAGATAGGATAACAGGATAATATAATCATTCAATATAGGATAACAGGATGATATAATCATCATATATATCTTATTAAAGGGGTAAGCTAATACACAAAAATAATGTATGCTTAGTGCTTTAATTCAAATAACCTAAGGGTGTTAGCATGTCCCAATATTATATGTTTAATGGTGTAGACCATTTTAAAGTACTATATAGAAAAGCTATCTTTAGATGTAGAATATTTAGTTGTGACAATTTCATTGTGCGTGATATGGTTCAGAGTGTGTTTGTTAAGTTTTATTCTAGTCATTTTGTAAATTGGCGAAAACATCTATTTTAAAATATGCTTTACAACTAATTTTTAACTAATCTTTGATATGGACTGTGATATTTTACTATGCATTTTATGCGAAATAAACTGATACAAATACAATACAATATGAATACTTCTGACATATACATATGTACGAAGTACAATATAATTGAAATAAATTTATTAGGCATACTCAATTTAGCATCTCAACATAACCATCTTTAATGTTTTATGCAAATATCATGTATGCATAAAAAGTATTTGTCTATGTTGTAACCAAAACATTTATTATAGGATAACAGGAAAATCTTATCTTCATATATGTCTAAAGTGGTAAGCTGTTACACTACTATTATAGATATTTTCGTCGGCTCCCTAGCCTACCCACAGTGGGTTGACTAGGGATTTATTTACTTGTATGAAAGTAATGTATATTTTGCTTATTCTGAATGTCTATGTCAAATAAAACATAACAAATATTTTATATAGATCTCTATAACGTTATCTTCTTTATTGAAGGAGTTTATATTGAAGCCTGAAAATGTTAATATTAAGAAAGACACTATCATTTTTGTTGGTTTTATTATCCTACAAAAACAAAGTATACCATCCTTAATAACTTCAATTATACCACATAATATATCTAATTGTAGCGAAGCATAGACTGCAAATTGGTCTGATATAAGGCATTCTGAGGTTGAAATATTTTTAATTCATAAGCTCTAAGCAAATATTTTAGATAACATTTGGAGATTTAAAGCGTTGCTAATTAAAAATATGGAAATGGTTTATCTGGGAAAATTTCCGTTTTATGGCAATATCACAAATACTAAGCAAGCTTTAACTATCGTATTTTTCATTGACATTTCACCCTTTTAAACATGTATTTGTTTTACTACATTGCTGGAAATTGTATTTAAAGTTATATTATGTTATCCTCTATATCTTCAGCTCTAAAATGATGTATTTATGATAAAATCCATTGACAAATAGAGATCTTATAAGCATCTGTTCATATAGTAGTATTTTTACATAACCACAATGCAAACATACTGTTACTTTTTGCATTCACAGTTGCAGGTAAAAAAATGTGAAACGTAAGATACTTCAATTTCCACATTAGCACTTTGTGAACCAGATGTGACACAACCTCTACATTAAAGTATGCATCCCACATACAACAAGCAATGTACACCTCACATAAAAAATCAAATATAAATAACTACAGGTCATATGAATACCAAAAATGTCTGGTCGGTCCCATCTAGTGCTTATTCTTGGTGGGATCAGGGAGTTTGGGGGAAGTAGCTTTCTTCAAAAGTCAGCCATAGGTTTAGGTAGTTATATAAAGAGTAGTCAATGACCAGATTAAAGTTGGTGCTGGGACTCATAACAGGATTGATCCCCCCCCCC
The DNA here is from genome assembly GCA_019095985.1 of Streblospio benedicti. Classification (NCBI taxonomy): domain Eukaryota; kingdom Metazoa; phylum Annelida; class Polychaeta; order Spionida; family Spionidae; genus Streblospio; species Streblospio benedicti. The sequence goes on from CM032663.1 coordinate 49,467,599, forward strand.
CCCCCCTCAGTCTTACTTGCACATATCATAACACCACACTTGTATAAGTGACTGCCCTCTGCCCCTCCCCCTCCCAACATCACATACATCAGCTACCATACCCATTCATGCACACATGTATAACTATCACCCTCATTTTGGGAAACATAGCAAGCATAGCAAAAATAGCAAAATTACATTTCCATAAATCCCCCCTCCCCGTCCCTCCCCCACCTTCTGATTCTTCCCTCTCACCTTAGCTCCTGCCTCTAATAGCCGCTTCACGTCATCCTCACACACACATATCCTCGGTCCTGCGCCTGCTTGACCAACTTGTCTCGGCCCTGCATTCTTTCCACTGATGTCGTTGTCCTTCCCTCGACCAGCCCCCGAATCTCCCTCTGCCACTCTTCCCTACACGCAATGTGGAGCGGCGTGCGGCCACCGACATCCTGAGCGTCCAGGGCTGCGCCAAGTGAGAGCAGAGTGGGGAGATGTTGAGAAAACCAGCATGCTGCGGCGACGTGGAGCGGTGTCAGCTGGTTCTTGTCTTGCACGTTCACTTCCTAAACAGGGTACAAGGATATTACATCATGTCACTTTATAATTATAATACATTAACACTGTTGAGAGTTGCATATTGTTTTAGTATTTAGATATGTGTCTTTGGTTCTTTTGACATGGATGTAACTACTATATTCATCGTTTTACATATCAAAATCAAAAGTATTTTGAACAACAACAAAAATAAGGTGTATTGAACAAATTATAAATGATAGAACCAACATCTTCTTTATTCACATTTTAATCAAATATTTTCAACCTTGCGGTCATCTTCAGAATATTATGTAAAATGAACCAACTTAAATTACAAAACAGTACTGTTTTCAATATTACATGAATATAATACAGAACCTGAATCAAAACATAACAACAACAACAAGGATTAAGCATTAAGAGATCAGCAGGTGCTGACAACATCTAAATCTTGATGATCAGGGACCTGCTTTGTACATGTATTGTATTGTATTGAACAAATGACCTTTTTCCTCAGATCTAGTCAGTAAATGCCCCACCTGACAATGCCTCAGGACATGTTCCACCAGGTTGTGACATGGAATGTTTGGATTATCCAGCATCATCAGTCTGTAGACGGTGATTGCCGTGACCAGGCCCGCCTGGACCAGTCCGTCAACCACACTGCGATTAAAAAATTTCTTGATTTTTTGTTTGAATCCTTGTTTATGCATGTGAGCAATGAGGAGGAGACAAGCTGAGAGAATTCCACCCTCACGTGTTGCCTCACTGGGGAATGCTGCTCGCTGCGCCAGCACTGTGTTCATGTCGCCACTGATGACGGCCTGCACCAGCTTGGGGGAGTACAGTGGGCCGCTGGTGGCGATCAGCTTCACAACAGCACAGGGGTAGATAAACTGGGTGCAGCACTCATACAGCGCATCAGCCCATCGGTGGTCATCACAGCGCAGGTGGCAGCAAATACGCACTGTATCTAGGTCATTACGGTGAGCAGCCTCGGCAAGTAGGTCATCCAATGGCACCTGTAACAGCAAAACCCGGTCACACAAGAGGAGTGGTTGTGGAGACTGTGCAGGTTCGATGTCGATTGTATAGTAGGATTTATGTTCTACTTTTCTTGTGGTGGAGTGGTCTTATGAGATCAAACAAATGTTTGGGGGTTGGGGGGTAGGGGACTGGACTGTAGGATTCTTGTTAAATGCACAAACACACTTAAAGAATGCTTTAGAACATATACCACAAACTGAGTTCTCACAAATGTACACACTAACTGCCTATTGAGGTCCCCACAGCACTCACCCTTGCAGCCTCCTCAAACAAATATATATATTGCAGTGGATGAACCTCCAAAAACCTCTAGTAAAGGAGATATTACTCATATCAGTACTACATTTTGCAACATATGCAAATTAACCGGCATACACTCTAGTTTATGAAAACCAATGCTGGTTTTGTGGCATTCCACAGCGACCAGAGATGGCAACATTTGTAATTTTATAAGAAATATACAGAAAACATTAGCTAATGCACATGGAAAAGTTTTTAAGAATACAAAAACAATCAATGCTTTTTTTATTATTTATGATTCATGCTATCAGAATAAAACGCAATCATGCAAATGGTATTCATTCTCTGTTTGGAACCTGATCCAGCTATTTGACACTCATTGGATTTCTTCCCGTCAGTGATGTTGCAAACTATTTTCCATACTTTCCCATATCTTTGAGCATCGTGTGCTGTAGCGATATATTGTATCTGTTCCAACAGTTCTTTTTGCACACTTCATACAAATTTTTCCATGCTAGAGAGCAGGCTGTCTTGCCTCTTTTGACATTGGAGACTTTGAACTGTCTTTGTACATCTCGAGCTTCCTGTCTATTTTATTGTGGAAATAACAGTATTTCAGCTTTATTTCTGCTTATTGCAATTCACCAGATGGTACCTTCTGTTAAACAATTGCTTTTATCTTACTATCTATTTACAAGGAAAGCCTCCCAAAAGAATAAGATTATCAACCTACTTCCAACATCACTTAACTTAATTATATCTGCATCTACTATGATATTTACGTTGCACTTCCAAATAAAAGTGTGAAAGCAGCTGAACAAACTTCTGTATATATTTCTTGATTTGGTCCGAAATATAGGAATGCCAATCCCAGCTACTGCACAGGGTTATCCAGTATCCACCACCAGTAGACCTCATCAATACAATCAAATTTGGCTGTCAAGCTGTAGGCAAGGCATATGCTAATGAACTTACTTAGTTACAATAAAGATCAAGTACATTGTATTTTAAATGTGCCAATTTGCATTGCCATAATCCACATACTAGAAAATGAGAAAGAAAGTATATGAAGTAAAGGATACGAAAGCCCAACTTGATGGTTTGAGGATGGCAGTAGTCCTGTTGGGTATTTTGAATTTTTAACAAAGTAACAACTTTTGATGAACGTGAATTAGATAATTTTCACAATAACAAAGATGTAAACTCAACACTTTTCACTCCTACTAATGAGGAAGAAGTACTTAAATTCCTCCACTCACTTAATGTAAATAAAGCTATATGTTGTGACGGTATTTCCTGTATATTTTTTTTTAACATGGTGCTTCTGTAATTGTTACTCCTCTGATCTATATTAGTAACTTGATTGTTACAATCTAGATTTGATTATGGCTCTAATGTTACTATAGAAGTCTAACAAAAGGTATAAAAACAAGTGACAGATTGCACAATATAAAACGGTGAGGTTTATTATAGATATGGATTGGAGTCTACTTCACATTTTAAGAGAGTTAAGAGTTTTGGACGTCGAGTCCAGAGTTAAATATCTCTCACTCAATATGATGCACAATATTTTCTATGGAAAATCACCAAAATATTTATGTAATTTTAAAAAGACTGAAGAAGTACACCACCTCAACATTAGAAACAGTTTTTGTCATATGCTATCCCCCATGTCAATAGCCTAGGTCTCACTTCTTCTATGTATAATAGTGCTAAATTATGGAATTTTCTACAAATTAGTCTAAAAGTAATAGTTTGTCAGAACTCTTTTAAAAATAAATGTTAAGCATTCTTATTTCATAAGATGGTTTCTTGGGAAAAGTGATTTTGTAAAAGAGTGAATTTATAATATAATTGTAATTTAATTGTACTAGTCATCCTGTCACTGCCATACTGTCATATGTCCACTATGGAAATAAGTTATTGTTAATGACAAAGACTTTTAGTGCTCCCTATTTATAATTTCATAGTACTATATATTTATTATTTTCATTCATTTATTTTACTGTTATTATTTATGTTATTTTGGAAATTGATTTTTAATGATGAATAAATATCTGAATCTGAATTTGAATCATGTTGGTAATGTATATCTATCTAGTCAATTCTTAGTTTTACAAAACAAATTTGCTTACAAAATATTTGACAGTTTTGTCAACAGCGGTTGACATCTTCGAAATAACCAACTGTGCATGACAGGCAGTTAATCTTCTCAGCCGACACCCCTGAGAATGGATGAGACCGGTAGAAAGTTTGATACGACATTGAAAGAACATGTGCCAGATGTAGATACCAACAGAAAGAAGACATACAAGAGATCTACGAAGAAGGATTCTCTGCTGGAGTTAAACAAAAGCAAGATAACAGACCATGTAAACCAACATAACCATGACAAAGATCGGGATAGTGGTAGCATGATTGATAAAGAGCAACTGGAAAACAAGAACAATCAAGGAGGTGGTACATATCCTAATCCTAACCAACAGGTAGGTCATGAACCAAGACAAGGGGCCTCACCAGCTCTTGCGAGTCTATGACCCATTTCTAGGGAAGATTAACTGCCTGTTATAAGCAGTTGGTCATTTGGAAGATGTCAACAGCTATTGACAAAACTGTCAATGACATAGGCAGATCCAGGTTTTTGGAACAAAAACTGGGATTTCATGACCCTATAAAAATGGTAGATCCAGGTGGATTTTGAATGATTTTTGTAAGTAAGTTGGTGTTATGGGGATGAGGCCTTTATTTATGATGATTAGTTTGAATGTTTATGACATTTCAACTTCTGAAAAATGTGGCCATCCTGGTGGCCATTCTGAAAAAAAATTGCCCAAGGATGCCAAGTTTACCACCAATCTAATTTTGTTCAGGAAGCCACATACTAATGGAATCTGCAAAGAACTCCAGAGAATCACAATTTCTAGGTTGCCTAATTTATGGGGAAAACTGAAATATGTTGTCTTAAAAAATTATTTAATTATTTTATGCAATTTGTTTTGTTCAATGTTATTTTTTATATGTTGTTCATGCATTTTTTTATTATGATAAATATTTAGTGATAGTATTCAATTAAACTCATTTATTCAAGGTGTTATAGTATTTAAAATTATTGGCAAAACTTTTGTTCAATATCGTCAATAACATGCATTTTTATGAATGATAAATATTAGTGATAGTATTCACCCCATTTAACTTGTATATTAGTGGCAAAACTTTTTACCTTGTATGTCGTAATTTAGTCATAAACTTGTTTACAAGTTTTTTTTCTTATTTGACACTCCATCGTTTCAAATCGTGGGAAGTATCACTTTTTTGCACTTATAGAAGAATGTAAAGTGGTTTGTATGTTTGTACTTACATTTTGGAATATTCAAGACTGTTCTTTTTCTCTAATTTGAATATGTATATGTTATATCTAGTTTTGTAACATTCAGTTGCAAAAAAGAATTAGAAGAAAAGCGTTCGACCTGCACACTTCGTTGTGTGCTACTGTTTTTGTATTTATGACTTATTATGAATTTATAGATGATTCTTTACATTTGATTATTTAATGTGCATATCATATTTTTGTAGTTTACCTTTATCAAGAGTTGGAAATAAAGATTGTGCAAAAAATAACATCAATAGTCAATAGCATACACATCTACTCCACATTACACACCTGAGTGCTGCCTGCGAGAGCCGCCAGTATTTCAGGGCTGCAGTGTTCCCATGCATGGTACAGAACTTTCCACCATTTCACCTTATCGCCAATTCTGTGTGTGGCGAGGTAATTGGCTGTGACTGCCACGTCTCCTGTCGCCATGGCGACTGCCAGCTCATGGGGTAGGTTACAGGACTTGAGGGGTTCCAGCGCCTGTAACGTGATAGTGATAGTCAGTAGTAGTTTTGAATAGGCCCAGCCCCACCACTCCACGTTATCATCGAGGGTGTGTGAGGCCAGGTACTTTGCCGTGGAGGCCATTTCCCACATGACCATGTTGACAACAGCTCATGTAGGACCAATTTTAGATCCTGTAAGCAAGATTGTGAAAAACTCATCAGTACAGAGCAGTTCCTGTATAATGAAGTAGAATAATGTCTGATAAATCCAGAGTTTAAACTATTACAATTCAAAGTTTTCAGTCTTTACATCAGAAGACAATTTTCAAGAATGAAGTCCATCTGAAGTAAGAGCATCCTGTCATATCATGCAACACTTCCATGTGACGTCACGTTGAATTGTAAGTTTGACCTCTGGATTTATAAAACAAATCTTCTACTATATATTATCAGGTGAAAATCTGATAAAATTGTATGATACAGGTTCTGTAATGTTATGGTGACATTCAGTGGAAGCGTTAATAATGTCAGTTAATATAATACACATCTTACACTACACACAACCTAATATTCGCGGAGCTGTTAGTAACTTTTGAGCCTGCCCCCTCCCGTTCTTTCATCATGACTCACTTACAGCTCTGAAAAATACTACTAATTGTGAGTTACAATCCTTGTAAACACAGACACTGGCCTGTGGTACAATATTTCCCACTCTGTTGTGTGTAAACATTTTAATTAAAGTTAACTAGCACACCGCCGTAAATAACTAAATGTAGTTCAGACTTAGTCTCACATGTTTGCACATAAAGAATGTATTCTCTCTTTTTTCTCAAATGTGCCCACTTCCTTCCTAGGATTTGTTAATCCAAAGGTGGGGCGCAGGGTGTATGAAACTAGTTTGATTGGAAGGGGGAGGAAAAATCTATTTGATTTGAGGGGCCTGAAAATCTGATTTGTACGTATAGGGGTCTGACAAAAATCGTAGTCCTGTTTGTTGTTGAGGAGACGAGTAGGTGACTATAATGGTTTCATTTTTCCATACCCCATGGACCATATTAATTTTAATGGTCACCCGCTATTTGAAAAATGTTTGAATGGTGATGCACATTAGTATAGTGAAAATAAATGTTTCTATTCTGTTCTACTTTAAATTCTCTAAATGAACACATGAAGATAGACATCACACAAAGAAGCCACATCTATAACACATGTAGTTATATGCAACCTATGGGATCAATTGGGAGCAGTTGCACACAGTAAAATTTAATGGGGTTGATGCGTTCCTGAAAAAGTGCCACATTCCAAAAAAATGATGTCTTACCTTGATGATGTCTGTGTCTGTGGTGTCACTAGATTTGGCGGTCCAGCTGTTGTCAGCTCCATGGCTCACTGGGTCTGTGAGTGACGAGTCCTGAGAAAAAAACAGTGAATAGTGCAGGTCATGACCATATTACAGTTGAACATTTATCTGAGGCAGAACTTGAATGCAAGCGTGATTGGAGATACAACAATACAGTAAAACCTACAGTTAAGATCTTCTCTTTCTCTTGAGACCACCTCTAAAATAAGAACATTTTCACCGTCCCAAACGTTCATAAACATCAACATAAACTTCCATACAGAGACCAACTGTATATTGCGACCACTTTATAGCGTAATTGTTTTACCTTCAGAAAGTCTGCATCTGAGTTGCCACCACCAGATATTCCCTGCATCACAGTTCTGGGCATCGGAGGGTATGTGACTGGAGGCACCTGTAAAGTATGTTTTACAATCAAGTTCCATCATATACTAACATGTACATTGTGAACAATATGTTGCAATCCTGGCAAGTTTACAAAGTACATATTAAGTTATCATGGTTCACATTGGCATTAGATTGAAACTGCCTTTTCCCAATAATTGTCAATTCAATTTATTTAAAAAAAAATTGTGATAATCTTTAAATCAGAAAAAACCTTGTCATTGCTGTCATGTCATCGGCGCCACCATGGCGATCCTGTGACAATCTAAAAATTTTGCTATTCGGCCCGATGAAAATGATGCAATAACAATAAAAGTCTCGCCAACATGTCAAGTATTTTGGTTCCTGACGGTAGCTTTTAAATTAATGTAGATAATATTCAATTTTTAGAGAGATTATTTACCGTTGCACTAATGAAGGAATCATAAATATTGAATTTATCATAAATCAGAACTTACTTCAATTTGTTGTTGCATTTATTTTCTGTAGAAAATGTGAAATAGCATACATGTAGTATCAAATTGTTATTAGGGATCAGTCATAAATGCCACCGTCAGAATTTCTGGATTTCTGACACAGACCAGATCCCCCAAAGACATAATATAACAATGTGATCTTTTAGCTGACGACCCGGCAAACTTCCTGCTGCATGCAACTACATATTTAAACTTGTTTATATCAAACTAGATTTGGGCCTTGTATTTCAAATGAATTCACTGTAACAGTTTAGCATAGATGCAACTTTTCAAGATTTCTCGTATGTTAATTTTCGCTATACAAATCTAATGTGACATGCCTCAAACACTGTCTACTGATTTGTTGAAAGCCGAAAACAGAGTTTATTTCTCTGTATATGTACTCCTAACCCGGGTGAATTATCAGTGACATTGAAATGATACTACAATCATTCTGCAAATGTAAAGCTAATCACATTTCACATTTTAAAGTTTGAAATTTTAAAGTTTCAAAAATTGTCAAGTTTGAAGGTTCTCTGTGCTATAGTGATAATATACCATGTGAAGTAATATTAGTATATCTAGCAATTCAATGTCCTTATTTGTGAAATAAAAAATATATGTGCTGTGAATTAACACACACAGCACTACTGAACATGAAATATTTAATCAATATTAAACTTATTCAATTACAGATTTTAACCAAGAGAAACACATAATTGAAACAAGCTCACATGATTAGTGCCATGAGTCGTCATGTTATCGTTTTCCAACACCTTATCGGGTATGACGTCATTTGTGAATGATCCTTTGGTAAAATAGCCATTGCAAACATAGCACAGGGTCCCATATGTTTTTGTATTTGTTTTCTATTTTTATGCTATGCTATTAGTATTATATATATATATATTTATCAGAGTGTATAAAGTATAGTAAATGATATGCTTTATTTCAGTTTTCAATTCATAACAACATACTTGTAACGAATTTAATATCATTTGTTTTAGTGTATAGTTTTATTTGTCAGCTGTACGCTTGATAATTTTTTTTTTACAAACTTAAATTTGACTTTATTAATAAACGTTTTTGAGCTCTTTTTCAAATTAAAACACCAAAAGAAAGGAAGTACTAGCATCTGTTTTGGGTAGGTATGCTTAACTTGGGTTTATGCAGAATAAAGGGTCCTTTTTCCCTCGCCTTTGCTTTAAGATTTGGAGAAATTAGGAGTCTTTGGTGTTTGGCTGTCAAGAAATTGTTTCTTTTAGATATTAGGTCATCTCACAATCGGAGGTCTGTGTGCTGAGCATAATTATATACCCAATCCAACTGTGGATGATCCCCCCTTCTGCGTATGCAACACACAAAAAACAACATTTCATTTCATCAAGAGTACAGCCAGCAAACAAATAAAACTATACACTTTAAAAATGAGACCTGGTGCTATAAGCCAAATATATAGGATATTTAAAATCACTGTCAAAATTTCATAATAATCAAAATTTCATAATGTTCATGTCCATTTATTTTCACAATCTTATAACAACTGTTATATCCACAAAAGTCCATTCGGGGCCATTATTTATCAATTTGTGGTTTCCATTGGGATGTAATAAGCAGTTCCAATCTAACAAAAACTATCATATTTTTAAATTGCAAAGACTTTATGGAACGCTTCATAAAAAGCATGTTATTTGGCATATTATGTCATTATTTTCAACTTTTCCTGTAGGAATAATCTAAAAATGATAACAATAATCAATTCAATATGGCTGTCTATATTGCTGCCGATATATAGCCATCAGACATAAGATATTTTAGTTCTGTCCTTACTATACCATAGTGCACTTGTAGTATATAAAGATAATATCTGATGAAAGTCATTGAATTCATTCTCTTACCTCCTCTTGTTGGGATCCATCCCGTTGATGTTGGAAGCCACTCTGGTCAAGTTGGACGCTCTGTTCCATAGGATATTAGGACAAATTAGTTGTTTAAAGTAGTGATATCTTTTTAGTGAAATAAATCAAAGTGGTAGCATTTCATTAAAATTATAATGCGCTAAAGAAAACAGTGAGAATGCATTATTTGCCACATATGTCAATTGATCAAACTGGTCATTGATTAATCTCTATATAAAATGTGGAGACTAAAATCTCAAAGATAACAGTTTTAGCCTCATTCAAACCATATTTCTAACCTCGGGGTGAATCCCAAATGTTAAGATAGAATTTCAATAGGTTAAATATATTCTTCATAAAACATCAGTGGTCTATAGGCTGCAAATTTTTAGAAAGCAATAAATGATTAATGGCAAATGTGATGATTAATCTGAGTATAAGTGTTACCTTCGACCTTCTTGAGCACTTTGCACCCATCTTGAAAAGAACGTCTAGAAAGTAAAAGAAACATTCAAAGTTTAACAAATACATATACAAAAACATATTTATTACAAAAGCATTTTGCTAGATATCTATCATTACATGTTTATATAAACTTTACAAAAAAAACCCACTAAAAATATCGATGCCATTTCTAATCCTGATAAATGCTTAAGATATTCATGAATATGAGTCGATTGTATAAAGACATGTACCTAGATAATTCAGGTATTTTTATAATTTCACATGACTGTATTTTAACTAGTCGTGAGAAGCGCTTTGAGCTATGATGCATATGTTTTAATAACGTAATTAGTAGTAACTTCATCAAGCCCAAGTCATCAACTCTTTATAGCAAAAATACAGTTTAGACACAGGAACAAAATAAATGGACATTCATTGTAAATGCTTCCAAACTGAAAGTCTACAGCACTTATGAGCGAAGCAACACTTATAATAATCTTGTAGTCACGATTATTGATAAAGGTTGTAACAACCTTACATAAGTGAGCGTCTTCTTTCATTAAAAATCAAAATTTTGTACCCAAATAAGAAACTAGCAACACAATAAATATCAATTAGCAAGAAAACAATTGCTGAATATGAATAAAAATAGATACATTTGAACGACTAATTGGGCTCCATTTATGTGGTATGCAGGGTATATGAGAAATAAAATTCTTTTTAAGCCCATATCATGAATACATGCTGAATGTTTGTTTGTTTGCTTTTTGCATAGAATGGTGCGGGTTATCATACGTTTCGACGTCACAGGAATGTGTGATATAAACAACTAAAAAGTAGTTGTCATATTGCGCGCCAAGTCACCGAGAATATACAGTCAATCATTTGACATCACACAGTTCGGACAGGCCTTACCTGGCGGTCGTTACAGAGGGAAGGTCTCCTTGCGAAGGTTTGATAGCGCGGAAAATAGTCCTCTCACACAGGTGTCATCTTGATACACGTATGTGGTCTATAGTCCTACTGCCAGTGCCTAACAATTTCTCCGCACATCCGACACTCAAACCACCACCGTTTGCTTTTGGAGAAGTCCCCAGTTATCAGACGGATACAAGTTAATGAGTATTAATGACGTAATCATTTAATGGCTGCCCGCATCATATAGACGAGTGGCGGAGGCGGCACCTCGGGAATGAATTGCCTACGTTCACACAGAGCTGTTAATCAACACCAGACAGTGGACTCGTGGCACCAGTCGGTCTGTTGGTCTGTCTGTCTTGTCTGTCTATCTGTTCTCTGTGTGTGTCAGTCTGTGTTGCTGCTTGCGTTATGTCTCCGTGTTTGTAGGAGACGGGGGAAGGCTAGTGTGAATAAACGGCGGTGGTGCCCTGCCACATACATAAGACGCCCCATTTTTTCAATAATTGAGCTGTTGCACTTGCAAATACTGGTTGTATTTCAAAGCTAGGTCCTCATTTGAAAAAAATAAGTTCACAATATTACATTGGTAATGCAATGATCAAATTCATAAAATTTTGAAAAGTATCGATTTAGAGGAAATCCTGAAAATAAATAAAAAAATGTTCCACTCAAGATTTCCTGGTTCACTGCTATGTGACCCAATATTAAGGGTAGTAAGGTAGAAAGAAAAATTGTTCACTTTTGCATGCTGTATTTGTACATAATTTGGTTATTTATTGTTGTTTTGTTTGTTTAAAATGTAGTGTTTGTTTTCATTTTGAAACCACAATGTTACATTTGAATTTGTTCTGTCCCATCCCCAGCAATATCATCTATAGAAAGATTCATTTGAGTGTCTCACCTCTGTACATTATTACATTTTCAAACATCTATCAATACTTTCCATAATTTCAAAGTAAAAACTTTAAAATTATAGCATGGATTGAATATTTTCCTAACGGTAGTTTGCTAGTAACCAATATTGCTGTATTAAACCACCAAGTGAACCATTCCTTTTGCAACAAGATTATAAACTAAGCATTTTCAGAAACAAAACTATATAAGACACTACCATCATACAGGTATATGCCACACCATCCCATATTTCTAAAACTTGCAAATGAACATTCCATCTCTTTGTATAGATAAATTTTCTAGCCAGAACTTCTCTTTGAAGCTACAAAAGTACATGTGTAAAGCAATTTGCTGAACCGGTAAAGCAAACACTGCTACCTTGTTGGACGAAATAAGATTGTGAGGGGTGTAACTTCATAGAAGTATATTTCTCCATCCCATGATACTCAGAATGGAATGGCACAAGAGATATCCTGGTTGTATTGTGAATGCACATTATGAGAACTAAGAAATATGAAGTAATTTAGCTTTAAGGCTAAGAATTGTTTTACATTTTAACCATTCACCTTTTCTTAAATAAAAAAAAAATCAAATTATGTTTGAATGCAACAATTGAAAATACAAATGACCATGTGCAATGGCAGATCCAGGTTTTGGAAAAGGGGGCGGGGGGCACACTTAGCGATTTCATAAACTATGAAAACAAGTATTTTGGTGGGAACAGGTCGGTGCCGCCGCCCCCCCCCCCCTAGATCTCCCTATGATATGACCATATTCAAACAAGAAGTCCTCATCATGAACGGCTAGAGCTGAGTTGCTGGATTCCCTTGCATATCGCAACATGTCTATTTTTTCTCTAGAGTACGGTCAGTGCATAGTTCAATTAATTTTGTGATGCTGTTTGTTTATATACATTCTGTAGTATCTGATCGTTTGGTTTGTAGAGATTTTTCTGTGATAAACTTTTCTACTTTGAGGAAGGACTGACGTTGCTAAAGCTTCTCTGCGTTTTACGTCACTTTCAGTGTCAGTGATGCTACCAAGTAGTTTTTAGGTTTTCCAGCTCTTCTTTACTGTTGTGGTATAGGCAACTCAATTTCGACGTCATTTTTGGCTGAAATGGAAATTTTGACTAACAAACAACCAGATCAAAACTGATGCAAAAATGTCTTATCTTCATTCAGTTTCTGTGCAAGTTATATATATATTTCCACATAATGGATTTTCATTGCACTGGTTAATGCAAATGTGAATGATTTGATGCTTGGTATTCTCCATGGCAAAAACTGCCACCGGCAGTATCTTGGAGTTGCTGACAACTTTGATGTGAGGATACAAAAACTGGATATGATAAGACTTACGTTATGGGAATTATTTCATGGCAGTCTGATGAGTCAGCAAAAGTGTGCAAGCCAATATCAAAGGTGAAAGTACATGCTTCTCAGTTATTAATAGCGAATGGGAACTTTGATTAAATTATTTTGCAATATAGACCAAGGGCTCAACCACCAAAATAGAAATACAATATAAAAACAGTGTAATACAGTACAAATACCATAATGGTTATCAAGATTAACATGGTATTATGAAGGTCAATTATTAATCAGCAAGCTGGTTTGTGAATATGTGAAATATTCAATGATTTTTTTTGGGGCGGAGCGTCCTAATATCCATAGACATGAGCTGAATATCCACCTCATATTGATGATGCTCGGGTTGGGTTGTAAAGTTTGGTGCGCACTTTGGCATACGATGGCGACATTCAGCAGGTGTTCAACGTATTGTAGATGTATGTTCATCGGTAGCAGACAGTGAACACAAAGGTCAAAGCATAACCCCGATGCACAACCGACGTATACAAAAAAGTCTGGCTGAGACTTTTTTTTGTGCGTCAGTTGTGCATCGGGTTTACGCTGACCTTGCTTTCACTGTCTGCTTTTCTTATGCCGGGTTTTGCGCCAGTCTTGCGCCGGCTGTGAGTAGACTATGCGCTGGTGGAAAAAATCATTTAATGCCAAAAGGGGTTACCTATCAGCAGATGCTCGTCGTTTAAATTTTTTTGCCGGGAAATCCCTAGAATTTATGTGTCAACCATACGCAGAAACTAGTGGGATGCGGCCTTTAGATCTCTATAGATGACATTGAACGTAGAAAAGAATCAGTGTTGCAACAAAGTGTAAATCTAAATGAACTATTATGTGAATATGCGATTTCTATTCGCGCAACAACTATTTTTATCCAAATAGAATATTTTTTTAACCCAACATAACTATCTTAGCACAATTTTACAAGAGGTTCTGTTCACTACCAGAATGGCACAAACAACAAACACATGATAACCAATGTGAATTCTAATCAACAAAATAGAAGAAAATAATTTG
>CM032663.1:49500590-49514009 GCA_019095985.1 Streblospio benedicti
CATCCATCGTAGACGTAATATCAATACGTAGTCAGAGATAAGGTAGTGGTCATTAAATACAGAGGGGTGGGGTGGCTTGAAGAGAAATAGTTTTCTTGGCAATTTTTTTTCATGCCCCCCTATCGCCATGCCAGTATTTTTTTCATGCCCCCCCTGGCACATTGTATGTGTTTTCCATACCCCCACCGTCCCATTATTAATTATTCTATCGCATACTATCAGACAGAACCAGGATAAACTATCACATCAAAACATCTTATGCAGGGACACCACCTCCCCAGTGATAAAGCTATAGAAGAGATGGAAGCTTTATCTATATCAATAGATGACATCAAGTTGAGTGTAAAGGGGGAAAATGAAGATTTAGCTGTTGAAGGTGGAAAGATTTGGGAGCAAAAAGGGGTTCATATACATCAACAAGTCATTTTGAAATGATGGAAGAACACCAGCAGATTTATTATCAAAGGGAATTACTCTCATTTCAAACTCCTCTAGTCAGTTTATTCAAAGTTGCTGAAACGGGGAGTGTCAAAGGTGGGATCTTGGAAGTGAGCGCCGAAAGCATGGTTTCAAGACCTTTCAAGTGGCGTAGACAGTAAGTATGGCTAGAGGGTCTGGGGGCATGCTCCCCAAGATTTTTTAAGGATTTCACTAGAAGCTTTCTGGTGCATTCTTTTTTTTTTGAGAAAAGTAGTCTTTTGTTAATTTTTGATGAAATTGAGGTATTTAGAACATGTTTTCCTCTTTTCTTTTTTAATGATTTTACATGTTAACTTTAATACATATTGATATTTCATTGTTTTATCTGCATGTCACTGTTTTAGCCTGAGTACCCCTTCTTCCCTCAAACCGGCCGAAAGCTGCCCGGGCTATTCCTCACATCAGCCTAAACCGTCCAGGTGTGTGTAAAACGCTTTGTCATTAAGTCACAAAGGGCATAATGATTTTTAACCACCGTGCACAATTCATTTTTAATTTACAAGACGTACACAGTCCAAATTATGTATGTACAATCAGGACAACTTGGTGGTCGTTATAATGTCACATTTCAAACCAAATAAATTTGTTTTAATGATAAAAACAAAAAAAAAGAATTGAAAAAAAAAATGTCTGTCATATGTAACGTCACTAAAACACGTGATACGTAACAAACGTGCGTACGTGCGTACCTACGCTAAACGTTTGTGTACGACAACAATGTAAGCTATACGTTTGTGTGTACGTCAGCAATGTAAATATCCATCAACAATCCGTGTAAATCTGAAAGACCTTATATCATTTTTTTATTTGGATCATACGATTAAGCCACACGAAATGACATACACAGAGACAGTTGGTGCACACAGGTCAAGATACGTTGTGCCACGGAGCCAAGTCTGCCAATATCGTCCAGAGAGCAAACAAGTGAGTTTATTTTATGTATAAATAACTACACAACAGCTGAACGGAAATCCGTGAATGAACGTTAATTCCGATATCTAATAATGTGATTTTAAACACTTATCATTCAAACAGCATCGAAATTTTTACATAATGGAACGTATTTGACACCATGGACATCAACGTAAATATTGTGTGTAATTATTCATGTGGCAGTGTGTGTGTGTGTGTGTGTGTGTGTGTGTGTGTGTGCGTGCGTGCGTGCGTGTGTGTGTCCATGTGTGTGTGTGTGCGTGTGTGTGTGTGTGTGTGTCCATATGGCGGGGGGGCGGACATGGCTGGTGGGGGAGCATTTAATATGTTCCAGATCTCATCAATTTCAACCCGAGCAGCAGCAGAAAGGGGGTGATTGAGATGCACATTTAATGGTCTGCACGTGTTTATCAGGGGTAGGAGTAGCTGGAGGGAGGGATATTAGAGGGATCAAGCATTGCCACATAAATGTGACTGTGGGAGGAAGGTGATGGGGGTGTATTTAATCTTTCCCAGACCTGTATAGTGACGAGAGCTGCTGTGAGGGGTGTGGGACAGGGGAAAGAATGGGAAGGGAGGAGCATTTAATCTGTTCCAGATCTCATCCGTTTCAACCAGAGCAGCAGCAGGAAGGGTGTGCATTAATTATGGACCTGTTTAGATGGGGATAGGGTAGAGAGGGTTGGGGAGAGAAGAGTGGGGGGGCAGTGGAAGGAAGGGTAGGTATGAATGGGACATTTAATCTGCTCCACACGTATTAACCATGGGTAGCAGCAGTAGCTGGGGAGAGATATTAGAGGGATCAATCATTGCCATATTTAGTAATTTAGTGTGTAAAAATGGCATGTGACAAAAATATGGCGATGGGTAAATAGATTTAAACATTTATGGTAGGCAGATGTTTGAGACTTACAGATTCTGCTTGGTTTTGTGATATGTAGAATGCACCTGCACCACAAGACCTATCAATGATATGTGAAAGTGAAACTAATAAGAATTATTGAAAATTAATGAATTTTTGGTCTTCTTCAATAACGTAATGGTGCAAAAAAACACAGAGACAGGTTTTGAAAATAATACAATAATATAACTTCACCGAAGAAGAGTGTGCATCACGCCCGATAATGGGTGATTTTAGTATCAAACATGATAAAGGTGAATACGATATTGTCATTGTGGAGCATGAGAAATCAAAAGTACACATCGATATGGCAAAAATTCCTGGTGGATACAAGACACTAGGTGCATTGTTATTGTTGTACAAGCCTGACTTTCTAAGGTAATGTGCATTTGCACATTCCATGTGCTCTTCCAACTCTACATGCATGAATATCATTTTTGGGTGTCAATAGACTTGGCAAAGCTGACAGGCGATGCCAACGGTTCCGTGGGGGAGAGCAAAGGTATCGTTCTATAAATCGCACTTGATTTAAATGCCTGTTGTAAGGGGATTTGGGGATATCCCCCCAATTTTTTTAAAAAATGTGATGCATTTTTCTGCAATCGAGCGTATAATTTACAGCAAAATTTGGTACTTGAAAGACTTAAAATAGATCTTTTGTTTTTTCAAATGTCCGACAAGATTCATTTCATCACTTTCAAAACTGTGTACTATATAACATAGTTCAAAATAGTTCAAACTAAAAACATCACGTACATTTGTCATTGATTTTTCCTTACTTTGAACATTTTTCACGAAAAGTAGGAAGACCATCGTCCAAACCTTTGTATTTATTTTTTAATCAAATATATTGAAACCAAGTTAATTCAGAATTTTTGGCCTCGGGATTTAGAAAATTTCAAAATTTGAGGTTGGCAACTCTGACTTGTTGTTGTACTTGTTGTGCTTGTTGTTGTTAGTTGTTGTATTTGTTGTTGTACTAGTTGTTGTACTTGTTGTTGTACTTTTACTAGTTGTTTTACTTGTTGTTCTTGTTGTTGTACTTGTTGTACTTGTTTTTGTACTTGATGTTTTACTTGTTGTTGTACATGGTGTTGTATTTGTTCTTGTTCTTGTCAGAGTTGCCAAGTATTCCGAAATTTCGGAATCATTCCAAAATATGAAGCTGATTCCGAGCATTATGATCGGAATCGAGAAAATCCGAAATTCAGGGTAAATGACCAAATATTTTATAAACTTGTACTTTTTTCTTAGAATACCGATGTTTTGGCTCGCATATGGGTGCAGCCATTATCGAATGTACTCGATTGAACTACGCATTGTGTAAACACGCTTTATCCGGCACGCAAAAATGCACTTGGTTTAAATGACGTGTCATAAATAGATTTGGAGACATGAAGCCCAGGTGAATTTCATGTCATTTATGTGGTAGGCAGCATGCATTGAGACTAATAGATTCTTGCTTGGTGCCATTTGAATAATGCACCTACAAGACCTATCAATGATATGTGAAAGTGAAAGTAATAAGAATTCTTGAAAATTAATGAATCTTTTCCTATTTCGGTTTCTTTATGGTGCAAAAACACAGAGACAATGTTTTGAAAACAAACAAAATTAATAACATCCACAATAACTATAAACGTTTTGATTTTAATATCTTGTAATAAAGGTACAGTATTGTTGTGTAGCATGAGAAAATCAAATGTCAATCCATATGGTTTTTTGTGGATTTTAATTTATCATTGTTTTTAATAAAAACTGACTTTTTATGATTGTAAAATCAAACATATTAAATTTCCTGCAACATGTGCATGAAAATCATTTGGGTGTCAAAAATAATTCGATATGCAAACTTGTCTGGTGGATACAAGACACTAGGTGCATGTTTAACAAATGTTGTTTAAATGACATGTAAGGATTTAGTGTGCATTTGCCCATTCGTGATGCTCTCATTTATGTGGTACAGACTGCGATGATTGAGACTAACAGATTTTTGGGTGTCAATAGAAAAATGCACCTGCACCACAAGACCTATCAATGATATGTAAAAGTGAAAGTAATAAGAATTATTGAAAATTAATGAATCTTTTCGTCTTCTTCAAAATGTAAAAAAAAAAAAAAATGACAAGTTTTGAAAAAATATTTAATATAACTTCACCGAAGAAATGTCATCACGCCCGATAACTCATTTTTAGTATCAAACATGATAAAGGTGGATACAATATTGTCATTGTGGAGCATGAGAAATCAAAAGTACACATCGATATGGCAAAAATTACTGGTGGATACAAGACACTTAGTGTTCCACCACAAGACCTATCAATGATATGTGAAAGTTAAAGTAATAAGAATTATATTTTGAATGTTAATGAATTTTCATCTTTTTTCAATAGCGTAATGGTGAAAAAAACACAGAGACAAGTTTTGAAAATAATACAATAATATAACTTCATTGAAATGCTTGTACATCACGCCTGATAACGGGTCATTTTAGTATCAAACAAACATGATAAAGGTGGATACAATATTGTCATTGTGGAGCATGAGAAATCAAAAAATACACATCGATATGGCAAAAATTCCTGGTGGATACAAGACACTAGGTGCATTGTTATTGTTGTACAAGCCTTTTTTTCTAAGGTAATGTGCATTTGCACATTCCATGTGCTCTTCCAACTCTACATGCATGAATATCATTTTGGGTGTCAATAGATCGAAAAAGAAACGGTGCCAACAGGTGGCGCAGGGAAAGAATTGAGGGGAGAACCCGGCCTCAACAAATGCACTTGATTTAAATGACATGTTGTAAATAGATTTAGTCTCGATCACAAAGCCCAGTTTACGCATGCTCTCATTTATGGGGTATTCAGACTTCGATGATTGAGACTAACAGATTATCAAACTTGGTGTTGTAATGCAAATTGCACCTGCACCACAAGACCTATCAATGATATGTGAAAGTGAAAGTAATAAGAATTATTGAAAATTAATGAATCTTTTTGTCTTCTTCAATATCGTAATGGTGAAAAAAACACAGTGACAAGTTTTGAAAAATAATACAATAATATAACTTCACTGAAGAAGCTTGTACATCACGCCCGATAATGGGTCATTTTAGTATCAAACATGATAAAGGTGGATATTGATATTGTTCAAATGCATGAGAAATCAAATGTACACATCGATATGGCAAAAATTCACTGGTGGATACAAGACACTAGGTGCATTGTTATTGTTGTACAAGCCTGACTTTCTAAGGTAATGTGCATTTGCACATTCCGTGTGCTCTTCAACTCTACATGCATGAATATCATTTTTTTGTCAATAGACCCCTGAAAAAACAGGTGAGTTCAAAATGAAAACAGCAACCGCGGGGTACATTCAACAAATGCACTTGATTTAAATGACATGTTGTAAATCATTGATTTTTTTGTGTGCTCTCATTTTTCGGTATTCAGACTCGACTTTGAAAACAGATTTTTTGTTCGTCAAATGCAAAAATGCATTTGCACCACAAGACCTATCAATGATATGTGAAAAAAAAAGTTCAAATAAGAATTATTTGAATTTAATGAATCAAATATTCTTCAATAATCCAAATGGTTAAATCAGACAATTTTGAAAAGTTAATTAAGTTTTAGAAATAATAAAATTTGATTTTGGCAACTCTAACTTGTTGTTGTACTTGTTGTACTTGTTGTTGTACTAGAAATTTTTGTACTTGATGTTGTACTAGTTGTTGTACTTGTTGTACTTTTTTACTAGTTGTTTTACTTGTTGTACTTTGTTGTTGTACTTGTTGTATTTGTTTTCGTACTTGATGTTTTACTTGTTGTTGTACATGTTGTTGTATTGTTGTTGTTGTACTTGTTTAAAGGGTTGCTGGTGTATTGAAAAATTTTGGAATCATTCCAAAATACAAAGCTGGGAGCATTATAATCTGAACAAAAGAAATTCCGAAATTCATGGGTAAATGACCAAATATTCACATAAACTTGTATTTTTTTCTTAAAAGACCGATGTTTTGGCTCGCATATGGGTGCAGCCATTATCGAATGTACTTGATTGAACAAAACATTGTGTAAACACCCAATTTTTTTACCAATTGTGATGCAAAATGCACTTGAATTTAAATGACGTGTCATAAATAGATTTGAAACTTGAATGGAGCCCAGGTTACGCATGCTCTTATTTATGTGGTAGGCAGCCTCGATGATTGAGATTTAACAGATTCTGCTTGGTGTCGTGTAATGAATAATGCACCTGCACCACAAGACCTATCAATGATATGATTTTTTTGAAAGTAATAAGAATTATTGAAAATTAATGAATTTTTTGAACAAACTTTGCAATAACGTTAAAAAAAACACAGAGACAAGTTTTGAAAATAATACAATAATATAACTTCACCGAAGAAGCTTGTTTGTGCATCACATTTTTGATAATAGTAATGGTGATTTTAATATCAAACATAATAAAAGTGAATACGATATTGTCAATGTGAAGCATGATGAAATGAATCAAAAGTACATTTCGATATGGCAAAAATTCATGGTGGATACAAGACACTAGGTGCATTGTTATTGTTGTACAAGCCTGACTTTCTAAGGTAATGTGCATTTGCATTCAGTGTGCTCTTACCAACACTACATGCATGAATATCATATTTTTTGGGTGTCAATAGAATTAAAATGAATTTTAATGAATCCCAACAGCACCTCAGTGGGGAAAGTTTGCAGAGGGGAAACATGTTAAACAAATAACCTATCAATGATATGTGAAAGTGAAAGTAATAAGAATTATTGAAAATTAATGAATCTTTCGTCTTCTTCAATAACGTAATGGTGCAAAAACACAGAGACAAGTTTTGAAAATAATACAATAATATAACTTCACCGAAGAAAGCGTGTGCATCACACCCGATAACGGGTGATTTTAGTATCAAACATGATAAAGGTGGATACGATATTGTCATTGTGGAGCATGAGAAATCAAAAGTACACATCGATATGGCAAAAATTCCTGGTGGATACAAGACACTAGGTGCATTGTTATTGTTGTACAAGCCTGACTTTCTAAGGTAATGTGCATTTGCACATTCCATGTGCTCTTCCAACTCTACATGCATGAATATCATTTTGGGTGTCAATAGACTCGGCGAAGCCGACAGGCGGTGCCAACGGCACCGCAGTGGGAAAGTTTGAGAGGGGAGACACCCCCTCAACAAATGCACTTGATTTAAATGACATGTTGTAAATAGATTTAGTCTCGATCACAAAGCCCAGGTTACGCATGCTCTCATTTATGGGGTAGGCAGACTCGATGATTGAGACTAACAGATTCTGCTTGGTGTTGTGTAATGCAAAATGCACCTGCACCACAAGACCTATCAATGATATGTGAAAGTGAAAGTAATAAGAATTATTGAAAATTAATGAATCTTTTGTCTTCTTCAATATCGTAATGGTGAAAAAAACACAGAGACAAGTTTTGAAAATAATACAATAATATAACTTCACCGAAGAAGCTTGTACATCACGCCCGATAATGGGTCATTATAGTATCAAACATGATAAAGGTGGATACGATATTGTCATTGTGGAGCATGAGAAATCAAAAATACACATCGATATGGCAAAAATTCCTGGTGGATACGAGACAGTAGGTGCATTGTTATTGTTGTACAAGCCTGACTTTCTATTGTAATGTGCATTTGCACATTCCATGTGCTCTTCCAACTCAACATGCATGAATATCATTTTGGGTGTCAATAGACTCGGCGAAGCAAACAGGCGGTGCCAACGCCGCCGCGGGGGAAGAGTGCGAGAGGGGAGACACCCCCTCAACAAATGCACTTGATTTAAATGACATGTCGTAAATAGATTTAGGCTCGATCACAAAGCCCAGGTTACGCGTGCTCTCATTTATATGGTATTCAGACTCGATGATTGAGACTAACAGATTCTGCTTGGTGTCGCGTAATGCAAAATGCACATGCACCACAAGACCTATCAATGATATGTGAAAGTGAAAGTAATAAGAATTATTGAAAGTTAATGAATCTTTCGTCTTCTTCAATAACGTAATGGTGAAAAAACACAGAGACAAGTTTTAAAAATAATACAATAATATAACTTCACTGAAGAAGCTTGTACATCACGCCCGATAACGGGTCATTTTAGTATCAAACATGTTAAAGGTGGATACAATATTGTCATTGTGGAGCATGAGAAATCAAAAGTACACATCGATATGGCAATAATTACTGGTGGATACAAGACACTTGGTGTATTGTTATTGTTGTACAAGCCTGCCTTTCTAAGGTAATGTGCATTGGCACATTCCGTGTGCTCTTCTAACTCTACATGCATGAATATCATTTTGGGTGTCAATAGACTCGGCAAAGCCGACAGGTGGTGCCAACGGTGTGGGGGGAGAGTGCGAGAGGGGAGACACCCCCCTCTTGCTGCAGGGGATTTGGGGATATCCTCCCAATTTTTTTAAAAATTGTGATGCATTTTTCTGCAATCGAGTGTATAATTTACAGCAAAATTTGGTACTTGAAAGACTTAAAATAGATCTTTTATTTATTTCAAATGTCCAACAAGATTCATTTCATCCCTTTCAAAATTGTGTGCTATGTAACATAGTTCAAAATAGTTCAAACTAAAAACATCACATACATTTGTCATTGATTTTTTCTTACTTTGAACATTTTTTCACAAGAAGTAGGACGACCATCATCCAAACCTTTGTATTTATTTTTTAATCAAATATGTTGAAACCAAGTTAATTCAGAAATTTTGGCCTCGGGATTTAGAAATTTAAAAATTTGAGGTTGGCAACTCTAACTTGTTGTTGTACTTGTTGTACTTGTTGTTGTACTAGTTTTTGTACTTGCTGTTGTACTAGTTCTTGTACTTGTTGTTCTACTTTTACTAGTTGTTTTACTTGTTGTACTTGTTGTTGTACTTGTTGTACTTGTTTTCGTACTTGATGTTTTACTTGTTGTTGTACATGTTGTTGTACTTGTTGTTGTACTTGTCAGGGTTGCCAAGTATTCCAAAATTTTGGAATCATTCCGAAATACAAAGCTGATTCCGAGCATTATGATCTGAATCGAGAAAATCCGAAATTCAGGGTAAATGACCAAATATTTTATAAACTTGTACATTTTTCTTAAAAGACCGATGTTTTGGCTCGCATATGGGTGCAGCCATTATCGAATGTACTTGATTGAACTACGCATTGTGTAAACACGCTTTTACCGGTGCTCAAAAATGCACTTGATTTAAATGACGTGTCATAAATAGATTTGGTCTCGATTATGGAGCCCAGGTTACGCATGCTCTTATTTATGCGGTAGGCAGCCTCGATGATTGAGACTAACAGATTCTGCTTGGTGTCGTGTAATGAATAATGCACCTGCACCACAAGACCTATCAATGATATGTGAAAGTGAAAGTAATAAGAATTATTGAAAATTAATGAATCTTTCGTCTTCTACAATAACGTTATGGTGCAAAAACACAGAGACAAGTTTTGAAAATAATACAATAATATAACTTCACCGAAGAAGCTTGTGCATCACGCCCGATAACGGGTGATTTTAATATCAAACATAATAAAAGTGAATACGATATTGTCAATGTGAAGCATGAGAAATCAAAAGTACACATCGATATGGCAAAAATTCCTGGTGGATACAAGACACTAGGTGCATTGTTATTGTTGTACAAGCCTGACTTTCTAAGGTAATGTGCATTTGCACATTCCTGTGTGCTCTACCAACACTACATGCATGAATATCATTTTGGGTGTCAATAGACTCGGCGAAGCCGACAGGCGGTGCCAACAGCACCGCAGTGGGAAAGTTTGAGAGGGGAGACACCCCCCTCAACAAATGCACTTGATTTAAATGACATGTCGTAAATAGATTTAGTCTCGATCACAATTCCCAGATTACGTGTGCTCTCTTTTATGTGGTAGGCAGACTCGATGATTGAGACGAAGAGATTCTGCTTGGTGTTGCGTAATGCAAAATGCACATGGACCACAAGACCTATCAATGATATGTGAAAGTTAAAGAAATAAGAATTATTGAAAGTTAATGAATCTTTCATCTTCTTCAATAGCGTAATGGTGAAAAAACACAGAGACAAGTTTTGAAAATAATACAATAATATTACTTCACCGAATAAGCGTGTGCATCACGCCCAATAACGGGTGATTTTAGTAGCAAACATGATAAAGGTGAATACGATATTGTCGTTGTGGAGCATGAGAAATCAAAAGTACACATCGATATGGCAAAAATTCCTGGTGGATACAAGACACTAGGTGCATTGTTATTGTTGTACAAGCCTGACTTTCTATTGTAATGTGCATTTGCACATTCCATGTGCTCTTCCAACTCAACATGCATGAATATCATTTTGGGTGTCAATAGACTCGGCGAAGCAAACAGGCGGTGCCAACGGCCGCGGGGGAAGAGTGCGAGAGGGGAGACACCCCCCTCAACAAATGCACTTGATTTAAATGACATGTCGTAAATAGATTTAGGCTCGATCACAAAGCCCAGGTTACGCATGCTCTCATTTATACGGTATTCAGACTCGATGATTGAGACTAACAGATTCTGCTTGGTGTCGTGTAATGCAAAATGCACATGCACCACAAGACCTATCAATGATATGTGAAAGTGAAAGTAATAAGAATTATTGAAAGTTAATGAATCTTTCGTCTTCTTCAATAACGTAATGGTGAAAAAACACAGAGACAAGTTTTAAAAATAATACAATAATATAACTTCACTGAAGAAGCTTGTACATCACGCCCGATAACGGGTCATTTTAGTATCAAACATGTTAAAGGTGGATACAATATTGTCATTGTGGAGCATGAGAAATCAAAAGTACACATCGATATGGCAATAATTACTGGTGGATACAAGACACTTGGTGTATTGTTATTGTTGTACAAGCCTGCCTTTCTAAGGTAATGTGCATTTGCACATTCCTTGTGCTCTTCTAACTCTACATGCATGAATATCATTTTGGGTGTCAATAGACTCGGCAAAGCCGACAGGCGGTGCCAACGGCGCCGCGGGGGGAGAGTGCGAGAGGGGAGACACCCCCCTCTTGCGGCAGGGGATTTGGGGATATCCTCCCATTTTTTAAAAAATTGTGATGCATTTTTCTGCAATCGAGTGTATAATTTACAGCAAAATTTGGTACTTGAAAGACTTAAAATAGATCTTTTATTTTTTTCAAATGTCCAACAAGATTCATTTCATCACTTTCAAAGCTGTGTGCTATGTAACATAGTTCAAAATAGTTCAAACTAAAAACATCACGTACATTTGTCATTGATTTTTTCTTACTTTGAACATTTTTTTCACAAGAAGTAGGACGACCATCATCCAAACCTTTGTATTTTTTTTTTAATCAAATATGTTGAAACCAAGTTAATTCAGAAATTTTGGCCTCGGGATTTAGAAATTTAAAAATTTGAGGTTGGCAACTCTAACTTGTTGTTGTACTTGTTGTACTTGTTGTTGTACTAGTTTTTGTACTTGCTGTTGTACTAGTTGTTGTACTTGTTGTTGTACTTTTACTAGTTGTTTTACTTGTTGTACTTGTTGTTGTACTTGTTGTAGTTGTTTTCGTACTTGATGTTTTACTTGTTGTTGTACATGTTGTTGTACTTGTTGTTGTACTTGTCGGGGTTGCCAAGTATTCCAAAATTTTGGAATCATTCCAAAATACAAAGCTGATTCCGAGCATTATGATCTGAATCGAAAAAATCCGAAATTCAGGGTAAATGACCAAATATTTTATAAACTTGTACTTTTTTCTTAAAAGACCGATGTTTTGGCTCGCATATGGGTGCAGCCATTATCGAATGTACTCGATTGAACTACGCATTGTGTAAACACGCTTTTACCGGTGCTCAAAAATGCACTTGATTTAAATGACGTGTCATAAATAGATTTGGTCTCGATTATGGAGCCCAGGTTACGCATGCTCTTATTTATGCGGTAGGCAGCCTCGATGATTGAGACTAACAGATTCTGCTTGGTGTCGTGTAATGAATAATGCACCTGCACCACAAGATCTATCAATGATATTCGAAAGTGAAAGTAATAAGAATTATTGAAAATTAATGAATCTTTCGTTATTACAATAACTTTATGGTGCAAAAACACAGAGACAAGTTTTGAAAATAATACAATGACATAACTTCACCGAAGAAGCTTGTGCATCACGCCCGATAACGGGTGATTTTAATATCAAACATAATAAAAGTGAATACGATATTGTCAATGTGAAGCATGAGAAATCAAAAGTACACATCGATATGGCAAAGATTCCTGGTGGATACAAGACACTAGGTGCATTGTTATTGTTGTACAAGCCTGACTTTCTAAGGTAATGTGCATTTGCACATTCCGTGTGCTCTTCCAACACTACATGCATGAATATCATTTTGGGTGTCAATAGACTCGGCGAAGCCGACAGGCGGTGCCAACAGCACCGCAGGGGGAAAGTTTGAGAGGGGAGACACCCCCTCAACAAATGCACTTGATTTAAATGACATGTCGTAAATAGATTTAGTCTCGATCACAATTCCCAGGTTACGTGTGCTCTCTTTTATGTGGTAGGCAGACTCAATGATTGAGACGAAGAGATTCTGCTTGGTGTTGCGTAATGCAAAATGCACATGGACCACAAGACCTATCAATGATATGTGAAAGTGAAAGTAATAAGAATCATTGAAAATTAATGAATCTTTTATCTTCCTCAATATCGTAATGGTGAAAAAACACAGTGACAAGTTTTGAAAATAATACAATAATATAACTTCACCGAAGAAGCTTGTACATCACGCCCGATAATGGGTCATTATAGTATCAAACATGAGCATGAGAAATCAAAAATACACATCGATATGGCAAAATTTCCTGGTGGATGCGAGACAGTAGGTGCATTGTTATTGTACAAGCCTACAAGCCACATTCCATTCTATTGTACATGCATGCATTTTTTGCACATTCCATGTGCTCTTCGAGAGGGAGAACCCCCTCAACAAATGCACTTGATTTA
>CM032663.1:49514109-49529109 GCA_019095985.1 Streblospio benedicti
TACCTTCTACTGGTTTTGCACACATTATTAGATTTATCCGGCATTTAACATTTTTTTAATAAAACAATTTTACTCACTGAAACTAATAACAATAGGTTTATCACATTTTAAAGCACCGATTTTTACTTTATGAATTACTATAATGTCTTTAGCATATTTTTATCATTATCATTATGAGATCTGGTTGTTTCACCTGTGTATTCTTATTCTTAATTTTCTTCTTTCATTATTATGTCAATGTATTGTTCTTAGTATTGTTAATCCCTATTATTATTCTGTCACACACATGTACTGCAAAGTATAAAATCCCCTTTCTAAGATGTGTTAACTGTTAGGTGTCTTTTAAGTACTTATGTTTTTATTGTATTCTGATAAGGACAACAGTCGAAAACAGTTCAATAAATAATTTTTAGATATATTTAGTAATTACATGGTTTTGATTTTGGAATTTAGCATATTTTATATAAGAAAGAACTCAAAATGATACATGGTCATGCTAAAACAAGGAATAGATGCCCAGCATTCCAACATAAATCAGGAATATCATGACCACTCGTCCATACCAACCCAAGCATAACGTGCCCACGTACTTCTTTAGATTGTATTATTCTGTGTGTATGTGAAGAAAAAAGATGCTAAGTTACAAAATATTCATGGACTTTGGAACATAATGTATTCCTCAGTAGTCAGTAAGTCTGCATGCCATTGAAGTGTGTCAATAAAGTAATGCAAGTTTTATCAGCAAGTGTTGCAGCAAATTGCTATCAAATGGCATTTTAAGAATAGCTTTCTATAGTTTAGATTTAGTTTTTGCGTTAAACTAATCTGAATGTGACATGATTGTTGAATAGATCCCATATTACGGTCTCATATTAAGTCAATATTTAAATCAGTTTGCAGCAATGGGCCCTGTTGCAAAAAGATCCCACGATGACGGTATTAGTTTGACGATAACGATGTACGACACGATGTACGATAACGTTTGTTCTAAGCCGTTGCATAAATAAAATCGCCGTCTCGATACCCTTCGTCTCCGTTGGCCGACTTGTACGATACGTCGATAGTATGATAAGTACATGTAAGTTTCATTATCGAACCAGATTCATCAGCTTCACGAAATATTTATCTGAATATCTTGAACTCGTGTGATACACTAGACGGTAACGAATATAGTGTATGTCAAAGCTGTAAAGAAAACGTGTAGATCTACGGGTGGGATGTGAAGTGCTTGCATAAAAACGTCGACGATCGTCACTGTTTTTACGACGGCAGCTTGTTTTTCGATATCATCATTTGCCGATTTTCGAATGTTGCATAAAGTAATTTATCGTCTATCGTTATTACCCAAGCCCCGATTGGGTTGGTTAAGACTATACACACGAGGTCTGTAGGCTATGTAGGCCTACTCAACTCAGAATTCAGCCAAAAATTCAGCCAGAAATTCAGCCAAAATGCGTAAAGTTTTGAACGAATGACGTACATCACGTTCAGATAACTACGTCACACGTAATGTTGATAAACGTGGTCGCTGCACCTACTGTACTCAATCATGGATAACTGAAAAAAAACCTATAGGGCCTACTCACTATCTTATCTTCATGCAATTATTATGGTTATCATGCGACAATATACGTAAGTAGCTTTATTTTGACACATCAAAGACTAGTGTGCGTTCAATTACCCCCTGGACGCTATTAGACAATGAAATCTGATGAACCTCTTCCACAGGGTCGGAAAATTAGTTCGCGCAATAAAAACGCCTTTCGATCATTGCTATTATTACTGTATCTCGGGTTGTAAATGAATTATTCTCGAGTCTGTATTAGGAATTTCAACATACCAATTTACCTACGTGTATGAAATCGCATGTAGTTTCTGATTTTCACCATTAAGTAGTCATATTATTATATTACATTATCTTAATGTTAAAGAAATTATAGCCGGTTCTAATTTGACAGGCTGGCATCCCATTTTAACTGCGTATACAATATATATATACCTATAGTATAACAACTTTTACCAATGGTAATACCTTTTTATCAAAGTTACTCAAGAAACATATCATGAACCATCCATATTTCATACGAATATATTTTTACTCACAATATTTAGTTCCATAAACTCCTTCAAACTTCACAATGCCGAGTGTCAGCCACCCATCTTTCATCTTTGCTGCGTACAACTGGAGATGTGAATCGTTTCATACTTTGTCATCATTGTCATTTGCTGCTTTGTGTTCCGACATGCAACATAAAATTAGATGTCTTGAATTTTCCGCACATGACCCAGACATAACATGAGGGGCTGGGGCCTTAAGCATATGCTTATATATACATATTATAGTATATATCGTGACGTGAAATTAATAAGTACAATGTATCTCACGTTGTACTAAGATGAATGTCGATTCAACTTCCGAGACCGATAATAACTTAAATGCTTCGTTCATGGGGATCTCAAGAAACAATTGATTTGACCAGATATGACTGTCATTTGTTGAGCCTGGATATTTGGCTATGACAGTTGTAACTATCATGTCTGCATTCCATATTGCTAATATATTCAAAGAGTGACACCCCTTTCTACTCACAAATAAATGCTCCATGCGTTTTGGTCGGAGTATTGAAATAATTGTGCCATCAATAGCGCCTATAACATTGGGCATGTAGGCAATGTCATGACACCCTTGCTTAGTATCAACTAGTGTTTGTATTCTCTGTGAAAACTTAATGTTTCTGTTGGCAAGTCTACAAATAGCCACACTAACACGTATCGCAATCCTACAAACCGAGGACTTGTGGATGCCTACACCAGCACCCAAAACAGCACAAAAACTCCCGCTCATGCATGGGAATAGTATCGCAATGCACAAATCATTTGTAGCATCCCAGGGATTGCATGATTTCTTTGAGTTGCAGGCTCGAGTTCAAGTCCAAATTCATCATACAATCTCATTATTAGCTGTCTTGAAAGTCTATATGATTCTATTATCTCAAAGTCATCATATGTATCCAGTGGATTTAGTCTATCTCTGAACACCCTGTTGCGTCTCAGACGATTTCTTCCTTGATTTCTGCCTTGAGTTCTTACATGAATAAAAACTGCATTTTGTTATTTTGCAAATGACGGAGTTGACAAAATTAATGCTCAATTCCTCAAAAATCGTCAATCAGAGTCAATGATTTCTCGATGCCGTTGTACAGACGACATCGCCAGCGTGTCCGAAGATCAAGATCGTAAAAAAAAACGTTTGTGCAACGGGAGCACGATTCTTGTCGAGAAAATGCTGGACGCACATCCTTAATAATGATGTATATAGAGGATTTATCAATTCATTGACTCTGCGTTGCTGTGGCCAGTCAGCATTTTGAGCGATGAGCCACAACTCCATTAAAATGGCAGCATCCATCAACGTGACGCTTGTCCATGGTGAAGTGAGAGTGTGGAATGGTGTTTGAGGATGATTCAGCGAGTGATTGTGTGACACGAACACCAAAGCTGTTTCAAGATTCTATGTAGTTCTGTTTTGTGATGAAAACCTATCAAATCATTCTGTTACTTCTCTACCATTAGGTCGATTGTTTAAATCTTGTTTCTCTTTTTTCTGTTAACTTTTAACAATGTGAAGAAAACCTGACCATGGCATGGGGTATAGTTACGATGAGTGTGTGCCTGTGTGCGTGCATGTTGGTAGGTCTAACATTTTGGAAGGAAGATCTTATACATCCATCTATCATAGTCTGTGAAAAAACTATGCATATGTCAATCAATAGTGAAAAGTACACATGCATGACAAGACAAGCCTTATATGTGGCAGTTAACGATAGAGCAATAGAGGAATACATAGAAAATAGCGAAATCAAACACAAGACAAAACACGACGAGAAAAACATCATATACGGTAATACTAGTGTGTC
The DNA here is from genome assembly GCA_019095985.1 of Streblospio benedicti. NCBI lineage: Eukaryota > Metazoa > Annelida > Polychaeta > Spionida > Spionidae > Streblospio > Streblospio benedicti. Next base: position 49,518,027 of record CM032663.1, read on the forward strand.
AAATAATCAAAAAGAAATTTGAAAAGTCCCACCAGGTTTCACCACACTTGAGAAAATAGATGTAAGAGATATGGAAAAGGAAATTGAAATTATGGTGAATAAAACAAGGTGGGAATTTCGCAACCAAGAAGAAAGAGAAGGTGAAGAGTGGAATGAAGAATGGCAAAAAGACATAATAGAATCACCGAGAGTGTATGATACAAAAAGACATAATAAAATCACCGAGAGTGTTTGATAAAGAGAACATGGTAATAAATTGTACAAAGACAAAGGTAACAGAACTACCTACTTGCAGAAGAATAACATTGCTAAAATGCAGTGATGAAAGAAAAGAGATTGAGCTAAGATGCACGAAAGAAAAAAATATGAAAGTGACAAGAGAATATAAAACAGAACATTGTGATGAAAAAGGTAATATTAGAGACAACAATCTAACTGAAAAACATAGGAAAGGGTTAGAAGAATGTCAAATGAAGGCAAAAGAGAATAAACAAGTTTTCTACATGACAGACAAGTCTCATCGATTGTCTGTGGACACACCGGAAAATTATATAGCAAAAGTAACAGAACATATTCAACAAGATGAAAAATTGGATAAACAAAGCATAAGTCAGATTGAAAACAAGCTTAATGGACATAGTGTAATGTTTGCAAGGTTTTTAAAGATAGGTGAAATGTGGGAACATCAGTATAGAGTAAAACAAGCAATAATATCAGAAAATGGCCAAATACCCAAGATTTTTGGACTCAGAAAGGACCATAAAGTAATACCACAGGAAGATGAAATAAAGGAACCACCCTTAAAGGTTATGCTGAGTAGTCAAACAAGTATGCTTGTAAAGAAGCATTATGATGTGTTCTGTGCATTCTGAAAGTGTCTTTCATTTAAACATCATATCAAAGTATGTAAAACAATTTAAATACCACGCAATAAGAGGCCAGTATATACTCAACAAAACACGTGAACGCGAGAAATGTCAACAGAATTATTTTCATCAGACGTAACTCGCACGGTGCACGTAAGAAGCTGCCTATCTCTCCCATGTTAAATGAGACGTCTTTCGTTAGAAATGCACGGCACGTCTGGCGAAAATCATTCGATTATGCAATATCAGGTGACTTTGTGTTTTAGTTGACGAGACGGCATGGTATTTTTAAAGGTGGAAATAGTATTAAACGCGGAGAATGTGAATATTATTTTCATCACACATGCAATGGATAAGGCATCGTCTATTGATACTGAATTTTACAAAACAAATATGATTTTGACTGAGCAATATCTTTAAGACCGGTATGTGGAGCGTCTAGGTCACTAAATGGACCATTGTCCCACATTATGAGTGAAATAATAAATGTGTTAGCTGATGATATGGACACAAGAATAAAAACTGAATGTAGAAACACTGAGGAAATAGTAGCTGGAATAGAGGAAATAAACACACAAGAGAGGCAGAATATAGTAGCCCTAAGTACAGATGTGAAAGCACTTTATCCTAGTCTAAATGTAGAGGAAGTGGCTGATGTTATTGCAAAAACATTCATGGAATCAAGCATACTCATTGAAGTAAATGATGAGGGGCTAGGACTGTGCCTAGCGCTTATATATGACAGAGAATAACTAATCACTATAGGATTAGGAGAGGTGACAGCAAAATGGAAGAAAGAAGGCTCTCGAGGGAGAGGTACTAGGAGGGAAACAAACCAGAGAGAAATCATTGTTTAACAAGCCAGAAAGACGCCCTAACAATGAAGAGAGAAAATTAATGATTTCCCTTACATTGCAATGTGGAATCAAAGTAGTAATACAAAATCATGTATATCAATTCCATAATTAGATATATAAACAGCGAGAAGGAGGGCCAATAGGATTAGAAATCGCAGGCGCGGTAGCTGGACTGTTCATGCTATGGTGGGACGAGAGATTGATAAGAACTATAGAACAAGCAACGGCAGGAATTGTGATAGCAGTGATTTCAAAAGCAACATTATGCTAAAATATAAACATTATGCTATATCTGTAGTTTAATGTCCTTGATGTAGTGATCAATTAAAAATTTCTATACTTTTAATACACGATTTTGATTGTGTCCACAATTTACTTGTTGGTTATTTGTATTGAAAATATGTGAATTGGAATTGTTTTGTTTTTGTTTTTTAATTTGGAGGTATCATAAATATCACGTCATTGTTCAATTAGCGTACCAAGTACATATTTGTGTATGCTATAATCATTCTCAACTTGTTTCAATAAAGTTGCAGTTTTGACAGGTCTTGTGATTTCAGCACTAATCTCCCCAAATTACCAAGCTCTCATTTCAAGCTTTGATGCTCGAAACAAAAGATGTCTGAAGGTCCTTATGTTACTAATCCGGTTGAATAAGGACCTCCTGCCAATTGACAGCCGGTCCATTCTGACTAATACAGACTTTCATACACAAAAGTAGCATACATTAAGTCTCAGTTCTAACACAGAAACTGGTCGGGCAGTAGGGCTGGCAACCTATTCTCCTTGTATGAGAATAGGCCCCCAAGGAACATCTTCCGCACAATGCTAACCAGTAGTTAGTCTTCCTCACCATGAATTGGTCAAGGGGTATGATCCACGAGGTCACCCATGAAAGAAGTGCGTGTCTGTGTCAGTGCGAAGTCCTCCCACCCGGGGGGCCTTTGGTAAGACTTGATGAGACATGGGCCATTTGCCAAGAAAGCTTGCAACAGAAGAACAACACAACGAGAAGTGCGAGAGTTTTGGTAACAGTCCCCGGTCGTTCAGGCTTTGGTCCATTCCGGTTCACCGGGCACCCGTCCCCAACCGGGAGCGCCGTCCCATAAGACTTAATTTGTTTATAATTTATGAATTTGAGGAGAAAACATCATAATGAATTTACACCAACAATCAATATCCAGCAAAAAATATTACTCTGTGTGTTGCAATAGTACTATTTGAATAACAGATGATAATCAATAACAGTTTCAAACCCAATAATCAATATTTGCTGCTTGGTTGGAATATTGATTTTTCTTGCAGGCTGGAGTGCATTGAATACCAGTAAAATGTCATAAATGGCCTAGTAGAAAGCACAATTTAATTAGCAGCGTTCCCAAAATCAAATCACTTTGGTGTCGTCTCATACCTAATAGGTGTGTAAAGTTTGAATGGAATCGGTTCATTGGTACACCCTCTAGTTTGTACGGAGACATACACGCATGCATAGTTAGTTATTTACTTAGTTAATTACAAAAGTTTTTATCATATAACATTGTAAAATGCAAATGTACCCAAACTTTATATAACCCATTTAGCTGATCAGAAATATTTATTAAGGCTGATAGGATATCAATATTGACAAACGTGCTTTCTGGGTGCATTTCATGAAACAAATTAAGAGATATGATTAATCATGAAGAAATCGAACACTGCAGGTAGATAAAAATATATATATATTAAAATGTCTCAGCAAGTACAATCTATGTGGCACAAAAGGTATATATCTGATATGATAATAAATTCACCTGTGCATGTCTGTTTAATTCACAGTTTGTAAATGTTTGCAATATACACAGATTTTCATGATAAAGTTCTCTGGCAAACTTCACTGTTCATGAAATTGGATAAGCAATTCCATAGTTCGTTTACTAATTTCAAGAAGAAAAAAAGCAAAATGATGCCGTAAATAAAATCCATAGAAGTTAACCCCACTAACATAGACAATTGATGGAGTGAATGTCTGCAATATCCACATTATAGCCAAACATAAACATCACTTACACTCGTAACACTATGATTTCCACCAATGATAATTTCTAACTTAACCAACATAAAACCTATCTGCAATGTTGCAAAACCGTAGTGAATTTATTACGTGGGTTAAAATCAAAATCTAACAGCAATCGTTCCCAAATCCACATTTAGCACTACACACCGTACTGTTGCACTCAAATGAATATCCAAATAGCTCCATATCTCTCTGAGCATAAGATATTAAATTGTCGATGTGCCTCGGAAGAACATCTGCAAAGTCAGGCAGGTACATATCAATGGAATCTGAACCTATTACATCAATTCCACGATGGTTATGAACATCAGCTGCGACTTTGCCAGACAGAATGTTGTTGGTGATGTAGTCTTTATCAGTAGTCCCTGTTTCTGCTCTTGCTATATAATCATAAGGCACAACACATGGATTGCAGTGGCTCTCCAGAGATGTGAAGTGTCTGTCATTAATTCCATGTTCCAGAAAATACTGAATAAATTCAGGAACTGTCAAATTTGATTTCAACTCCTCGTTTGCAGATCGTATGGTCTTTTTAGATCTTATCTGCCAAATTGTTATATAGTGAATTAGAACCAGAGAGCTTGTCCCTGTAGCCAGATAGCAGTTTTACAATCGGGTGTCTTACAACTACCATTTTGTAGTAGGTGTCCAGTTTGTTGATGATGTCTTCTCTACTTTGCTTTTTCAAAAGGGTAATGTTGTGTTTTTCAAGCACTGAGTCACTAAAAAATGGGAAAGTCTGCTGACCTTCCCTGAATTTGTTGTTTGTGAGTAGCACTTTTCTCCACGTCCTGCAACTAATTTGTTAATGTTTAAATTAAAGATAGACTGCTTTCCAAATATTGAATAACATTTACTGATATGTTTGTGCCGCATTTACTTCTCCATTCAACTACTTTTGCCAAGAAACATAACACCTACCCTGATTTTTGGATCTCACAGTAGATGAGTTTATGGTTCTCATCTACTAACATATGTTCCACCAGCCTCTTCAGCTCTTTTTCTGACAAGGAGTGGAAATCTGGCACATTTGAGTCACGTGCACAGACACGTGACACTTGCTCGATCCTGGCTCGTTGATTGCAGATTGCAGGTGATACTTCTGCAATTAAAAAGATATTCTGGGTGAGTAGGTAAGTCAAGATGGTGGGCAATTCATATAATACAGCATCAGACCAGGCTTTCTCTATACTATGAGGTGCCGTTTATAACATAACTATCACTTTAAAATTTCCTCTCTACTTTTCAAATTGTTAAGAAATAATGGACACTTTTTCAAATAACGCTGCCACATTTTTGTTTTTATCTAAATATAATGATAGATAGGGGTGTTTGTGTACATAAGGCAGTGACCATCATTAATTGTACAGGGGGTGGACGGTCATTTGGTATTGACGAGATAAAAGAATTGAACGGCTTCCCTAACTCGCTATGTTGAAATTGAATACCATCCCCATATGAACATTAAGAAACTGACGCCCCCCCCCCCACATGGATAAATATGAACAATGACATACGTTTGTATTATAAAGTTCGATATTGGACAGATACCCTGAAAACTGTGTAAAAAAAGTGTATCGTAATGAATCATTCGCTGTCAATGGTCAATGAATACATACATGTGTTTAAATCAATCAATTTGACTTGTTGACATAACAATACAGTTAAATCCAAAATCATGCATATATCGCGACAAAAGTGCATAAAATATTACTTTTTCAGTTTGAGAATTGAGTGCTCTCACTTTGAATTAAAATGTAACGCCCTCCCTTTTGTGACCAAAGAAAATTGAGTACCCACCCCCCACCACCAAATGACTGCCCCCTGTACAATTAATGATGGTCGCTCCCTATGAAAACGGAGCAAAATTTAGTAAGTTTATGCTAGGTCCTAAGTCGTCAGTTGGTGATAGAAGCCAACCAGACATTAATTGAGAGAGATTGCGTGAAACTCCACGCTTAACCGTCTAAAGATTCGCACACATTGTCGCCAAAGTCGCTGCACTAGTGGACTCCTAGCATTACCACTTAATCTGGCAACTTCACTGATCAACCCCCAATTGAACAGTTGGAAATGTCCATAATACCCTAATTATGTTTGCTTGCTTTTACAGAATACAAAAAAAAAACCAATCAAATAGTTATATCAAATTATTACAAAATGGTGTATACCCCATCAAGAAAAAATAAGCTAACAATTTGCACTTGCCTTGGAAGAAAGAAATCTTGTTATTCAGGCTGCTCGTAAAATCGGTAATCACTGCAGGATACCACATTTCAATTGTAAATAAAGGTATAGTGAATATTCCAAACACAACTAAACACTTTATCAATCTCTCCATACCTAGGCTAGAGCAATATGATGTCAAACGTTTATTGAGCCTGTGATTATGTGTAGCCACCTGTATATATCACTTCAGAGTTGATGTTTTCACAAGGGCACTCCAAAGGGTTGAAGTGGCACGGCGACACATCAGTTTTTGAGCCAATTCGACATTTAAAAGTTACAAACCCATCAATGCATCATTATAGACACGATTTCTTGCTAATACTAGCATCATATTAAGGGAAAGTTGATGCAGGAACGTTTGGAAAACTGTTAAAAAGAGCCACTTTCTGCAGTTGTTTTCTAACCACATGTAGGGCTCTTTTTATGACGGCATACACCTCTATTTAATACTTATGGTTTCACAGACGGCAATTTGCATATCCTACACATGTGTTTCGTTTGAATACTCAGACATCTGTAAAAGCAGATTAAAAGTGATCAAAGAGCACAGAACCACCAGTACAACACATGGCTCATTGAGAGCAAAATTTGAATATTGTTTTGTTGTTTACAATTGGAACATGTTAACTAAAGATGCAATGTGATGAATGTTCCAAAGAGACTTTTTACGATGAGACGCAGTGTATGCTAATGTCAATAAACTTGGTGTGGATGTCCATAGATGTGACTTTTATTACTCATTTTATGACTTTGCGCAATGCCAAATAATTTAATACAATGTTTCTCAGTGGTATCAGCTTGTAAATTGATTTTTGACAATCTATTCATGGACATAGGCCTGTCATAATTTCTAATAAGTTTAAACTTTCCCTGTAATTTGTGAATCTGAGCCTAAAATCATTTGCTGTGTGGCTATAATCATTGGTGAAAATCTCATCCAAAATTGGGGACCATTATATATACTGCAAGCACTTATCAGAGGCAGATCTGAGTTTGCTTGGTGCTAAGCTCTAAGAATCCAAAAGTATGTATATAAGATTCTTGAAATTCGGTATGCAGCATATGGTTGCATTTTACTCTGTTCCATCTTCTATTTTTGCTGTCCATTCTCTAATGCTGTCTAAATTAAGTATCTGTTGGTCCAAATGGCTCATATATTTTTATTTACTCTTTCGACATGTTTTAATAACAACAACAGTATCCTTATCAAATTCAAAATTCAAAATAGTAGTTCCAAAAATATAGTATCACACAAAACTAAATGTCATTGCCAATTCAAATGTTAATCCATCTCTATAGCAAAATATATCATAGACTTCTATCACTCCTTGCTTTGAGAGACTAATGTTCATCACACATAAACATATTTTCAAACACCAATCAATACCTCTGCTTCCATCCCACGCCTATCCTTCACCCACCATCTTTTACCTTACTATACACTCCCCACACAATGTACTCACATTTACTAATACTATTGTGTACAACCATTTGTTAAACTATTTCTATTACATCATTGAGTGTATGACTACATTATTGATATTATCAAAGACATATCAATGATAATATCAATAATGTAGTCATACACTCAATGATGTAATAGAAATAGTTTTAACAATGGTTGTACACAATAGTATTATTGTGAGTACATTGTGTGGAGAGTGTAACATATGATGGTATAGGGTGTGGGATGGAAGCAGATGTGATTGATTGGTTTATGAAAACATGTTTATGTGTGATGAAGATTAGTCTCTCAAAGCAAGGAGTGATAGAAGTCTATGATATATGTATTTGGTATAGAGATGGATTAACATTTGAATTGCCATTGATATTTTGTCTTATGTGATACTATATTTTTGGAACTACTATCTTGAATTTTGAATTTGATAAGGATACTGTTGTTATTAAAACATGTCGAATGAGTAAATAAAAATATATAAACCATTTGGACCAACAGATAGTTAATTTAGACCACATTGGAGGATATAGGCAGCAGAAATAGAGAGTCTAAGAGTAAAATGCGACCAAAAGTATGTGGACCACGAAATACTACGCTGATTATCAGGCCCAATAAGAATCAAAATCATGTAATATTTGGCTAAAGGTGCATCATTGGCCATAAGCTGACCCAGGAAGGCAGGTTAGGTACAGCCTGCTTTTTCATCCAGCAAATTTCATTTCATGTTTTATTTTCAGATCCGCAAGCTTTGCCGATTATGGATCGATTGGAGTCCATATAATCCAGTGATTGTGCGCCCCGCCCCTCTTTTTCCAAAAATCAGGATCTGTCTCTGCCCCCCCCCCAACCCAGCCACCAAACACACATCCACACTGTTTCTGTTACGTATTCTTGTCTCAGGTTAATCATGAAAGCTTGGTACCACTTGCCAACTTTCCTACTCATTACCCTCACTTTGTGATATATAGCTCCCGATAGCCATGGGATTACAATTGGGAATGGAGACCCTATGGACAGAGTATGTATCAGTAGGCATAATATATGTAGCCATTTCAAGCAGGTACTGTGTGCATTCTGGCCTATGTTCTATTCTATTTTTTATCATTATATTACTAAAAACCTCTCTTTCCCTTTGTGTGGCAGTTTGTACAAAGCCTCAATGATATAAGAGCGCAGAGAAAGTCAGTGCATTGTCCCAGAAAAGAAATAAAATAATGGGATGCTTTGCTTAAAGATGATCGTGACTCCTCTATCTCCATTTTCACAGAAGAGTGAAGAGCTTGAATTCCAACTGCTTCAATCACTCTCAATTATCATGGCTGATTGCACCACAAGTGTGCTTTTTCACTCGTATGTAAAATGCTAGCAAAAGCAACAATGCGGTTGAGGCTGTGACATGGTCAGATTAATGAGATCTGTTGAGAATCTTTTTTGCTGACATTACAATCTGGTAATTTAGAATTGAACGTTGTTCATGCATGTCTACGATTAAATCGGCTATACTACCTACCTGTAAGACCAACATTGCGCGCAAAGCTGTTTTGTGATCAAATTTAATAATATGTGGTAGTGCAAATAAGAAACATTGTATAGAGATAAAATATCTCATCTTTGAATTTTAATTTTGCAGTATGTTTTTGTCCACGGACTAGTGCAGAAGCTATTGCGGAGAATCTCAAAACTGGATCAAAATGGCCCAGTGACAGTCACACTTTAATTGGCAAAGTGCCCCATCATCAAATCACTTCGGTGGTCGCCTCATACCTTGGATTGACATAAAGATTCGGAAACATTCTGAAAAGCAGCATTGGCATAGCTTGGCTTCTAAAGGAGCATGTAATTGTGAAAAGGAGAATAATTCTACGGGGATCCCTTTTACACTAGACATATACTCCACGTATCTTACCGTGGGTTATAGTGTCTCTTCTTACTGGAACAATTGCGTTTCCTTGGACCTACGTTACAAACCAAATCAGTAGTTCTTTATTGAGACATCTAAGGGAGTGCATTTGAACAATATGCTTCACAAAATCCCCCCACCCCCCCTCCCAAAAAATGCTGCCATTCAAAGTTGGCCTGTACAACCACACCAGAAAAAGCAGTAAGGGAACCATGGTCTCCTATATGAAAATATGCCGTTCACGACCACTGTAGAATGGGATGTTCAGAAAAAAAAGTTGGGGGGGGGGTGGGGGTGAAGGGGGGCACGCTTCAATGTATCATATCTCTTTGTATACTCAATCGTTAGCGGACATGCAAAAACCGCACGAAAACGGAATACTTTGGTGGGAAAAGAGAGGTGGGACTCTTAATAGAGAGGTGGTCTCTTTATGGAGACCTTCATAGGCCGCCTCATAGAGGTGTGACTGATCAAAAGATCACTTAAAATCGTCTCATTAGACCATCGTCAAAGCCACTGGATCCTTTCCCCTCTGGATGTATATTCAGTGATACATTTAAAAAAAATAACTCGTGAATTGAACTGAGCCCGAAGTACATTACATGTACATCATCATAGAAGTTGTTGTAAGTGGTGGTTCTACATTACTACTGAGATCATTGGTATGCAGTGCCCCCATCTCATGGATGATCCCAGGAGAGTTACTGATGAAGCGGCAGCATTTCAAGGTTAATCACTCGCTAAGTAGGTGTACATGTATCTATTGGTGTGACTTGTGCAAAGTTATGGGGAGAAATTACAGTGGGCGTTCTTCTATTAACAGTATTCCATTTAGAATGGGGTCATCATGAGTTAACATTTACTTGTTTTCATTACAGACACATACAGTATGTTATTGGAAGAAGACATTTTAATTGTAGACTTTGAGTGTTAGAGTAAATGTGTAATCGCCGGAATTCATGGCCATAGCCAAGAGGGGTTGGTGTTGGGGTGGGGATGGGAGTACGGGGTAGGAATGATTCTCTGTGCCGCCATTTAGAAACGAAAAAAGAAACCACATTAAACATAAGAACGACGTTGGACTTCCATGAACGATCCTTCTAGCGGCAGCTGTGTTAACAGGAAAAGCTTTAGGGACGGTGCAATATTTAACAGGCGGGGGACCGGTGCGTAACTGTCTGAAAAAAGGTCTTGTCCCCTGCTGATAGCCTGGCCCAGCTGTATTCATAAAAAAAAGTCCGAAAAGCAAGTTTAGACCGATTCTCGGCAGATCCTATTCATGAAGGAGTTTGTAAAAAAGTACCTGTCCCCCCTAAAATGCTATAAATATTGTCTTTATTCCTATTCACGAAATTTGTGTAAACTATATATGTCTTTATTGAAAGTGTGTGCAAAATAAACTCATGACTATAAAATAGACAACCAACACCAAATGTTATGAGAGTGAAAACGGTGTTAAATGAGATGTGCTCTTCTTTCCCCTTAAATATATTCTCTTATGATCAATAGAAAGCATCAAATCTAAAATGTAAAAGAGCATGCTATCACAATAGACATACATCTTCTTGCAAATGGGCGAATTTCTGGTTTTGCTACTCAAAAGGGACCTTTACAATATCCATAAAAGCGGGGTCATTTGACTTGCAGGTTTAGACAGCTCCCATTCACTAACAATCCCTGTATGGAACTATAAATCTAACAACCAATGAGGTGTTCATG
>CM032663.1:49531609-49556070 GCA_019095985.1 Streblospio benedicti
AATAGATTTATCGTTTGTTTGCATTACTCAATGTACTGAGTTTCAAACGCCAATTATATTGACGTGGGATGCTGGGAGAAAGTCTGGCAAATTGTGGGCTGTGGAAAGATGAAAACAAATCTAGGAACATGATGAATAAGTCCAAATGTACCCCTGAACAGTTCGGAGTAACCAGCATAATTGCTGTTACCAATATCAAGCATACACATGGATCCCACCCATCATTTCATACTGTTTCCAATTATTTAATCAGTATTAGTTTAGCTCTGACGATGAGTTATAGATGAAAAATGAACTTCGACTTCGACTCAGACTGTCCCGATGACAACCATAACGTCATCATAGGATGCATTAAAAAGACCGCCACAATGTACTAGTACATGAATTCTACAGAATAAACACCCAGTTAAACTAGTGCCACATCACTTAGTTCTTTAGCATTGATAAGTCAATGTCACAGTGCTGGGGTGCAGAACAACGGAGACGAATTAATTAAATTATGCAATCTGGTAGACATTCTTATGAAGACCATCTCTATAAAGAGACCACCACTACAACATGACCAGTTCCAATCCTTGTTAAAGAGAAAAGCAGGAACCTGCATAAACAGACCACCTTTCTAATGAGGCTAGTTTAATAGACGAGTTTTGTACAATGTTAACAATACATATAAAAATCATTAAATCATACGTGCACCGGGCTACCGCAAATGCCTGAAGTAAAACTCATTGCAAATCCCCGAAATTGACACTATTACCAGACATATGACTATGGAAAGCACCTGTTATAACCTACACAAAGGACTATTAGCTCACCCGAAGAAAATAATGCCATGGGATTAGGACATGGTTCTGCAGGCCATTAAAAATTCTAAATATTTAAAAAAAGAGGTACATGTACAGCCGCAGTCAGAGAGTCAAGAATGTTAATTCACTACTTGTTTTACAATACAGATAGAGATAGTGATTTACGTCCGGATCTAACAACATGAATAACAATAGTTATTAAGCATGTTGTCCGAATACCCGATTATGAGCTAGAGCCTTCAAATTTTCACTATCTTATTAGTGGAGGCCGTTAATCGCATTTTTAGCTGTTGTCCAATCTCTGTTGTACGTTGTATAGCAGCAACAGCAGCAGCAGCAGCAGCAGCAGCAGCAGCAGCAGCAGCAGCAGCAACAGCAGCAGCAGCAGCAGCAGCAGCAGCAGCAGCAGCAGCAGCAGCAGCAGCAGCAGCAGCCGCAACGGCAACACTGCGTTGTCAAGCCACAATAGGTATCTAATTAACAACGGTTCCCTTCACCGGGAATATCTTTTGCTATAAAAAAATCAGGTACATTGAATGTGCTCAGTGGAATTCATTTAGTGCAAAGGTCATAAAGTTGCACACGGAACACGTGCGATTGTACCTGTTTTATGTCATGACCTTTATTGGTATTCTTTCTCTACTTGAATACGTCACATCCATGGCAAATATTGGATCATTCAGAACCAGAGATATACATGGGAAATTAATTGCCTTGTGTGTAAGTATTAACATTAGAGGTGGTAGTGGTCCAGGGTTCGAATCCCGGTTGAGACTATGTGATTTAGCTTTATAGAATTAGAGAAAGAATCCTCGAATGTCATCTTTCATCAAGTGATCTATTTTGAGCGAATGTCATACATTGCAGAGTTGGCTATTTCTAGCCACTGGCAATTACCATTATTTATTAATGCAACCTCAATTCAATATGCCTGTGTTATTAAGGTAGTCTTTGGCTAAAACACCTTAGTTGAACTGGTATTCTTCGATAATGATTACAGAAAACATGTAACTTACCTGACTGTCCCTAGTGCTCTGTCATCCTCTATCAAAGAATTACGTATAGCGCCCCCAATCACGGTATAAATTGTTTGAGGCTATTCACGGAAAATGCCGAGTCAGATAGAATGGATCGGTACGTGTTCGTTTTTTTTTGTTTTTTTCCCCCCAAAGATTACCTTAAGTTACGATTTCAATTACTGACACACTTCTCATTTTCTGTAAAGCGATAGTATAGGCCCAAAGACTAAGCTGATGATGAAATTCTCCAATGACATTTTTCCCACCACTCCACTGTTTCTTTTGTATTACAGTATCATCTGCAACGAAGACCACATCCATGAAAAGATCATCGCTGTAATACGATCATTTATAATGCTCACAAACCATCATAAAACTACTCTTACCCTCCATAAACGACCATCTCAACATTGAGACCACTTTGATGACAATCCTCTGGATGGTTGTAATAAAGAGGTTCTACTTTATATCATAATGCCTTCTTTTTTGCACCCAGCCACATTTTTTTGCTTCTCAATTAGATATAGAAATACCCGTTCGTGCCAGATGATGCAATCATGTCATGAGATTCCTCAGATGCAAAACCCCAAAGGTAATTTGTTCCACGAGTGACAGAGATGATAACATAGAAAATTAGTCATGTCTATAACTTTATCTGCAACAATGATGCACCACTGATGCAAATCGTATTTTGGATACAATAAAGATGTGGGTTGGAAACCAAATTCGTGTCTGCCAATACTATAAATGGATCAGCATTTTTTTTTACCTCAATCGCTTTATATACTGAGTATCACTATTTTTTGTGATTCACATCTGATGCTTCTGCTGAAGTTTCTTTCTGTTTATCTTTATATTGTAGGTATCACTGTAAATTGTTTGTACTTTACAGTGTAATTTTTTATGAAATAAATAATAAGTAAATGGCACATCCGCGGTATGCACTGGGATGAGCCAAATTCATGTGTTTTTTGTATCTCAAATGCGCTCTTGTCAATAAAACCCATGACGTTCCCCTCCCCACCAAGCAAAAATAGATAAACAAATAAAAATAAAAAAAAAGAGGGAAAAAGAGAGAAAAAAGTAAAAACGAGTAAAATTGCATACATCTAGGTTACATAAGTTTGTAATGAGTGACGACAATTCAGGATTGCCACAAGCCATATTTCCCCTTTCCCGTACATCCCTACTTTCTTGCCTGTTTGTAATCACTCCAGTGTGGAATTTGATTTTACACACATCACATAAACTGAAGATCTGCGTACAACTCATTATGGGGTAAAAGGGACACAGCGACTTTATCAGCGCTTTTACCTAGTTTTACTTTATGACCGTTTCATGTACTTTGGTAACTCCAAGATTCAATTTTTGCTGCCATTTTTTGTGCATTAGCTCTATTTCTGCTTTTGTCCTACCATCCCCTGGCTCAAGCTCACAAATCTGCTCTTATTTGCTTTATTACCCACAGCTATCATCGTCGGTCTACGGGGATCTATTTTACACTGCACACGCATTCAGATTTACAGATTCTCCCATGGGTTAAGTGTTTTTTTTTTTTGTTTTTTTTTTTTTTTTACTGGAAGATATTCAACAGGTTAGACTATAGTCACAGGCAAAATTAAAACCACGTTTCCTAATTCACCTTGTCAGATGACACTTTCGAAGTTGCGACTAGTATTTAAACTCTATCTGGTTTAGTCTATTCGAAATGTCCCGCGAAATTTGAACTCTTTGAATGAGGGGTTATTTTTAAAGATTTGTGAATTGAATAATAAGTCTGACTACAAGATTTAATACGGATGCACAATCCTCTTTATTTTTCAGCCATACCTAAACAATACTCTCTATACCATAGAACCCATAACAGCACAAGCACACCTACCATGAATTAATGATTTTTGCAATGTGATGCAGCTCTAAATAAGATTAAATGTACATGTACATATATAGAGGTGTGCATATTACTATGCTTTTGTTCTACACGTACTTACACGTACTTACACTCTTAATTCACACGATAACAATTGAATTATACAAACGCTGTAAATAATTTGAATTTGTAATATTTAGACCTATAATCTTTATTCTCCAGTTGGAACATCACCCTAGCAACCCGCTAACAGTCCCCAAATATACACAACGTCCTCCATGTAATCAGTGGATAAAACTGGACAGTCATTAAAGCAATTAGAAGTTTGTTGCTGCTGTGTCCTGTTTTACCATTAATTAAGAGAAACGCTAGTGTCTAACAGTTCCGAATATCGATTCCAAATGAGACTTTATATTGCAACCATTAGCAAATTGGCACTCGTTGCGTTAGAGGCGTTTTTTTTTAAAAGTTGTAATTATCTTTGATCGCATATAGGTATCTCTATTATAAGTTATGTTGTAAATTAGGTGAAAATTCGTGACCGTCAGACTGTGGCATAAGAGTGAGAGCCGATAGCTTGAATATTCCCAGGGTATTGAATTAATTATTGGCTATACTCAGCTCCTATTATGTGTTAATGTAACAGTAGAAGGTTCAATAAATATCAAGTCTATATTAAGCAGTCAAATCGAATAATATACGATGTTTGCGAGTCCTGAGCCTTTAAAACGATCATCATCAGCACTCGTATAAAATGAGACCATCTCTAGGCTACGATCAGTTTTCGCGGTCCATAACCTTCTAAAGAGACTACGACAATCTTCCATAAATTGGCCACTTCTCTATTGAGACCACTTGGGACCATCCCTCTGCTCGTCTCTATAGAGAAGTTCTACTGTAGCCAACTACAGCCTATGATATAGTCTCACATGGATCCGGATTTCAGAAATCAGTCTTCAATAGTTGACCACCTACATGAATAGAAATCACAAAGGTTGCACGGTCTGCAACTATAGAGAAGAATGGGATTACGCAGTGTATTTATGTATCATCTGCTCCATCTAAATTAGCCCGTCCATAATGTAGATTTCAGGCAAGGTCACCCATTGTGCAGCTTTATACAGTTTATGTATTACTAGCAGAATGTTCAGTTGAGGTTCACCACCACACTAATACTACATAAGCACGCCCTCAGCGCCCCCTACACCTGTTTCACACCAACAATTTCATTTTCATGGGCTTTTTGGTATCTCGGCCAGCCCTTTTTCTCTAAATACCTGGATCTGCCAGTACTGCTAATTAGCAAGCCAAGCAATAGTAAGTTTTAACATAATAACCTGGAAAATCCCCATTTATTTGATATCTTTAAGGGACGAATACAAGCACCTTTTTTTCAAGTGAAAATATGCAAATGAGCTTCCTTTATTGATTGCAACCACCAGTTACTTTATGTATTTTGACTGTGGCATTGCTACATCGCACCTCTAACATGGCACAGTAGTCCACCCCGAGAATAGCATCTGCATTCAATAGCATTCTATTTTTCTATTTGATTTTGAATCAAGTCTATTTTTAGATGTGGTACCTACGCGTTAAATAAGTACAGGTCAGGCGAGTGAACGCTGAAATTATCAGATATTTTATACACCAGAGCGACTCCTAACGAAAAACAAAGGAACATTTTGCTTAGCCAATAACAATGACGATACTCACATAAGCCGTACTTGTAGTCACTTATAATCCATAAAAATATTTATAATCTTGAGCTTTATTATTATTGAGTACTAGGTGTATACGTATACGCTTGAATCATTGAAGAAAGTAAGCAATACGATGCTGTTGGTGTGTTCAATTGTGTAACTTTAACTCTTTCATGACAACCCCACTTTGTCCATCACTTGATCTTCATTACACCAGCTCTTTGTTGTAAAAGCAGCAAAGAGTTGAAGCAACTAGAAGATCATTGAAAACGCGGGAGACAGTCCTTGAACCTTAATTGGTTATTTCACCTCAAGGACCAAGCACCAAATACGGGAACACAGGCAGCATCTTAAATCGAGTATCCCCACTTGCTTTGGATATGAAGGTCAATTCCTCATTGGAATAATAGTAAGTCTATCAATACATATCTTTCGAAATTGTGAAATGTAAATTTGCGCTTTATGAATACAGGCCAATACAAGTGAGCCATTTGAAGATGTTTTTATTTGCCTATGATAGGACATTACGTATGTAGCCAGAATGACATACATTTCCATTTCCATTGACAGTTCGCGTTTAGCGCATAGCCAACACTGCCAGTGAGGCTGATATCTAATTTCCCAGCTACGTGTAAGTCAGCAATTAGTCTTTGGCGCCGCCGCCTTTTTAAGTTACACCTCACCATTTTTCAGCCTAGGGATTAGTAATAGATCATTGCAGACTTAACGGGGTTGTCTGGCAAAATGATGACAATCTTCAAAGACCGGTGGACATATTTTAATGCATACCGTGTGTGTCCCATGATACGCGTATCTTCTTTCTTACATATACTGAATTTAGCAGTCCAGAGGATGGATGTTCGGGACATCTATGGATACTAATATCTGGGGGTGGATGGCCGATATAGAATGTAAAATAACAGAAGGGTTTCATCAAAATACCTTTCGTAATAACTCATATATCTATTTTTGGTTTAAATTCTTACATTTATGCGAGGAGCAATTTACATACAACGATACTTCCAAGTATGGCGATATACGATAACGATAGTATAACGATAGTTCCAACATTGACTATCATTTAAATCCTTTCTAGAAGCCAGCCAATATTACAGTCTAGAATAATCATCATTTTTCTCATAATTTATTCTCTTTGTTTGCCAATGTCCAAAACTACTACAATTTGTCATTGTCTCCTACCCCCGCTCGGGTAAAACGTCAGAAAGAATAGAACACATTCGTAACAGTCTGACTAGGGCGTAGGCATTTATTGACATGTCTGCACCAATCAGCGCTCTCCTCTGACGACCAGACAACAGCCGGTGGGCCACAGGTAACGTCCTTACGGCACGGTGGGAAGCTTCTGATTACCAGCTGCACACTTACTATGTCCGTGTACTAAAACATAGGCAGCACAGTAAAACCTCCAATTAAAACCACGTCTCTATTGAGATCACACCTATAATAACAGCATTTTCACTGTCTCAATTCTAATGAAAATAAACCTCTCTATAGAGACAACATTTCTATTGAGACCACCTAACACTGGTCCCAATGGTGGTCCTAATAGAGAGGTTGAACTGTAGTTAGAGGTGTTCAACATATATGCCATCAACCTATATATGTCATTTTCAGACAATTCACAACGTTCTCTTGCTTTTTTTCATATGATGTTTTTATCTTTCGTGTCTGTTGTGAAGAATTTTCAACTGTGTCACATTTACAGGTATCTGTATCTGGATGTTGATTTGCAGGGCTTTATCAGCATATGTGCAGATGGAGGCCACGTGGTGTTGGTACATGGACCGCCAGAGGCAGGCTAGGTAACCAACTGAGCCTCGGGTGTGTGGAAGGATCACACTAGCTATTGTTATCAAGCTAGGTGAGTTCTTTTGCGTGCAGGAAGTGGCTCTCCTCTACACGGAACACGCCTTTTAACGAGGCTTTCGAACCTCTAGCTTGGTGTCGCCACCGTCTTGTATTATCCCCGTCAGTGGCGACACACTGTGTGAAGGTCGGCAGTGCAGTGGCAGACGCACGACGTAACGGTTTTGGCAACACTAGATGACAGTGGCGCAAAAATGGCCGTGTCGCCGTGTCACTTTTTAGACAACGTAGTAACTTAAATATAAAATCGATAAAACGCCTGGTTGGAAGATACAGAGCAATAGGGGCGATTAGTTCTATTCTTGTTGCATTGGAAACTGTTTGTTGTGAAGAGAGCTACTCCATGAAGAGTGTGAGGGTGGTAAGTCTCCCTTGCCGTTGTTATCATATCAATTGGTAATTGCCACTTATTATTATGGCATTTTGAAAACAAATAAGTGTAGACTCATCTTTCCCACCACGTGTTTCCCATCCATTGGCACAGTCAAAATTCGACGGTGAACACTCGTTGCTGCGAAGATTTGGCTTTGCGCAAAGACAAATATAATGAATAAGTTGAATCACTATGCGCAAAATGAGCGGAAAGAATATTGAATTTCTGCACGGAGCAAGATATGGCCCTCAACAGTTAAAAAAGTCACGCAACCACAAAACAATCAATATTAGGCCGCCATCGAAGTGGGTGATTTTGTATATTGAATGTTAACAGTCCCATAAACATGTGTAATACCTCTAAATTGACTAATTTGATGATGAGAAATCCATCAAAAAGGACCATCAGATTTTAGCTACCGTGTATAAATACAGTTAAGCCTCCAATTACATAGGCCGATCAAGAGGGGGTCGCGGGGTCGCGAGCACTCCCATTTCCAACCAAAATACTTCATTTTCGTATGGTTTTTGATGAAATCCTTAAGTGCGACCCCCTTTTTCTTAAGTCCGCCCCCGCCCCTTTGCCAAAAACCTGAATCTGCCTATGAATTAAAATCTCCTGCATAAAGAGACAATTGTCTCGGCCTCCTAAGCCTTCGTAAAAACGACTGCCGCGTGCGTCCACGAAGAAATCAACTCTACATTCAATCCACTTGAGGAGATCCCACTATGGTGTAGATAAAGAAGGTTCATTGTAATTCAAATTGTCAGCTATGATACGTGTACCACATGTTTTTTTCTTCTGGAATTGGGCTAAACCAGAAACCATAAAAATGCACTATTCAACATTATCACAAAAGAATGCTGATATGAAGTTTTATTCAGCGTCTATACATAGATTACTATTATTAGCAAAAGAATGGCACATGCTCTACAATTACACCCTTATTAAGGCAAAAACTGGCTCTCGGATTTTTCCTAGGAAATGTCACTGACTGATGTGACGACGTGGTTTCCTTAGGTTGAGCTGTAATGTCAAACTGGTATGACGGTTATTATCATAAAAGCTGAAATTCTAGGGAACTACTACCCCTTTAAAGAGATAACTTCTATAAGAAGAGCATTCATAAGCAGGTCCAGGGGGGGCACCTGCGTCCCCTCCTGTATTACCCTCAAAATTTCATTTTCATGGAGTTTTTGGCATCTCTGCGAGCCTTCGTGGGAAGAAAAGTCATGAAATACTGCGCATGCGCGCCTCCTGTTTCAAATAACCTGGATCTGCTGGTGACATTATTTATGCTCTCCCCCCCCCCACCCACCCACTTTTCATAAACCTTACTCTGCTAGTGAAGGTGAAGGTTTAATACAATTATTGAACAAAACACTATAACCATAGCGGTAGATCAATGTGGAGGTGTTGTTAATCGCAGTGGCCGTCTTTTTTATTAAATACACACGTTTAACATGCTATGATATAATTTCTCTTGGAAAGAGAAGACAAACTCACGTGCATGTATAATACAAAAGACGGTGGTGTAGACACCCTGGATTCACAGCAACCGTATACATTTGGAGAGATGTCTTATGTTGCATGGTAGCTATAGAAAAAAAAACTAGACCCATTGTGACTTGCGCCTGGGGTGATGCAGTTTCATACTGATGACCTGGACCTCTTGCTGGCTCTACATTTCTAACAAACACGATATATTCTGTGAATGAGTTGCTTCTGGTTATTCCCCGGCAATGTTGTGAAGATTATCACTCCAAAATTGCTATATTTCATAGACAGGCTCGATAACCCTATATAGGGCTTCAATATCTCTGTTAACAAAACATATTGTATTTCAAATTCGAACGTGTACACTATGTGATTACTACTAATAATCCTGTCATCGGAAGTGGTTCTGTTGCAAACGCAGCTCTCAGCACGCACAACCAATTACAAATACTGTAAATAGTGGGTTCCCCCGGGTCGGGTCGGGTATATATGCTGAGCAGAAAGACCCCGATTTTAAGGTGACAAAGTTTCTAAGACCTGCTATTTTTTCACGGCCAAACACCGAAGACTACCTAATTCCTCTAAACGTCAAAGCAAAAACACTTTATAATGAAGCATGATGATATTTTGTTGTTGCCTTCAAATTTCATATAGATTCAATGTATTGTTTTAAACACCAATATTTAGGTCCCCCTATTTTGGCATAAACCATATTTAAAACACCCTCCCCCCTCCCCATGTTATCTAAATAATTAAGACCCCCTATTTTGAACTCGCTGTGGAGCATAACTACCCAAAACAGATACCAGTGCCCACCCCGGAAGTGGTTTCCTGCATTCTTAGTACGTATCCGATTGTGCATTATGCAAGGCAGTCCTCAGTTCTGTATATAGTGCGCATGGTCAGAGCCAGGGATTGGGGAATGAGGACGCAAACAGAGTCTGTCATAAGATCTGTGATGATTTGAGTTTGTAAGTTGGTCTTGGATGTCATAATTTGACGGAAATCTGGTAGTGCAGGATCATCGCCGATTTTTCAGAGGAACGTACCTACCTAGTCGGTCTTTGTTTATCTTACTAATGTTTATATATGCATCGTCATCATTTTGAATACTTAAGTACTTCTAAAACACTAAAAATAACTTCTATGTATAACAGCCTGAAAAAAACACTGCTTAAAGGCATGTGAGACAACAGTATTGCCGACCTATTAAAGTAAGGGAAAATGTATGTTCAATATCACATAAGAGGCTACTATGATGCAATGTCCAAAATATTTCAGCTATCTTTTGCAGACTATAAACAGGGTTTGCGTTATACTTATGTTCAGTATGTTGAACTCCAATATTGCAGTTCTGTATTATTGGACATACTCTAGAATAATAGAGCTCCATGCAATTCAACATCCATTTGTTGACTGACGCAACGATTTGGCTCTTGTGCACGAATCAAGAAGCTCTTTGTCGAAAGTGTGTTTGTGTGATTGAATTCAATTAGTTTCTGTCCGCAATGGAAAAGGAGAATAGACGAGATTGTAAGGAAGAAGAACATCCAATAGACACAGACATAATCCGCTCATTAGAAAGAAACATAAAAAATCAGCCGCAGGAAGAGCAGAATCAGCAGCGGGACACCATGGTGACAAAAGTTGCAGTGGCCGTGGACTCTTCAGCAACAAGAAAATCACTTGCGGAGCTTCAACCAAATGATGTAGAGCAGCTAACTTTGGGACAACAGCAGCACTTAGGAAAGGTGAGATAACTTCATCTTTTTAATATAAATTACATTGACATTGAACATATTTGACATGATGTAAAACCTGATGAAATCACAGTGTAAATACTTTTTCTAAATGTTATTCCTCATATGCAATGCAAATAGATAGAAAGAAAATAGCAATGTTTAATCAATATCACATTGAAGTAGAGGTTTTCTAGATTTACTAAAGCAGGCTAATCATGCATAATGTAGACTTCAGACAAACCACTTCTACATTTTTGCTTAAAGTGTCAGCAACTACTGAAAGAACAGGCCCAATCTGCACAATATACATCTGGAGATGTACGATTAAAGATGGAGTCGCACCTTGACATGGTGCAAGCAAAGTCGGACGAGGTAGATCATAGAAAACTGTCAACAGGGGAAGGAGAACTGCTTCCCAAAGAATCACATCCATCTGTCAAAGACAAAGAAGAGAGTCCATCCCTTAAAAATAAACCTCTTTTAGTCGACCCCCGATCCCCACTTATGGTCACAGACGGCGATGCCCAAACTTCACCATCAAAGTCCTTGTCAACAAATCCATCGAATGTGATTGATAGCAATGAACCTAGTCCAGCTGTCAGTGATCTCCAGACTAGAATTGGCGAGCGTATCGCAGAATTAAACAGGGAGTTTCTCAAAAACACAGAGGAATTGACTGAGTCAGACAAACAAGTGAGAGAAATATTTAAGGAGACAGACGCTAACTTGGCTGCTATTATAGCTGACTTGAAGCAGAAACTCCCAGAATATTTTATACCGACAAACAGCCCGCCATGGACCAATGGCTTCATGTCGGATGAAGCGAATCTGGGTGGTGTGACTGCACATTCCGGTGGGACACATCAGATGACACTGGGTAACCAGACTGTGGCAAGAGATCAGTTTGAATCGGCGACAAGTGAAGATCTGGAAGGCACTGCCGAGCCTCAAAGTTCTACATTAGCTAATGTGGTAAGTATGGTGTTTAAGGGGTGGAATAAGATGTAGTACTTTGCACATCATTAGGGATACTCAATTATTGACACTGTAGTTTTTAGTAGTTTTCTTATATATTACTATATATTCATATACGAATGTAAATAAGATTTGAGAGTTGAGTTGAGATTTCACCTTACAACTGGGGACACATCGGCTGTAAGGACATCTAATAATTAGGAACACTGTTTATTGTTTAAAATAGATAATTGCAAAATGATTTGTTCACTTGCAGACCAAGAAATATCTAGACCAATTTAACCTACCTACAAAGGAAATGAGAGAATACTTCGCTCGGCATCAGCTTCAACTTCGAGAACATCAAACTTCAAAGTGTTCAGTCTGTGAGAAAATGTACGAGAAACTTGTAGTCCAAGCTAACAGTGATAAGGTTTACTATGAGCAAAATACAAAAGTAGAAAAAGAGCAAGACATGCCAGATCGTCATCCCTTTGATTCCACAGAACCTCATAACACAAGACCAGCTTTGACATATGCAGATCCTACTAGATGGTCTTGGAAATGCATATTACCATCATGTAATTTTGAATGTCATTTACTGTGTGTTTCCCTCATCACCAGTGATCTTAAATGCACAGAGGGTAAACTTGGCATCAGTTTTTCACCGTATTTGAAAAGGCTATTTGAAAACCCTGCGGATTTGGTGAGTGGGGAACCAAGTACAGGTGGATCAGAAGTGTATTGCTATTACCATGGCAACTCTTTCAAGCTCGGTGATTTCTCAGATGATACATACAAGTCCATTATTCCAGCGTATGTTGTCCAAAGGCATGATTGGACCCCAAAACCTGTCTGTCCATCTGCTGCGCTGTTCCTTGAAGAGGTGAAAAGGGAGATTGATTTAAAAGTCTACAATAATACCTACAGTTAAAAATAATCCTGGAACGAACTTGTAACATTGAACTCCATATTGCAAAATGGTAAAACTGTACATACGATTGAACATACAATAGGTGAGGGGCTGATATATAATGATTAGTATACTTCATGATGTAAATACCAGTATATATCACAAAATTCTGATTTTTAAGTACACGCTGATTGCAAGTGTGTTAAAATGGTGATGTTGCTGAATATGTTTAAGGTATTTAATTTGTAACGTATAATAACACCACTTTCTTGTATCTATTCAAATTTATAAGCGTGTTTAGTTTGATAAAATATGCAATACAATTTATTGATATGTTATTTGAATGTTATATTCGGTTGTCACGTTATGTATATTTTACCACAACATAATACTATTTTGCATCTAATTACATATAACCCCAAAATGTATGTTAAAGCATTTTGCTTTGTATCAGGGAATACTATTGTGATCAATTAAGCATTTAAGTTTTGGAAGATCCGTTGATTACTATTTGGGCTCCTGTCTGTCTTCAAATATTAATAAATTCCAAAAATATCGTTCTAGTGTTGTCTCGGTCAAATTGAAAATTACATATCCAAACACTATATAATATTAACTAGAATCCATGAACATTATCAATGCATTTGGTGTAAAGATTCGCAGATTTCGTGGTTAAAGTACTACAAAAGCAACTTTTAGCAAAGCTGTGTGCAACCTAAAAAATCCATGAGTTGTATTTCGCACTTTTCTACACAAAGCAGACTTTACCAAAACTCCTAAACCATCTATTTCCCTCTGATGTATGTGTGAATCCATCTGTATCTTTAACAATTAAAATAAATGGTGTTCGATGTTAAGCAAACTCATTTCTAACAGTCCGTATACATGTACAATGCTACGTGGCACCGGTATGTTCAATAAGTACTCGTCAGGCTAGTGACCGCTAGTGTGAGAGATTGATGCAATGTGTAACGGTATCTAGTGACGTTTGGTCCCCACATAACGTGACAAGAATGACCACATGTGGGTACACGTCGCTACAGCCCAATGAGAGAAAATTGTGACTTGGTAATATTATATGCACATTTACATTTACGTATATGCGCTACGGTAGCGATGTGCTGTATACTCCCCAGTGAGTTGAGAAGGATAAAGTGTGACAAGGATGCCAATGATCTGATGTAAGTATATGTAAGTCGCTAGAGCACAAAAACAGTGAATTGCGACTCTAAATAACCACATTTACATTTTTTTTACAAATGAGTTTATTGGCCGATAGGGCAGGCAGTCATCTGCAAAAAGCCTGGCCTTCGATGGTATGTTTTGAGGCAGGTCATTAGTTTGAACTAGACATAGGATTGGTCCCAGCTCATTGCCCTGAGGTACACCCTAGCCTTCAGCTATTTGTCGGGAGCACGTGCCTTCTACACACCGTGACCTTGCTCTGAGGAAAGTGTCCATCCATCGTTGAATGTTTCCTCTCAAGCCATAATATTCAAGTTTGCCCAGGAGAGATCTGTATGGTGCTGTGTCGAATGCCTTTGGAAAATTTAGCACCTGTACGTCTGTTTGGATTCTAAGACCCCTGCACCTCGTCAGGTCATGGATGTTTCACAGTAGTTGGGTCACACTTGAGAGAAGCTGTTTGAAGCCATGGAATGGGGTGCGGATGGCATTCTCCTCCAGGTGTTCACCGATATGGTGGCATACGAGATGTATCAGTTTTGAGCAGATACAGGTGAGTGAGACGGGTCTGTAGTTCACTGTTGCATGTTTACTGCCGTTTTTGAAAATGCGCGTAACGTTTGCATGGGTCCATTGGTCATCTGATAGTGACTTGGTGGAAATGATAGAGAAGCATGATGCCAACTCTGCTGCTAGCTCTCTTAGGACAAGAGGCCTTCTAGGGGATTGATATGCATAAGGCGTTTCTGTACTGAAGGGGTTGTAATTTTTAACTAACTTATGTGTTGGTAGTCGATAGTATGAATTGACAAATGTTACAAGGATATACAAAGTAAGGGAAAACATTGGTATAATATAATGAACATATTCAATATCATATAAAAAGCTTTTATGCTACAATGTTCAAATTGGTCAGTTCAACTACGTTTTGCAGACTATGAATAGATTTCCAGGTATAGCTCAATTCAGTATGCTGAACCGCAATATTGCAGTATACTGCAGTATTTCGGGATATACTCTAGCAAAATATTGCTCCATACTATTCAACATCAAAGATTTGTTGGTTGATGAAGGAAAGTTTCAGTCATGGTAAGATTGAGAACGGAAACTTCAAACCAGATAATTGTATGGTGTTTGTGGGGTTTGGATACACGTTATTTCATATTGGTTTCATTTTTGTATACTCACCCACTGGCCAAAATACATGATAGCACCCTCATAACTCAGCCATCATTGTAAACAAGTCAAGATCTTGAAGATACCAAACGTTTGTTAAACCACCAAGTAGTTGCCATGGCTATGACTCCAAAGGCAGCTATATACTAAAATATGAAACATGATGTTATACATGTAACCTACTTGATTGACTTTATTGTGGTATTCAATTAAAATGACCGGGGTATTATGTTACAGATCAGAATATTTATATTTTTAAATAGATTCATTGGATTTCCCTTTGTTATAAAGATTGATTAATCTTGTGAACATTCATTTTTGACCATGTTTGAATGTTTTCGTGCCATCTTCAATGTCACGTGTTGCTAAGTAGTGACAGAAGGAAGTCTCAGACGATGGACGCAGAAGTCTGAAAATATTCAGATATGGTAGAAATGGATTTTCACACATTATTAATCAATCAGAATATTTATACTTATACAATTTTGATTCCGTGCATGATATTCTTGTTAATCATTTGTATGAAAAATTTGTATTTTTTTTGCAATTTGTTTAATGTTAGACCTCACCGATAGTCTTCTTGTAGTTGTACCCTTTTTAGTCTTTTCCTGTAACTCTCCAACCATATTTATAAGACGTAATAACCAACAAGCCTTTAAAGTTGGAAATAACTTTAATATCATTTGTCATTGTTCAATTGCCTCATTACTTACGTAATATACATTGTTGAACGTCCGTATATATTACAGTCATCATCAATTCGATTCCATAAAGTTGCGCACTTAGACATGTCTTATGAACCATTTCTACTTTTCATTTGCTTAAAGGGACAGCGACTCGATAAAGACCAGGTGAGACCTGCACAGTACACGTCTGGAGATGTACGATTCGTGCCGGAGTCCCACCTCGATGGAGTGCAACAGAGTTCAGATGAGGCAGATACTACGAAAACGTCTCCAGGCGAACAGGAACAGCCTCAATATCATGAGCTAAACAGATCAGATGGGCAATTAGCAGCATTAACAAGGCATCTTGGCGGAGACAGAGAGCTACTGATCGAGTGGGTAAAAATGTTGAATGAAATAAAGAAGTCATCAGAAGCGAGTATAGCGGAGGTTGACTCTTCCATGGAGTTGGTGAAGCTGTTAATTCCAGAGCATGCTTTTGAACAGACGCAAAGCCCAATGACACCGGGTAACCAGGCAGTGGGTAGAGATCAGATTGAATCGGCGACAAGGGAGGATCTGCAAGGTACTACAGAGCTTCAAAGATTTGCAGCAGCTGCGATGGTAAGTATATTGGTAAATGGTGGAATAAAATGTAGTATTTTGCACAACATAAGGGGTAATCAAATATTGACATTTTTATCTTAGTTTTATTTCTTGTATGTTACTATGTATTCATATATGACTGTTAATGATATTTAGAGAATTTTAATAGCACCTAACAACTAGGGATACATCACCGATAAGGTCGTTTACCACCCACAGACATATTTTATTGTTTCTGTTTATACACACAACTAGAAATTGCTGTATTGTAATTGCAAAATGATTCGTTCACTTGCAGACCAAGCAATATCTAGATCAATTCAACCCTCTACCTACAATGGACATTCGAGGAATCTTCGCTTGTCATCCTCTTCAGCTTAGAGAACAGAGGACGTTCAAGTGTTCTGTATGTGAAAACATATACGGAAAAATTAGAATCAATTCTAAAAAAGCAAAGACTTACTTAGAACAATACACAAAAGCAGACGAAACAGAGCAAGACATGTCAGATGGTGACCAGTCTGATGCCAAAGAAACTCTAAGCACAAGACCAGTTGCAATTTGCTCAAACCCAAGATGGTCTTGGAAATGTATATTTCCAGCATGTGATTTTGAATGTCATTTAGTGTGTGTTTCCCTCATCACCAGTGATCTTAAATGCACAGAGGGTAAGCTTGGAAACAGTTTTTCACCGTATTTGACCAAGCTGTTTGAAAACCAAGCGCATTTCGTGAGAGGGCAACCAAGAACAGGTGGACCGGAAGAGTTTTGCTATTACCATGGCAACTCGTTCAAGCTCGATGACTTCATAAATGATACATACCAGAAAATCATTCCAGCGTATGTTGTGCAAAGGCATGATTGGACCCCCAAACCTGTTTGTCCATCTGCTGCGCTGTTCCTTCAAGAGGTGAAAAGTGAGATGGAGTTAAAAGTCTACAATAATAATTACAGTTTTAAGTAAACCTGAAACAAAATTGTAATATTGAAATCCGTATTGGAAAATGATAAAACTGCATATAACATTGAACTTTTAATAGGTGAGGGGTGGATGTATACTGATTAGTATATTGATGGTGTAAATACATGTATATATCGTAGATTTTTAACACATATAGATGGCGAGTGGGCTAAAATGGTGAATTAGCTGAACATGTTAAACTTGTTTAATTTGTAATGTATATGAATCCCACTTTCTTGTAATTATAAATATGATTAGTTTGGTATAATATGAAATGCAATTGATTTTTAATATGTCATTTGAATCTTCCCTTCTGATTGTCCCTTTATGAAGTATTTTACTTCCAAATGATACTTACATTTTTTTGCATCTTAATTAAAAGTAAACCTAAAGCTAATCAAAACATTTTATTTTGCGTCAACAGGAAATCCTACGGTCATCTATCAAATATTTGTTTTTTGAAGATCCGTGAATTACTTTTTGGTTCTGATGTGTCTTTAATAAATTCAAGAAAAAAATACTTTAGTGTTACTACTACTGTGACACGTTCGCTTATATTCTTCAATTTACCGATACAAAATCGAAATTCCACATATAACAACTATATAATATGACTAGAATCCATGAAGATTCTCAATGATTTTGGTATAGAGATTAGCGGTTAAAGTAATATAAAAGCAACTGTTAGCATAGCTCTGTGTAACCTTATGAAATCCATGAACTGGTTTCTGCTCTTTGGTACACAAAGCAGACTACCAAAACACCTAAACCATTTATATCCTCTGATACATCAGGGAGCCCATCTGTGTGCATTAAAGTAAAACCTAAACCATTTAGATTAAATGGTGCTGGGTGTTGAGCAAACGCCTCTTTTAACAGTTTGTATGGCACGTATATTTTGAATAGAGTAGAGTGAATGCTAATGTGAGTGATGGATGCATTTAAATGTGTTACAGTATCTAGTGATGTTTTCTCCCTGGGGTGTTGAGACAGCCTATGTAGTGTGACAAGAATGACGACATGTGCGTGTAAGGGTCTGGTGGTGGGTGTTAAGCAAACGTAACTGTTTAAATGCTTTGTGGAATGTCTGTCGGTTTCATAAAGATTGTCCACTTATTACAGCTTCCATTATATTATCTAGTAATGGCTACAACACTAAACACTAAAAGTGGTTCGTGTAATGCTTCTGGATATGAGCTGACAAAAGGCCCGGTGTATGAAGGGGCGTTATGACTTATTAGTTAAACCTATGAGTCGGACAGCGGCAGTTCTTTTCACGAGCATTATGACTGTTCCTAACATGTTACAGGGTGATACAAAGTACGGAAAAATACTCATAAATATATTCAATACCATATGAAAGGATATTATGATGCAATGCTCTAGA
This sequence comes from Streblospio benedicti, assembly GCA_019095985.1. Taxonomy (NCBI): domain Eukaryota; kingdom Metazoa; phylum Annelida; class Polychaeta; order Spionida; family Spionidae; genus Streblospio; species Streblospio benedicti. The sequence goes on from CM032663.1 coordinate 49,550,351, forward strand.
TGTTCATTTCATCTACGTTTTGCAGACTATGAACATAGTTTGAGGTACAGTTATGTTCAGTATGTTGAACTGCAATATTGCAGTGCAGTATTTCATGACATACTATATAGCAAAATAATGCCCATTAATATTCAACCTCCAATATGTGTTGAGTGCTGAAGGAAAGTTCATGTATTTCTTACGTAAAAGTAAATCATAGTTCAGAACCAACGCAACGTTTTGACTATTGTTCTTTTGCACGAATCAAGAAGCTCTTTGTCGAAAGTGTGTGTGATTGAATTCCACTAGTTTCTTTCCACAATGGCAACGGCGAATGGACCAGGGTGTGAAAAAGAAGATCCAAGAGACAACGAAATAATCAGCTCATTAGAGGACGTAGAAATCTTTGAACGTCCTATGTTAAAGAATCTGCAGCGTGGAGTCGAGCCACCAAGTGAAGCAGCAGTTAATATGGTAAGAATAATTGAATAGAGTATAGCGCTTTGCACAGCATAAGGAGTACTTGAATATTGAAATGTTTGTCCTAGTTTTACAGAGGCGGATCCAGGATTTGGAAGGGGCAACCTTTCAAGAAAAGGTTTGTGTGCCGAAGGCACACATAGCGTGCCGCAGGCACGCGCTTGCTAGGGGGGTCTGGGGACATGCTCACCCGGGAAAATTTTGATATCTGTGATCTACCAGGTGCATTCTGAGCCATTTTCTGCACAACATTTTCAGATAAAATTGTTTGAGATTTCAACCCTGAATTACTTCTTAAAAATGGAGGATTGAAGGATAGGTTGGACTTGTGAGGTGACAGATCAGAAATTATCTGGGATATTTAGATAGGAAATTATCACCTCTTTATTTCTTCACATTATTATACAACAAACTACCTCTCATCTGTCCACCATTTATTTAACCTCACAATAATGACTTAATCTAACATCAATAATTGCCTTCTTAAGAGTCTGGTCAAAGTAAGCATTAAGCATTACTACAAAATATGGACCAGGTCTGCAGCATGTCATTACCTGGTCTTCTTGGTCAGGAGCATATTGAGACTTCTGTGTAGGTAACTACTATATCCAGACTCGATGGAGACAATGTTACGACATATAGAAAACTTAAGTCTCGACACCTGGTCACGATCTAGTCCTTTAGGTCTTTACCATGTCTTAACAGGGTTAAACCAAGTCACTATGGCCACTGATGGTCGCAAAGGGGGGGGGGCGTGTTAGACGTAGCTATTAAGTTGAACTTCAACTAACAATGAACTAATTTCAGCAAGAAACTAAACTAACCTAAAAATAGACATTCTTTCGTACATTTCACTTTTGAAAATTTACTCCTGATGTTATCCATGAATCCCTTTTTAAAGAGGAGAGTAATTGGGGTTTGAAGTTTCAAACAATTTTATATGAAAATTTTGTGCTGAAAATGGCTCAGAATGTACCAGTGAGATCACAGATTTCAAAAGACCCTCTTGCCCCCCCCCCCTGGATCCGCCACGCCAATGTTTTATATCGTGTTTATTACTACATTTTCACTTATAATTGCTAATGGTATTTAGAGGGAGACTTTAAGTTTAACCACACAACTGTGGTGATGTTACTAATAGGGTCAACTAGGGACACCTTTTTATTGTTTAAATAAAACTAGAAATTACTGTGGCTCTAATGGCAAAATGATTCGTTCACTTGTAGACCAAGGAATATCTAGACCAATTAAACTATTTACCAGGAATGAGCAGTCCAGAATACATCGCTCATCACCGTCTTCAACTTCGAATAGAGACAACCTCTAAGTGTGCAGTATGCAAAAAAATGTCCAAGAATCGTCTTAATAACAAAGCTGGAGATGATGGTTACTACAAAGTTTATACGAATGAAGAAGATGAACAAGATCATCACCACTCTGATGCCACAGAATCTAATGCTACCATTGCAGCTTTGACATGCTCAAACCCTAGATGGTCTTGGGAATGCTTATTTCCATCATGCAATTTTGAATGTCATTTAGTGTGTGTTTCTCTCATTACCAGTGATCTTAAATGCAAAGTGGGTAAACTTGGCAACAGTTTTTCACCCTTTATAACCAGGTTGTTTACTGAACCTTACTTCAGGTAAGATTGAAAGGAGGAAAGATTCTGTCATTATCATGGCATGCCTTACCAAATCGATGACCCGTATACTAGTTACGCTGTCCCTATTCCAGCATTTGTTGTGGAAAAACATGATTGGAGTCGTAAACCTGTCTGCAGATCCGCTGCAATGTTCCTTTCACAGGTGAAAAGAGAGATGGACTTAAAAGCCTACACCAATAGTTAGTTTTAAATAAACCTGAACAGGGTTTATAATACCGAATTTCTTCATTAAACCGAACATTGTAAAACTGTACATACGATTGAAATCTTTGTTGGTGAGAGACCGTTGCTAAATGATTTAATTAATGTAAATACACGTATATTGCATATATTTGAAAATGGTTTTGATACATACAGATTGCAAGTGGGCCACAATGGTGACGTTGCTGAATTTTTAACCCGTTTAAGGTGTAATGTATATTAGTATTGCTTTAGTGAATTTATGTTAATTTGTATATATACTTAATTTGATATCATACTTGGTGCCCTATTAAAGTTGTTAATATGTTGATTGAAATATTGCTTAAAACATGTACATGTAAATCAAATCCGATGAAAACATTTTGTTTCTCATCAGTAGCTTATACTGTGATCAATAAGAAAACTATATCTCGCATTTATTTATTTATTTGCCATATGAAGCATGGAATACTATTAGGCTCTTATTTGCACAATAAATTCAGAAAAAAAACTATTTGTATGTGCACTGTTACATGAAACCTATTCGTTGACATCCTATCAATTTTACAAAGTAGAAATTCCATATACCCATACTATAATATCTAATCGCATGTGTGACAATGAGTTTAGCATTTCCATAAAAAAGATTAGCAAACTGTTTGGTTAGAGTAGTTCAAAAGCAGATGCTTCACGTAACGGTATGGCAAAATTCATTATCTAGTCCTCCCCATGCTACAAAAAGTATACTTAATCAGAAATAACAAACTTCTATTCCAATTTGATCCAAGTGCGAGAGCTTCACTTGAGCAGGATAAGAGTGAATTACGACTGTAAATATGGGAGTTACATCTACATTTACATGCATCCATGCATAATGAGAGCGCATGTCTAAAAACAAAATAGTGTTAGCAATACGTCCATCTGGTCTTGCACGTGAACGCTAGTTTTGCTGAACCACAAATACTTACTATTCTGCTATTCGTGGAGGCAGACTGGTGATGTAATTTGTATTAATATCTGTAATTCATGGAGTCCATGCATAGCATATGTCTCATTTTTAAAAGCCGAGCCCAGAAGACTCAAGCTTTATAGTCGGGTATGGGTTCCTCTTCACCGCTACTACCTTTACTATAAGAAGCATATTCAAACGTGCGAAATTAGTGCCGTATTTGAATTTATCAATCTGAAGCACCGACAATGGCCGATGTTAATAAGCTGGGGAATCGCACGTTACATTGGGATCAAAATTAATGCACCACTACATATACACGCATGTGCATCTGTGGCATCACCTTTAAATCTCCAAAGAGTAATTTATTCTGGACTGGATCTTTTTCACAAGTAGAAGCCAGTCTCAGATGAGGGGGACTGGCCTCCTCTTACGGCAATGCCGAATGGGAGGCCACGTGGTGGTACATGTACCTCTCAAGAGGCAGGCTAGGTAGCCAACTGAGCCTCAGGGGTGGGGGGAATCACACTAGCTATAGTTTTCAAAACGTGGGGTTCTTTTTACGCAGAGGTGTATCTCTCCTCTACAGATCGACACGCCTTTTAAAGCGCTTCCGTCCTCCTCTTACTGGCTGTACCGCCTAGTAACATTGCGGTGGAATGTGCCCCGGGAAATTTGGCAGACGCATTTTATCTTATCGCATGAGCGGACAAACTTAGGACGCAAGCAACTCCTGTTTTTCAAGTCGTATGCTCTAACCACTGAGCCTGATAACTTGATGGATTATCATCATTTACAATAACATACCCATCAAAATTCACGTTACGATCAATTATAAACCGATAATGAAGACATGGATGAAAGGATATTTCAAATCACACGCATTGTTTATAAAATCGGCAGTGGTTTGTCTCACTAAAACAAGTGTGTTTGTTCTTTTTTTTTGGTATCCGCCATCCAGCGGGTCCCAATTTATATCGCATGTTGTAGTAATTGCACGCAGCTTTCATTCAAGAGAGATTGACAGGACATACATTATACAAATATCATGTTAAAGTTTGCTTAACACCGGTATCTCAGTTTTTTATTACGATTATAAAGATTAGCACAACAACCTCGATTATCAAGTCATTGCCACCATGGTCACTATGCACTCCCAGAGCCGATATTGCTGCATAACATTATCAAGCATGGCCATGCATAGTCTCACTCCTTTGATTGTACTTTGTTTTCTTTCTATTCTATATGACATGATTAAGGGGTCTGTGGAGCTGAAAAGCTTTAAAGATAGAAATAAAAAAAAATCACTTTGAACATTTTTCTTACATTAGTTTCATATTGCATAGAACGAAAACACAGTGCAAACATGTATATTAAGGTTTTGATAATTTGATGTGATAGCCAGAATGACAAAAACGTAATCCTTGTTTGTCTAATAGGTGGTGCATATGTAAGATGCTATTTGCTGAGTATAAAGTTTTTCTGTGTAATTTGTTTTATATAGGCATGTAGTTCATGCTGCATTTGGGACATACACATAGTATTAAGTATTATATATAGAATTTGGCAATAGTATAAAGAATACAAATGAGATATCCCCGGTTTGTCATATCTATTCACAACCATGGCTATTGGGTGCAGTGGGGATTACCTTACTAAATTGAAGGAAAACCTGTCATGTCCAGTGTGCTACGAATTGTTCAATACTGCAGAAAGGACACCTAAGGGTCTGCCATGCTACCATTCCATGTGTTGGTCATGCCTGATAGGATATGTGAAGAAAAAAAACCTACAAAGAAAACTACCATTGCCCTATGTGTCAGAAAAGTTCACTCTGCCAGCCGAGGATGTGAGTTTCTCGCCCACCAACACTGGTCTGATGGGCATGTTAGATCTCTTGCCCCCCCGAGGAAGAGGCCACGCCACTTGACGAACCTGTGGTTGAAATGAAGTTAAAAGTTGCCAAACATGAATGCCACAAACATCTTTCTGTTGACTGTATCATGTACTGTAAAACCTGTCATGTACCACTGTGTGTTAAATGCGTTATATCCGATAAAAAACGAAGCCCACAGTGGGCATGACTTAGAAAGGAAATTGATATAGCCATAACCAAGATGAAAGATACACTTTCTAATGCAATGGTTGTAGTTGAAAGTCTTGTCAAAGATCATAAAACTAAAAAGTGGAAGACACAGATGGGAAGATAAACCAACAGATGGAAAAGGCGATGGAGAAAGTGGAGCTTGAAATAAACCAAGAAGCTGAAACTCCCTGAAAGAAAAATCGAAAACAGCATTAGTGAGAAGTATTCAGGAGATTTTGAAACCCTATTATGATGGTATATCAAAATTTATTTATGAAAAAGAGACAATTATCCAACATATAGATACCTTAAAAAATGCATTGATCTCGATCTAAGAAAACAACACTACAAAAAAAAATTTTTGAGGAAGTTTGGCTTTT
>CM032663.1:49556170-49719126 GCA_019095985.1 Streblospio benedicti
GCCACAGAATCTAATGCTACCATTGCAGCTTTGACATGCTCAAACCCTAGATGGTCTTGGGAATGCTTATTTCCATCATGCAATTTTGAATGTCATTTAGTGTGTGTTTCTCTCATTACCAGTGATCTTAAATGCAAAGTGGGTAAACTTGGCAACAGTTTCTCACCCTTTATAACCAGGTTGTTTACTGAACCTTACTTCAGTAAGATTGAAAGGAGGGAAAGATTCTGTCATTATCATGGCATGCCTTACCAAATCGATGACCCGTATACTAGTTACGCTGTCCCTATTCCAGCATTTGTTGTGGAAAAGCATGATTGGAGTCGTAAACCTGTCTGCAAATCCGCTGCAGTGTTCCTTTCACAGGTGAAAAGAGAGATGGACTTAAAAGCCTACACTAATAGTTAGTTTTAAATAAACCTGAAAGGAACTTATAATACTGAATTTCTTCATTAAAGGGAACATTGTGAAACTGCACATACGATTGAAATTTTTATTGGTGAGAGACCGTTGCTAAATGATTTAATTAATGTAAATACATGTATATTTGAAAATTGTTTTGATACATACAGATTGCAAGTGGGCCAAAATGGTGACGTTGCTGAACATTTTTAACCCGTTTAAGGTGTAATGTATATTAGTATTGGTTTAGTGTATTTATGTTAATTTGTATATATAGTTAATTTGATATCATATGTGGTGCTCTATTAAAGTTGTTAATATGTTGACTGAAATACTTAAAACGTGTTGCATCATGTAATATGTAAATCAAATCCGATGAAAACATTTTTGTTTCTCATCAGTAGCTTATACTGTGATCAATAAGAAAACTATATCTCGCATTTATTTATTTATTTGCTATATGAAGCATGGAATACTATTAGGCTCTTATTTGCACAATAAATTCAGAAAAATACACTATTTGTATGTGCACTGTTACATGAAACCTATTCGTTGACATCCTATCACTTTTACAAAGTAGAAATTCCATATACCCATACTATAATACTAGTATCTAATCGCATGTGTGACAATGAGTTTTGCATTTGTATAAAAAAAGATTAGCAAACTGTTTGGTTAGAGTAGTTTAAAAGCAGATGCTTCACGTAACGGTATGGCAAAATTCATTATCTAGTCCTCCCCATGCTACAAAAAGTATACTTAATCAGAGATAGCAAATTTCTAATCCAATTTGATGCAAGTGCGAGAGCTTCACTTGAGCAGAATAAGAGTGCATTGCGACTGTAAATTCGAGTGCACACTTACAGTTACATCTATGCATGAGCCTACACCCCGCATCCATTAAAACGAGGCCCTGGCTCATTGATAACTTGAAGAGAAACAATACGACAGTTTGGCACAAAACAAAATTTAGGTTACGTGTATTGTCCAAAGTTTGGAGACTGACTGACGCAACGGGGTATGGCCCTTGGGTTATGTTGATTGGCAGGTGGGAGTGTCTCACCTGAACAAGCGGCGCATGCGCCCGGGGTGGAATGACCATCAGCGGGTTAAAGTGTTGGCCTGGTTGACCAATGGTAAGCAGCTTGATTGACATCTGGCCATTAGTGGTCATGAGATAGAGAGAAAGGACGGATGAGGGTAGAAGCCAGGCAGCCTAAAACAAAACAGTGTTGATAATACGTCCATCTGGTCTTGCATGTGAACGCTAGTTTTGCTGAATCCACAAATACTTACTATTCTGCTATTCGTGGAGTTAGACTGAAGTGATGTAATGTATATCAATATCCGTAATTTCATGGAGTCCATGCATAGCATATGGTCTCATTTTTAAACTGTGTTTTCTTCCTATGCTATATGACACGATTAAGGGTCTGTAGAACTGAAGAGCTTTAAAAACAAAAATAAAAAAATACACTTTGAACACTTTTCTATATTAGTTTCTTATAGAATAGAACAGTAACAAAGTACAAACATGTATATTTAAGGTTTTAATAATTTGATATGCAATAACAATATCAAAAACGTAATCCTTGTTTGTCTAATAGGTGGTGCATATGTAAGATTTGCTATTTGCTGAGTATAAAGTTGTATGTGTAATTTGTTTATATAGGCATGTAGTTCATGCTGCATTTGGGACATACAATAGTATTAAGTATTATATATAGAATTTGGCAATAGTATAAAGAACACAAAATGAGATATCCCCGGTTTGTCATATCTATCTACAACCATGGCTATTGGAGGCAGTGGGGATTACCTTACTAAATTGAAGGAAAACCTGTCATGTCCAGTGTGCTACGAATTGTTCAATACTACAGAAAGGATACCTAAGGGTCTGCCATGCTACCATTCCATGTGTTGGTCATGCCTGATAGGATATGTGAAGAAAAACCTACAAGAAAACTACCATTGCCCTATGTGTCAGAAAAAGTTCACTCTGCCAGCCGAGGATGTGAGTTTCCTGCCCACCAACACTGGTCTGATGGGCATGTTAGATCTCTTGCCCCCCGAGGAAGAGGCCACGCCACTTGACGAACCTGTGGTTGAAATGAAGTTAAAAGTTGCTAAACATGAATGCCACAAACATCTTTCTGTTGACTGTATCATGTACTGTAAAACCTGTCATGTACCACTGTGTGTTAAATGCGTTATATCCGATAAAAACGAAGCCCACAGTGGGCATGACTTAGAGGAAATTGATATAGCCATAACCAAGATGAAAGATACACTTTCCAATGCAATGGTTGTAGTTGAAAGTCTTGTCAAAGATCATAAAACTAAAGTGGAAGACACAGATGGGAAGATAAACCAACAGATGGAAAAGGCGATGGAGAAAGTGGAGCTTGAAATAAACCAAGAAGCTGAAACTCTGAAAGAAAAATCGAAAAACAGCATTAGTGAGAAGTATTCAGAGATTTTGAAACCCTATTATGATGGTATATCAAAATTTATTTATGAAAAAGAGACAATTATCCAACATATAGACACTCTAAAATGCATTGATCTCGATCTAAGAAAACAACACTACAAACAAATTGAGGAAGTGGCTTCTAGAATAGAGCAATTGAAGAATATCAGCCAAGCTAATAGTAGTGCTGAGTTGTTCTTGAAATTAGAAGAAGTACAAACTGGATTCTTCTGTGTCTTATCTAGTTCTGGACTGGGTAATAATGAACCTCTTGAACAAGCTACACAAACAGATCAAGAAGGCGAGTGCATTACGCTCTCCCAATTGGGTAATGTCGATGACAATACTGTCAAAATGTACATGATGCTGAATGATGTGAATGCATTCGCAAATAGTGCGTTCAATTCCAAATTGTTCAGTCAATATTGGTATGTGAACGGAGTGCCATGGAAGATGGTAGCGCAAATGGCATTGCGAGATGATAAAGAGGATCCTGTTATGTGGATCGGGGTGACCTGTGACAATAAAGGAAAGGATTGGAAATATACCGCTACAAGAAGCATGAAATTGTACGACTATGATACTGACTGCTTTGAAACAGACGCCAGAGTGAGTACGCGTGATTTTGATGCAGATACAAAATCCTGGGGATGGGACATCCTATCAAAGAAGTCTTTGCTCCAACCCTGTAATAAGCATGTAAAGAACAATACACTTATGGTTTTAGTTGAACTCACTGTGCATTAAATGTGGTAATTTGATATAACAATGGTTTGTGAACGTGTATGCCATAAACAATGTTATTGTTTTTTTTTTTACATTCTTAACGGTTTGTGTAGTGAAACTGATATTTATATAATGCATACAAAGGTAAGATGAAGAAAGTAATGAAACTATTGCTATTTTGTTTATTAATAGTAATATTCAAACAAATTCACTTTGATTACCAATCAGCAGATAGATTTTGTAAACCTACACTGTATCTTAAATTACACCATGCTGGCAAACATGCTCAAATACAGATGGACTTGCTTATGTCGACCCGTCATTATTAATTGAATGTATTCGTATAACTCGAATGGCCGTACTTTCACTTCCATATTACACACCAACATTTTAATCATCAGGTGATTCGATACTGAAGTATGCAGTACGGAATAGATGTAATACTCGTTTCAAGCTCGATATAAACAATTCCACTTGTATCTGAAGTAAGTAGCATTCATTTATATGCAACTAACACTGTTGAATTAGGAAAAAAAAAACCCCTTTGTGCGAATGTAGTAGCGTTTTGTAAATCATTGATTGCTTCTATCACATACAGTAAAGTTAAAATGTACATTTGGTTAATAAAAAGGTTCGCCATACAGATACACGTTTCTGTATTCCTAATAGTAAAGATTTTACTTTATCCTTTTTTGTTCAGTATAATGTATATACGCTAAACCATATATTTAATAATAGTTATTTTGTATTATTGTCGTTTCCCATAATGGGTTCATCATTACATCCATTGAAATTTATCAAGTTAATACAACATATAAAGACACTTATTTTGATATGTAAGAAACAACACATGTGGTAAAATGCTACAGATCATATTAACATCATAATCACAATTCGCTCATGAACGTGAACTCACTAATTTCATTCAAAATTTAATAAACAGAAGCATGACACAGGCATTTTATAACAACGCTACTAGCATAAATCATTGACGACAAAGTAACCAAACCACGACAATTAGATTCTTTTAATGTCATTACTAAGCATTTTTCTCCTTCTTAAAAGAAAACATATTACCAAGAAATTTGGCCATATTAGCCAACACAAACAGAATCTTAACACCAGATCTGTTAGCTAGTTTGATATGAACGTCATCATCTTCATCGGCAGTGGCATCTATATGACCATTCTTACAATTTTCTCCATTCATCACGCTATGATTATGGCCATTAGCAAAACCATTTGAAATGCCAGCAGTTTTGCCCTGCTTTTTCTTAAGAGCTTTGGGTACTGGTATGTAACAATTGATCACATCAAGAATGCGATCTTTTACAATATACGGAAGCTTTTCAATTGACCAAAAGAAAAAGGTATCGATGCCTGGATTATACTCCGCAAAAGGGTACTTGGAGAAAAGCGCGTGTTCATACGCGTTAACAACATCAGTGTTTCCTTCCGGTGTCAGAGGGAGATGAGCTGAAAGATGTCATTGGTCGCTTTGACAAAGTGTTCGCCGTAGTCTTCTTTGACATGGACGGGCACGGTTTCCCACTGTTTCAAATTAGCTAGTACAAAGTGCTCGAAGTTGAGCAGATCCGTCTTGTGTCCGCCTGGCAGAACGACACTGGCACTGATGCCCCAGCAGCGCTTCTCGTAGCGCAGGCACTTCGTAAACGCATACACCGCGGCCTTGCTTGGGGAATAGGGACAGCAGAACCCAGAGGTAATCAATGGTGCAAACGCGGCAATGCTGCTGCAGTTGACAATTCTGCCTCGCGATTGCTTTATAAGAGGCAGAAAAGTGTTCACCATCTCAACCATTCCAAAAAAGTTCACCTGGAAAACCCTCTCAAAGTCCTGTCGGCTGTGGAACTCGCATGGAGCCAGGTTTCCAAGAACTCCGGCATTGTTGACCACGCCCCAGAGGGACAGGCCATGCTTTTCTAGGTTCTGCCTCACAAATGCGTATGCTTCTTTGACACTGGATGGGGATGTGACGTCTAAATGGAAGCATTGGGTCCGGGTGGATGTTGCTTTCTCAAGTTTTTCAAATCCAGATTCTGTATAGCATCCTGCATAGACATGACATCCTATGCGGTCCAACCTTTGCGCTAAATCCAGACCAAATCCAGAATCACATCCAGTTACTAGCACACACTTAGATTTGTAGTCCTTAATGTACACATTCCATCTCGCATAGTTCACCAATATGTAAATGACATATACAACTGTAAGCCATGTCAGTACATTGTAAAAGTCAAAACACATTGAGCAATCCATTATTGATTTGTAAAGGCTTGTTTTAGAGAGATAAGAGCTTGTATTTAGTGCTCATCAATTGCTTATTTCAATACTTCAACCTGTAAATATTGATATATCATTGTCAAGTGTCATTGTGTGACAAATTAACTAAATTGACCAGTGGCCATCGATGCTTGATATTGATTGATATTTAAAATAAGACCACAAAACTGAACTCTATATTAGAGATTATCCAAGCCTAGGTTTAAAGGTTTCAGACAAATGGATCCTCTGATTTCTCTGCTGTTTAACATATAGCTTGACCAGAAATGATGATATTCCAATACATACTGATGTATATTGGTGATAGGTTCCAATAGCCCTGTAGCTATACGCCTCAAACCATTGTATTTACGTAAAGCATCTAGGAATGTGCCTAGAGCTTTATTAAATCACTGATGAAATTTCCATGCTTGTATCCGTGATTCATTGTGCCTCAAGATATCACGACAGTTATGTTAAGCTGTTCTTCAATTGTAAAATAAATCTATGATTGATGCCTTTGCTTCATTGTCCTACGACAATCAGTTTAAGTCATTGTAAAATAGTGTAACATCTATGGGGAAATGAAAAATGATTTGAGAGAACAAGAAAGAATGACCAACATATCACATTCTCCGCTCCGTTAGATAGCCTAGAGTCAATATCTTGTATGAATATTCATATAAAACATTTAACATTATAAATATTGAATATCCAAATAGCATCATAACAAACTGAACTTGCTCATTAGATATAATAATCCCATGACTGCTGCTAGCTTGTTTTAAATCCATTAACAATCTCTTCCAAATTTTCAAACAGATAATAACAAACTGGTAATAATAAATAGTAAAAATGGCTGGTAAACATTAATAGTTGTAAGTGTTGTTTGTAATGTGAAATATTGCCGTTTGGGGTTATAATCCCCTATAAATATTGAATTTACATAAAGTCCGTGGGCAACAGGTGGTAGCAAAGCTGAAGCCCAAGTCTGACAGTTACGAAAGTCCATCAAACTTTCTTTAAATGCACCGTAGGAGATGATAAAAACTTGGGGTAAAGACTAATTCTTGTGTCCAAAGCATACCTGAAAGGACAACGTGTGAATTAGCGATGGTTACAATACTTGTAGACGATAGATTTGGCTTCAAAATTCGGGGTTGTTTGACCCAGGCTCATTTACCTCAAAGGATAACAAGGCCAGTGATGGACATTGTTTGAGTTAAACACGTGTACTGAACGTGTGTACTTCTTTTTCCAATTCTCTATGCTGGACTTAGATTGTTTGGTGTTAGCAGGTATATTTAGTCATTACCAAAAACAATAATCAGACAAGCAAGCACTCACTAAATGGACAGGAAATGGAGTTTCCATTTCTCTTGACTGCCCGTTAAGCGTAGAACTAAAAGAAGCAATGAAGGAACTACAAAACAAAATGAAAAAAAAACAAACAAACAAAAACAACAAAAACAAACAAAAAAAACAGCAAAAGGATTTCCCCGTGAATTTAAATTTAAAAGGTATTTCATCATTGAAATCCACTAGTAAGATTCTAGTAATATTAGAATTTATAAGTCTTAAAAATTTGTTTCATATAGTTTTAGTTACTTCCTGTTTCGCTGCTGCTGCTTCTGCTGCTCTGCTGCTCTGCTTCTGCGCTGCTGCTGCTGTTTGTTTGTTTTGTTTTGTTTTGTTATTCATTTTTGTTGACTTAGTTTTGTTAACTTGTTCGTGGAAAGGCCATTTTTGTTAATGCAGTGAGTGATTGCTTGTTTATTGTATTTTTTCAAAACAATATATATTTGACATCACGAGGCAATATAAGTCATTGTTCGTCTAATGATAAAGGTGGTCTGTTTAGAGAGGTGGTTTTAATCGGACGTTCTACTGTACTTGCTACATGAAAGAGTGAAGTAATTTGCATTGAATTTAGAAACTGGGTATTGATTTTGATAGAACAATAATGCAACAGCTGAAAATTGCTTCACATTAACAGTGGTCAAACCCATAGTTCATAGTCCTAATAAGTATTACCGGTTTATGCTACGGTCAGATGATCTAGATTATTGAAGCAGTATCAGCTGTAGTACTGTAGTTGCTATTATTTCACACATTGTCTTTTCAGTGACGGTTTGTTTAGGGGGGAATCCTTGTGTGGCGAATGTTTTCACATCTGCAATAGTACTATGAAATTATTGAATGAATATTCGGGAAAGTCTGACTGGGACTTTATTAGGACGGTGGTTATACACCATTTACCATTTCTATGTGTTGCCCTCTATCATTTAATGTAGCATAACACAAATACACATTTCTAGTTTTTGTTTTGCCACCGACTTTACAGACACAAAGGTGTTCTTTCTGAACGAATGGGTAGGGAGTTGGACTCGTGACCAGAAAGTTCGATTCCCGGTCGTTACCTCGAACATTCTTCTGTTATCCTTACATATTCGAGATAGAGAGTTTCTACTGTGTTTGGATACTGCTGGAGCGTTCAACAAAACCCTCTCACCCTAGTGGTCCACATAGTCCAATACTTGGCTCAAATGGAAAAAATAACTACAAACAACTTGTTCTATATCAATACAAACTGGACCACAGTTCAATTGGCCGGCTAGCTGTTGAGATGTCGCCTCAGGGCCACTTGACCTATCAATATTTCACGATCTGCCCTTCAGCATTGACATAATGAACATTTGCATGTCATTAGGTATGGAATAATAAACACGTCAACAACTTGATATTAAATAGAAAAGTACAATTAGTGTGGTGTACGCGGTACAGTGGAAACTCTCTTTCAAGACCACATTTTGGGCTGGGGTCAAGTAATGTGAATATAGGGGAGGAAGACATAGAGGGGGGGGGGGGTATGTTTGGTGTATGAACACTGCAGTAAAAAGTATACATGTGTAGATGTGTGGACATGCCAATTTTAAATGATCACTACCAACCCCTTTTAACTCTTAATACCAAGCGCCATATTAGAGATCCCACCACAGGTTAGTTGGTAGCCCCAATCTGAGACTCTAAACAGTACTGTTCATCCCTATTTAGTGACATTGCGGTAGGAGCTGACAAATACATGGGAAAAGGAGGACGGGGCGCACATTTACACCTTGTTAAAACACATCTGTGACGAAACAATATGACCATCCACAATGGCTGTAATACAACAATGTACTGATTTGGCTCCAATATTCAGTACATGTCATGACAATATTGCACGACGTCCAGTCACGATGTCCGTCTAGGTCATCAGTTATGACGTTGGCAGCTTAATGTATGGCTTACTTCATCGCCTAATAAAAAGGTCACTTAAGTACACCTCTTCGGATGTGCCAGGAATACTGTCTGCCAAAACTGGACCCAGTACAGTGGAACCTCTCTTTGGACATCTGCAGTCTGTACAGGCTATGTTTTATCTTGTAGGTGTGAACTGGTGAGGTGGTGGGGTGGGGTGGTGGTGGTGGTGGTGGGTTGGGGGGTGGGGGGGGGGGAGGTTGGATTTATGCTCTAGTTGCTAGTTTATCCCTTCAGATATTTTCAACAGATTTCCATAGCTTCATCAATCCGTAATATAACCGTGACTTTGTTATTCATTGGCTGGATTAAGTTAAGTTTGCATTATTGTTATTTTTTGTTAATTTGATTTCATTCTACAATAATGCTTATGAATAACAATCACCATTACAAATACTAAACAAAAGTTACTATAATCTTTAGGGTCATGAAAACTTAAGGCCCGTCTACATTGTCCGTATTGTTAGAATTGAAAAGTTAAAAAAACGCACATTAAATATATATCTTTATAATTTTCATATGGCCAAAGTTAAAGCCAAATCATAATTTCACATTAAATTATGCTCTTGTGTTGATTTTTGTGTTGTTGTTTTGTATTTTTTTGCTGCAACGCATCAGATAATCAGTGTAAATACATAAACATGTACTAACTACATGTAGATCATAAAGTGTTCAAAGAACACGGCGTCGCTAGAACAGCCATGACACATGGGCTGTGTTGACAGTATTGAAGATGTATGCATCGTTTCAGTATATCTTAATTGTCTATAAGTCAACGTTGTTCTAGCGATGCCGTGTTCTTTGAACACTTCTGATCTAGTTTATAAACTGACATTATACTGAAAGCTACAAGACTTATGCCCAAGTCTCAAAGTTTAAATGTCAATCCGCTATAACTTACGTGACAATAGAACTACATAGAGCTACATAGGCAAATATGATTATACTCTAACAACAAACACACCAGTGACGTGAAATATATAACAGCATAAAAACTAACAATGGCTGTATACCACGACAGATTCAGTTTCGTTTATCGGTTCTGTCTTACCCTAGCTTTTGACAACCACTCAAGGACATACGTGATCATATGGATGCAAATCGCAGGGCCCAGTTTGACATTAATCTTCGGGAGAGTTTCATCTATCTCCTATTTCCAAGTCAATTGGTGCATCTGGAGAGGTATCATTCAAGAGAGCGGTATCGCAAAGACCATTTTTCATTGGTCCCCGTTGTCATTAACCTTTTGCGTTAGAAAGAGAGTTGCGGAAGTGAGGCGTGGGTGATGACAGCTATGATAGGTCATGATGGTCATGCTGACAGTGATTGTAGGATATACCGGCATATGTGGATAATCTGTGTTGATTTATAATAGTACAGTAACACCAGTACCAATAGTAATGGGTGCAGCAGCAGCAGCAGCAGCAGCACAGCAGCAGCAGCAGCAGCAGCAGCAGCAGCTCCTAGTGCATTCGAGGGTTAAGCCTAACATAAGATCAAACTCAAGAATCTATGTCTGAATCACCCTAAATATTTTCGTGTATATGAGACCTTGGAACCTTCATAAAAGTAAACTTATCGCATGCAGAAAAAGATTCATGAAATAGATTAGACTATAATTTATCATGTGTATTTGTAAGTCTTTGTTTGTATAGTCTTTGCCAGAAGGTCGCCTTAAGTGTGTTCAAAAATACAACAGCAGACATAAATGTTCTCACTGCCGGTGACGATATCACGAATCAGTGGAGTGTTAACTCGTTGCAAGTAGAATTACCCACCATAACTAAACCAACCAAACTAACGTACATTTCATCACATAACTAGCACACTTAACTCCCCACTCACAACATACTAAATGCCAGCACTTGTGCAAACACTCATTTTACAAAGATTACCACTCTCATTTCAATGAAACAAAAGCAATGGTTGTGTGTATCCAACCTGTTGGAGTCCAGAAACCCGACACGATCTGGCGCTGTAATTGCATTGAGAAACACGTGTATTCTGCAGGTTGGTAACCCCACTCAGTGGGGGAGTGACACGCCTGAATGACTCCAGATAATACTGAGGATTAAGTGGAAAGTATACTGCATTCCAATGCTATTTAATATAGTTTGTCTCTTATGATTCGATATTGGATTAGGATTTTGGTTTGGTTTTGCAGTTTTAAAATCAAAGAATTAGGTTGCTAAATTTTAGTTATCATATACAATATCCATAATATCTAAGTCTGAGTAACGCACTTTTATAGTTGATTTTTGCCTGTGACACACTTACTTATACGTTGATAACCCATCCATAATGCAAACTGGTTTAATATATGAAGAGTACTAAAAACATTTTAAATGGCTATACATTTATTCACGGTGCATATCAAAGTCAAATGTTCCGGTGACAATTGAGAGCATGATTATAACGAGCATTCCCATATACTTATCCGCGCAAGCCCTGAGAATGGAAACTTCCATTTACTCAGCTGATGTCCTTCATTTTCGCAATAATTGTTCTTTCGTGTATAACCGTATATCTGATAAGCAGAGAACTCGAGGAGTAATGATTCCCTTAATACTCATAAATACACCGTTTTTTTTTCTATGAAAGGAAATTCATGGACACAAGACATTACATAAAGAACGTTGTTGAGGCAATAAACGTGTGTTTGAAGGTGATCTCTTGTGTGTTATTGTTGGTCCTTTAGTTTGGGGTTTTGAAAGTGACCTTTTTAATAGAGGTGCTATGTGTATAGATATTTGAAGGTTTTATTGCATATTTATGATATATTTGAATCAGAAGCTTGCAATAGCATTTAGAAGTGGACGTGAGAGCGAGTAAAAAGCAGGGAATGAGTATGTTTGCTGGCATTTACTACGCTAAGTGCCATGCCTTGTTTTTCCATTTAAGTGCATCCAATAATAAGCTATTTTTTTTTCGTTTCTGCACCGCAGTTATTATTTCACATTATATGTTTTCCTAAAGGCTATCACAATGTTTTGGCAAAGAACACTGGAAACCACTTCAGCACTGTTTGCACAACCTTGACCTTCACAGCGTGGTTGTTGTGTTGTGACACTGGAGGCTTCAATTGTCGATATGATACAGGGCACGTATTACACTACCTTTTTGTTTCCATTGAATCAGCTACAACAAAAACCTTCACTGCTTTCAAATAGTAGTACTTTGAGAACGTTACATTATAGACAAATCCATGGGCCATCCCCACCCCCAAAAAGTTCACAGATTTCTAACATTTCCATGAGCCTTCGTGAACATGAAAGTGATGAAATTCTGTGGTACGCCGCCGAGGGTTTTTCGAAAACTTGGACCTGCAAATGCAATTCTTAGCATTCTGAGCTTATCTGAAACTAGATGTATCGTTGGGCAATCATCGTCGGCCTACGGGAATTCATTTTACACCCCACATACATATCAGTGTTGCAACAACTACCGGTGGGTTAAGAACCGCCTTTTTCGCGGAGAATATATTCGCCATGCTAGACATACTGAGCAGCAAAATCAACACTGGATTTGTCTTACCTGGCAATGTAAAATCGTCTCCACCGAGAGAGGTGTGGAGACGCTCAAGTCGCATTTTGCCATGCCGAATCCTTTTTCATTTTTTAAATAAAATATGTTTGAACCAATGTAAAATCGTACGTCAGACATTTGACATCCCTGCCGAACATTTCGGCAGTGGGGCTTCTGATTGGTCGGATATTAAGCTAAGTTCCGCAATATTATAGGTGGTTCAATCGCGGCTATATACGTGAGTATGACGATGTTGTGCAATGTGCTTTGCATGGCTTCTATCTGTGAGTGTTGCAATGTGCACCGGCCCCTTTGGGAAATCCAGGATCTGCCACTTCTCAACCTGTGCCATGTCTCTCATATCAACTGATGTCATCTTCAGAAGAAGAAAAGTGTTTGCGTGTTGTCCAAAAACAAACAAGTAACCAAGCTGCAAACCATGTTTTATCTTCATCACTTAATAAGTCAATATCTTTTTATTGGTGTTGAAATCCAAGCTTCTCTGTTCACGGAAGTTTGCACAAAGTATCCTGGTGGCTGTTGAAGTGTTTTGTATTATTTTCACATGGTAGAATTGATCACATTTGATTTTACGTGTCAGCACCAGCAAAGGGAATGAATGGACATGTCAGACTTCAATAAGGCTAAGTGCAGAACCTTTTTCTTCCAAGTGTTGCGGGGATAGCAATGGAGGAGTTACATAACCGGGACATTTATAATGGTTACTAACTTGTCTGTGGTGTTTTTCTTCTTCATTGGAGTTTTGTTTATTCACAGTTTCCTTTTACATAGCAAATAGAGCCATCTTTTTAACATTTCACATTTTTGGCAATAGCATATCTACATATCTCTTTTTGCTATATGATAGCATATATTTAGGGCTGTTGGGGGACTCACTGATGATAATTAAACAGTGTTAGCATTATTATTTTTTCAAAAACAACAAGAAAGCGTTAGACTCATGCCTGTCGGAATCTGGTTTGGGTCCTGGATTACAGTAAATTGTAATAACAACAATTACGTGGAAAAAGGATAGAGAAAACTCCTATTACGCGTGGAATTCTATATCATTATCCTATTTTTCTTCGTTTTTTGCTCGAGTGATGCTATTACCCAAGTACAGTAGAACCTGTCTATCAAGACCACCGGCCGGTCTGTCACGAACTCATTAGTTTTTGGCTCATTTCGGCCTCTTTCTGAATGTTTTGTTTTCCAATGGGACGGGGTTGGGTGCTGGGTCACTGCTGCGGGTGTAAATTGCTAGCCAACTAGCAATGTTTAACAACCCAACAGAAAAAGGTCACATTTTCATGCCCTCTATCATGCCCGAACCGAATTGCGGACAGATATGACGATGTGGACTTTGCAAGTTAGTTTTTTTTGCAGGTGGACTGTTTATAGAAGCAGTCTTAGTATGAGGTTATTCTGTAAACATAAAGGCATGAGACTGTTACATGTCTCCGTGCAGGGAGTTATTTAGAGCATGATAAGTGTGCTTCCAAAACACCAATAGCCACTCATTTCTTTTTTACCTTAATAGGTCGCATGTAGTGAAGACAGCTGGAGTTATTTTTACATGCTCTAAACGAATGCATATTATTTTTAGAGCCTCTAGATAAATGAGTATTATTGTGAGAGGCTCTAAACAAATGTCTTTCGGTAATGAGTGTATGTAGCTACATGTGGCAATGACATTTAGCAATGGCAGTGTTTTTCAGGTGGCTACTAGTGGAACGGATTTTCCGAATAGCCCCGGCCGGAGCAGCTTCAATAATGACTAAAGGTACGGTGATGTTGAGGCTGTCGTGAATAATCTTCCATGAAGATTTTCCGAATAGTATGTGATTTTATTTTCAATACCTTGTGCATTGTAGGAATTGAACACTCGATTGGAGTGTCAATCGCAAAATTGAGCATGGCGACGTCTGATTTACCCGAACCAACGTTCGGGTAAATCAGACGTCAGCATGCTCAATTTTGCGATTGACACTCCAATCGAGTGGTCAATCACCATTCTATCATGACTAAAATCCATTTTATTTTAAAATAAATCATATTATAACATTCTCATTACAAGTCAATTTTGCCAAAAAAGAGCGCGCGGAGACCACTACTACGGCTCTAGTCTAAACTTTTGCTCTCCGCTACACGGAACACGCCTTGCGACGTCAGCGGCTGTATTGATAATGTGAGGAGTTTTTCTGGAGCGTGTTTTCCATCGCAAAATTGAGCACGCTGATTGACCAATCAGCGTGGGTTATTGGCACGGAATGATAGAATGAATTATAGACCCAAAACAGACCAGAGTGATATTGAGGATGATATAATTGATCATGCATGTACAATGCATTTATTATAGCGGAGTTTGATACCAATATGTTCCGTTGCATGATATTATGCCACATCTTAATGAGTTATGTAATGATCTCTTGATCTAACAAAGTATTATTGGAAAGTAAACAAAGGTACAAGTTTATGCCATGGTTTAATAGAACTGTAAACAGATGAATGTTTACACTCCATTTTAGTAACATACAGTGTAGTGTACATTGGAATTAGATAGTACGATTGGAAATTCGCTAGGCTACTATTCAATCAAAGAGATGTTCAAGTGATAATGATACAGAAGCAATCAATCAATCAGCCAAGATTGTTCATCTCAAAATTTTACTGTCGATTGGAAATACTTTTGGTAAAAAGATGACTCAAAGGTTTAAAAACATGTCAGTGACAATACACTAATTTACCATTCCTGACTCTCTGAACTTACATGTAGCTTAAATGCCACATATATTTTACCTAGTGAGCAAAAGGTGTTTACAAAGTTCAAAGTGTAAAATCATTTTAAGAGAAATTTCAGTGTAACTAGTGACTTATAAAAAATGTGAACAACCAACTATGCAATATAACACTGTGTTGATAAAATTAATTAGGTATTTATTACTTTAATGCCATACCATCATAAAACTGAATATCCAAAGTACATGAATTGTGTGTATCTATTGATAGTTTTAAACGCCTCCGTACATTCATAACATGGCAACACTTAACACGTATGATACAATCATCAAATCAACTTATCCACTGACACGTACATTATACAATTGTCTATCAGAATCTCTATTTTAAACAAGTATAAACATTCTCACATATTTCCGGCACTGTCCGTTTGAACATCCACATTTGATGTTGAGAATATTCAACATATATTGAATGGAGAATTTGGAAGTTCATCTGTTCAAGTTCTAAGACATTTCAGCCTTTAAATCTAGTAATTTGAAAGAAATGTTATGAGTTACACATCGGAAGTGTTAAGGCTTTTCAATCACTTATCAATTCCTTCATTAAATTTGAGTCGTCACATAATTTTAATTTAAATATATCTCTGTGACAGATCAGCTGCTAATGACTGAAAGCGCCAACAGGAAAGGTAATAAAATATTTTCAAAGCTACAAATTGTTATAATGTGTAAATCTATGCTACTACACTACAGTTCACAATACTTGCTGCATCATGATGAAAATAAATATAGTTCTACCATTTTATTTCTAACTCTAGAACATATAAGCAACCACAAAAAAACATTCATAAGTGCAGACACACATATTAGAAAATACCAGCCTTAATATTATCACAAAAGACATTAATTGTACCCAATCACAGGCCAGTAAATACATGTATCAGCCTGCATAATTGGTGTGGTTATATTCACAAGCCTTATAGTATTCCTGATTTTTGGGAAATATATTGTAATCTCCGACTTACCTTTATCACCTTAATCTATTTCACTGAAATGGTATTAGATATCCTAACAAACACCCTATCAAAAAGAACAAAAAAACTTTTAGATTAACCTTAAGCAAATCTAAACGTTCTGCCCAACATTAGGGATCAACATATATTTGTAGTGTCCCTAAGTGTTCTGTCTATAACTAGACAAATACATATGATGCAAGGTGCAATGTTCCCCATCCAAAAATACATGTACGATATATGCCACTAACCAATCACAAAGCTGCAGAAACC
Organism: Streblospio benedicti; assembly: GCA_019095985.1. NCBI lineage: Eukaryota > Metazoa > Annelida > Polychaeta > Spionida > Spionidae > Streblospio > Streblospio benedicti. The sequence goes on from CM032663.1 coordinate 49,572,904, forward strand.
ACTTTACTGTCACAATCCGAGTGATTATGCAACAATGCGTCACTTTCCTGTCCACCATTTTTATTCTCATTCACAAAACGGACCCTCAATTTCACTCCATTCATATTCTCCTCCTTGATAAAAGAATCCCTGCCTGTTTTCACATTACTAGTCTCCTCCTTTTCACCTCCACTTGGATTGCTTCCATTCGAGCTTGTAGTCGGTTCCCTCATGCACCGATTTGAGAACTTCTTTGCGACATCCGCACAACTGTTCCCATCAGAAACAAACTCAGTCATCCTCTGCGTTTGCATCTTCACCTCATGTTTTTTCAACCTCTGAGGGCAAAACACTTCCAAAAGTCCCCTCTTCAGCTTGATATTAAAACACCCATAAAGAATTGGATTGAGCGCGCTATTGAGCAACGCCAATGTCTCTGCAAACACGTAAACCGGCTCTGGAATCCAGTACTGGTACTCACTCCAGATGTGGATCAAATGCACCACGAAATAGGGTGTCCAGCAGCAGATAAAGCTACAGATGATACTCAAGGTCATCTTGATGGTCTTGATCTTGGCCCTGGGTATGGACTTGCTGTCTTTGCTGACGGACTTGCGCAGGCTGAAGCCGTCTTTGCCGGCAACGACTGTCTCCTGACCCTGAGCCCACACCACGTTGACCTGCAATAATAATCATTTTCCTGTTAGTTATAGTATTTATTGTTAGCATAGTATAGGGTCTTATGTTTTCTCTTCTTTTTGTGCTATCGTATATTTTGAATATGAAAATATGAAATGTAGCCAAAATTACAGATGTTTGTACAATCCCTAATTGCAACGTATTATAAATGAGAGAATGTTAATACTGAAAACTAATTGGTACTGACTAAATGGGTTGCTACAGAATTATATGTCGTTGACACTAAACCAAAGGTGAGGTCGTCAAAACAGTTTATTGTATACTATAGCTATAGACAGTGTTTCACATAATCAGCTATTGCTCTGGGGAATCCCAAGTCATGATGTCTTTAAGGGATGGAATACATGATATCATTTTGAGGCATACATATACCCACATAAGCTGCTCTGATCGGCTGAATGCAACATGCATGCAACTGTAGATTCTGACTGTGGCACTGATCAATAGAAATGGCACACCAGTGGTATAATATGGTGGCCTTTAAAAGACTCACCACCGAGATGTAGCAGTAGCAGATGATGATGGTGGGGATGACGAGGATGTACACGGCCATGAAGGTGAAGTAGAGCTTGCGCTGCCACCAGGCCGTGTACCCCGCCGACCGGCACTTGTACTTCACCTCGCCATCCGGGTAGACGCCCACGGGCACCTGAAGGAGACAGGAGATTAGGATAAGGTATTGCTCACTGGCTCATACCCCTGTAAAGGCCCACCTGTAAGGGATCATTCACAAATGACGTCACACGGCAGGGGGGGGGGGTAGTGAAAGATTACATAGTGTACTGAATATTACTACTGTAATTCATGGAAACGTATGATTTTATCATTTTATTCTGACGATTGAAAAATCATGAAACACTTGTGTAAATAAAATGAAAATATATTGACTAAAACGCTTATGCTAAATTTTGGACATATATATTCAAATGTATCTATATAACGGCACAGTTAAATCAAAGTTAAATGTCATAGCAAAATGATGTCGCGGGGGGGGGGCAAAGATGACGTTACTTATCATGAGAGGGGTGCTGCAAAGATGACGAGAGGTGACAGGGGGGGTAAAAAGACCAAAAATGAGGTGACGTCATTTTTGAACGATCCCTAATTTTATCTCACCGTTTGGGTAAAGGCACATGGGTACCTAGAGGAGACAAGAGATTATGATAAGGTATTACTCTAAGGCAAGCTATCTTAGAGTTCATACCCATGTAAAAGCCCACCTCTAACTTCAATCTAGCTGTTTGGGTAAACGCTCAGGGACATCTAGAGGAGATTGGGATACGTTATTACTCTCGAGCTCATGCACATGTAAAGGCTGCCTGTAACTTTATCTCGCCATTTGGGTAAACAACGTCAATGGGCACCTAGAGGAGATAAGGATAACTTATTACAGTGCACAACTATCATAGAGCTCATTCATAGCCATATAAAAGCCCACCTCAAACTCTACTACGTCTTTCGACAAGACGTCCATGTTCAAGGGCAAGAAAGATTCGGATAAGTTATTTTGGTGGACATCTATCCTTGACCTACATAAAGGCCCAACTAAGACTTTACTGCGCCGTTTGGGTATAAACATCCATGGGCATCTGAAGGAGAAAGAAGGAAAAAAAGAGTTGGATATTTGGTGAAAATAGAGGGGTTCTGTGTTGCAATGAAAATAATAGTATAGTGGAACATCTCGTAACTGCCCAACTTTTCCACTGTCTGCGTAAACACCCACGGGCACCTGGACAAAGATTGTTTAACTTTGACCCTGGATGAGAGACGACATGTAGAATTGGTACATACCGTTAACATGTTATTGGTAGTGGTTTTTGTGTACCGTCCTTATGTATTACTTTTTTAATTGCTCGCTCAAAGACTGTATGTTATATGTATGTTATATATTATAAGAAATACATGGGGGAAACAGGGGTGGTGTAGTAGGGGTTGATTCTGCAATAAAGGCTATGCATGTAGCGAGTCAGGTGCCAATTTATAATGCATGTTGAAAAACCAGGACTGCTTCCGTATTCAATGTTAGTGACTCTTTAACACAAGCTCAAGTCATTTGACAGCATGCGCTTCGCAAAAGTTCCTCATCTATTGTAGTGAAAGCCTCAATCTATTGGTTTTAGTGACAATAACTGTAATGGTGTTGACATCGAGGAATTAAGAAATGAAATTGTGAAAATATTGAAATTTAGTCAATCAACAGAACATAAAATACCAATGGGTAGGAAAGATAAGAACTTCAATTATCCACAACTTTGTTGGTTTCTCATTCTGTATAGCATGTCCTCTGTAAACTTTACTGACCCACATTTTTTTGCCATTTGTGATCTCAGATTGAATTTGTTTCACTTAACATTTGTCTCAGCTACAAATTGCAAGTGCTCTGTCTTAATTTGCTCTTAATTTGGTTTTCTATTTCATGATCGTCTCTCTGGGAGTCCAACAATAACTTTAGGATGTGTGTCTTTGGAGTAATTCGGATACATAAATGCAATTATCTTTTTGAATTTCATTGTGTATGGTGTCGTTGCCATACTGTGCATTTTTTTCATATTTAAGTGGTAACTGGTCAGTCAACATTGTTGTCACGTTCCACAGCCAAAATTGAAAATAAACATTTAAAAACTCCACTAGCAGGAAAATGCAAAGAAATTAAAACTCCAAAAATTTTAGCCCATAGTTTGGATTTGAACCCATGACCTTCGGGTTGAGGTGATAACTGACCAAGTATGTAGGCTGGGGGTTACAGAGACAACGGTTCGTCCGTGTAAACTTTTAGCAGGTCGCCGCTGCTTGGGAAGATGGTATCATTCTGGTATCAACCTTGGGGTCATGCGTTCGAGTTCCGTAAGGGCCACTTGATATAGTGAAATGGAAGAAGTCTTCAGCTATGTCAATATAGTGGACAGGAGGTTGCTTGCCATAGATGAGAGAGAAGAAGAAGAATATAATTGCTTCCACAGGCAAACTTGGGAAAAAACACATTAGATAACATCCTTAGAGTCCCCCTTTTAAACCACCATCCTTCACCTTTAACTCTCCACTGTATCCAGCCCGCCACGAAAGTGTCTACTTTATTCATATCACGTCACGTGCTTTGTGTCCTTAAAATTGATTGGCTGTTCAGATTTAATTACTGCTGTGAGGCAGGCATGAACAATCGGCCTAATTAAAAACAACACTGTAGACATGTATTATCATTTGCTTGCATTAATGTTGATGCATTGCGTTGCTAGCAGGCAGGGTATAAAACATGTGAGTGCAGAGAAAATTTGCTACGTAATTAATTGTTAAACATGTATGGACTGTACATGCTTTAGACGATTAGAAATGGTGACTCATCTGTAATGGTTTGTTATCCATGTATGTATTAAAGTGATAAAACAATTAAAGAATAAGAAAATCACAGTTTGCAATGACCCAAGATCCGTCAGAGCAGGTTCCCCAGCACTACAGTATGTGAATACTGTAAGTTTATAGATGTACTGTAGCAACAAAAAAGTAAGAGATAAACTGCAGCAACAAGAATGTAAAAAGATGTACTGTAGCATCTAGAATTTAAAAGATGTACTGTCGCAAAAACAACATGTATTGTAGCAACAAGCATGTAAAAGATGTACTGTAGCAACCAAGAATGTAAAAGAAATACTGCAGTAACAAGAATATAAAAGATGTCCGGAAGAAATAAGAATGCAAAAGATGTACTGTAGCAACAAGAATGTAAAAATGTACTGTAGCAACAAGAATGTAAAATAAATACTGCAATAACAAGAATATAAAAGATGTCCGTAAGATATAAGAATGCAAAAGATGTACTGTAGCAACAAGAGTGTAAAAGATGTACTCTAGCAACGAGAATGTAAATGGTTTACCTCTTTAAAAATGAGCAGCTGCGGCGAGGCAAAGATGCAGGCTCCGATCCACGCGAGCGCGATCATGCGACGCGCCCGGTGCGACGAGGCTCCGAGCGAGAGCGGCAGACACAGCGCCACGTAGCGGTCGTACGACATGGCCACCAGGATGAAGGTGGAGGAGGCCAGAGTGATGATCTGGATGTAGAGCAGGATTTTACAGGCCGCCGCTCCCATCACCCAGGCGCCTTCGAACAGCACGAAGAGAACCTGGAAAGATAGAGTATAGAGGGGAAAGGTTACTTTTGATTATTATATGCTTGACATATGAAGTTTTATTGTAGAAGGTGTTTTTGTGTAGTAAGGAAGATTTTGCAGATTGTTTCTAGAGGGGGATCTTCACACACGCTAATGCGCCCATCATCACCCATGCACCTTCAAACAGTACACAGAACACCTGGAAAGAACAGAAGGTTAACTTTTGATTATTATAGGTTTGACCAATCTTCTTCTTTTCTTGTAGGGAGAGGACGGAGTATGTTTTTAAGATGCTGCAGATAGTTTCTAGAGTAGGATCTTGATTACATAATTTTGCTATCACCCACGCACCTTCAAACAGACCTGGAAACAGAGATAAGAGGTATGGTGGTATTGGTGAAAAGATAATATACAGGTATGTTTCCTTTTTTCTTGGTGGTGCGGTTGTATCATAGGTGATCACTGTTTTAAGTGGGATAAATGTTGCATATGGTTTGTATAACAAGACCGTGATGCAAACTGCAGATTGTAATTAATAAATATCTTATACATGCAAATAAGGAACCACTGTACATTAAAGCCTATCTGGTGTAGGGCATAAGTGACCAATTATTCTTGTGAGCTTTACTAAAGCGTAAGGCCAGTATATCTAAATAAATAAATCCCTATTTTAATAAACACTTTGCTCGTCTTTTTTTCAAAGACAGTAAATTTAGTTTTACCTTCATTAATTGTTAATAAGAGGTGAGACAGAATGTGAGAAATGTGATTAGTTGGCACTGTGGCCTGGTTTTCCAAGGGTTAATGCACTTTAATCATCATAAAAATGCTATGAGCCTCATAACCACATGTGATGCCGCAATAGCAGGTGTTAGCCACAGAAAAAAACACTTTATATTGTATTGCATATCTTTAGAAGTTAGTGTATGAACTTTCCGAATTTGTAGATTTTCCTGTACACATATTACAGGCAAGTTATTGTAGCTTGTTCATTCAAGTCCAATGCACTGTAGTAAACACTCTAACTTAGACCACCTCTATAAAACAAACTCCTCTAAAATAAGACCATTTGTGTGCTCGGAACCGTTCAATAAGGGACCATGCTGAGTCTCCATGAACACACCACCTCCACATTGAGACCACTTGAGAACGGTCCACTTGGTGGTCTTAAAAGAACGGTTCCACTCTGACTCTACACAGAGATAACAAAATAAATGCTTATGTTTTATACACTTTTCAATAATAAATCCTATTTGGCGTGAACTATTCTCAAGTTTAGTAAACCAGCAAAGGCGTTTTCTTCAGACTAAGATAATACATTACATCATTGGTGATAGCAATATTAATGGGATTGAATAAAGTCATGTTGAGTCAAGTTATCATCTAACCTCACGTTTTTTATCAACGTTTTACTGTTTGAAATGTGAAAAATGACATATATTGGATTTTATTTCATCAGTTAAAGTAATTTAAGCTAAATGTCACAAAACCTATTACATATATCCATTGGAAAGAAGTGCAATTACATACCCACCTACAACGCAGTTTTGGTTTACGGTTGAACCTGCAAGCAATACTCTCATCTTTATAAAGAGACAAACGTCTATTATAAAAGCGTTTTTCGCAGTCCCAAATAAAATTTTCATCAAGAGAACAGTGTTCGCATTCAAAATGACACCACCTCTCTTTCTAGATAACATGAAATCAGTCCACGAAGTGGTCTTAATGAAGAGGTTCTACAGTATTAGCAGATAGTACAAGTCAGGGGCTACCAAAAAAAGAGGGGCTGTTAATAAAAAAGTGAGATGTTTGGGGAAAAAGTCTAGAAATGAGGAAAGTGGTGAAAAGCCCAGCAAAAAAGTGAAAAGTGGGGTTTTAATTATTTTGGGCGCGAGGGAAAAGGCTTATCACTTGTGGGGTGTTGAAAAAATCAAAACAAAATTTAAGATGCCTTAAATTGGACAACCACCTACTTAAGTACTCAGGGTAACGTGAAAATATATCAGTCACAGATCAAACATATATATGTGGCTAATATATCTATTGAAATTTATTTTTGAGAAACAAATTTTAAGTCATTTGGCTCAATATAAATGAAGTGAGAAAAAAAAATCTGATTTAGGCTCAACCAAATCTACAGAAGAAGATATTTATGCATGTAAACTTTGAAATTCTCAAATGATTTGACCAGTCTAGTATTTGTAATTGTTCTCTTTTAATGTGTGGTCAATATATGAATACAGATCTCCTCTTTTCTTCCTGTCTGACATTTTTGTACGTTCAATGACCAATTCGCAATATTGAATTTAAAGGTTGTTTGTTTGAAAGTTAACAACAATCAATAACTCTCCACAGCAATAGACGAGTAAACATCTGTCCCTTTCTCGACACTTACGCTCAATTGCTCCAGTTACTGACTTGTACTTAAGCAGACGATAGTATTATTGATGCGACACGTTTTATAGTCTTCTGAATGCGTTGTGAATACAGGTGATAAATTGTTTATTTGTTTTATCATGGCATGTAATTTTTGTTATTGATTTTTAATCAATGTGTTTGTTTTACAGGTTAAAAATTTCGGTCGATATCTTATTAGCTCAAAAGATGGAAATTGCAAGCTAATTTTTTTTAAATCGAAAATAGCCATATCAAATTTCATTCACCCCAGTTGTGTGCCAATATAATTTACATGTACATATGAAAAGAACTAAAGTGATGTGCCCCTAGTTTTGGTGGGTGATTTCATTAGAAGGATCCACTAAATATTACTGATTGTTTCAAAGTTCAGTAGAACCTCTATATTGAGACAACATGGTTGCGGGTGGGTGATGATGGATCTGGAATTTTAGATTGTTCGCGATAGAGATGAAGGTTCTAGGTGATTACGTTTTACATGTAAGTGTTGATAGATATGGTATTATACTGGAGGTATACTGTATTTGGATTAGGAATTGTGTTATTGAAGAACTGAACACCATTACGTGTCACAGTTTGTATGTAGATGTCTTTCCCTGTGGTCCTGTATTCATCGTGGGTTCACGGGAGTCTCTTTCAAATTGCCTATAGGCAGTCATATGATATATGTTTTCAATAACTTGTGAATTGAATAATAATAAGCCAAAAACAATTGTTTTTGGCCTTTATTATTAAACAAATTGGCTCATTACTACATGTGAGAAGAAACCATACTAATTTACGTGTACACTTAAGTCCAACGTCACTTTGTGTTTGCTGTTCATGTCTTAATTACCCTCGTTTAACCAGGGTATCTATTGTCAAGGCTGTATGGTAATAAGAGCTGTTTTGACAAGGACGTCATACAGACCAACGCCCGATAATGCCAACTCTCTACTGGCACCCAATCACTAAATAGAACAGTTTTTGTTCCTCAACAGACCACTGCAAACCTCCACAAAATGTAAATGTAAATGTGGCGGTTTATAGTCATGATTCTAGTGCTCTCACGACTTTACATTCACACCAGGCCGTTGGCATCCTTATCACACTATATCTTTCTCACCTCCACGGGGAGCATACAACACAATTGCTGCCGTAGCGGCGCAGACGTGCAATCATTCACATTTGCGTTCAATCACCTGACCTGTACCTATTTAACGTGTAGGTACCACGAAGCAGTGTGCAACCTGTTAGAGGTAAGTTTGCTCAACACTTACCACCAGACCCGACCGGGAATCGAACCCACGACCTTCTGGTCACGAGTCCAACTCCCTATCCACTCGGCCACGGAAGCACACATACCATAGACACAAAGACACAGCCTGTCTGTTGAGACCTTGATATGAGCCCCAAAGTGGTCTTAATACAGAGGTTCTAATGCACATAAACAAGCAAAGTGTGACACACGTATGCGGAAAAGTGGCCATAGCAGATGACAACTTAAACAGAATAAAAACTGCTACTTTACAGGTAGGCATTCATCGTTCTTCGGCCCCATAATCGCACAAGAAAAAGTAATCATAAAATCAGCTTTGTATGTGTGGCAGGAACATGAAATGAAACATTTGTAAAAAGGGCACTAACGCTACAAAGATGTCACATCAAATAGGTTATTGGAGACGTGCTTTAAAGAGACATGCACAGGTGAATTTCATGTCATATAAACCTTTTATGCCACATGAATAGTACTTGTTGAGTCATTTGAATATATACATTTTAATCTATATGCAGTGTTCCATTTCTTTATAGTTAATCTGCTTTCATGAAATGCAATGTTTGTAAACAGTGACATTTTATCAGCCTTAATAAATATTTCTGATCAGCTAATTTTGGCTGTAGGCGTACGGGTGATAGAGGCTGCATTTGGTTACATCTATTTTCAATTATTATCTTTCCAATAAGTCGTGTGTGGTCCACCAATTATGAGAAAGAATTATTTTTGCATTTTAGGTATTACTCGATGTAAATGTTCAAATTAGGTTCGATGTATATTAGAAATGAATTTATTAAAACACCTTTTTGCAGCAAACAAATGAGTTTTGTGAAAATCTGTTTTGATTGAAAGACGAAGGAAGTTATGGGTTCCTGGACAACGGGTGAGTTAGGTCTTTTATAATAGAACCATTTATGTAGTATGTAAAATATTCATGTGAATTCTACATAACATGATGAGAATGAATTGGGAGCCATTCGCAACACATTTAGTGTATTCAAATTATGCTGTAAGAATCTAAATTATTCACTTTGGAGTAGTGAAGAGGAATCCATAAAATCCATAGAGAATCTGTTCTATTCAATTACGAAGGTTATAATATAAAGGATGTTACGCATTTTATTCATTCTGTATTAATTTATGCTGATTTCCTGGTGATTCTAAGACCTCTCAGCACACAAGACAGGTATAGGTAAAAGTGACATCGCAAAACAGGAAGGTTCGAGCCACTTTCATGTAAAGGGGACATCAGATACACTCACGTATCTCATCAATTTTAATTTTTGCAGAATATCACACTTCATTATGTGATAAAAAAGAATAATAGAAGAATCACATACTTGGATAAAACACTGCTTAAATTCTACTAGTTAAAAATCACATTTTGAAATGTCTCAAAAAAGTCATATTAACACAATATTATAGGATCTGGACCCCTTCTCCGGTCCTAATGAACAGGGTGTTACAAAGTTAAAAACGATTTGTGTATATACTAACAGCTACTACTGACATATCTGTATCAGAATTTCTAACTTGGCACGTTAAAAAGTCCATAGTATTTCCTTATCCAATACCTAGTTAGTAGTACACATAACATACCCACATCATATTTCAACCTGGTCCATGTACAACTCACGCTTGGGACTAACAGAGACATGAAATGAAACCAAACACTGAAAGCAATGTTTTATTGAATTAAAGCAGGATTCACATGAAACTGCATGCATCATTTTGTGGTGCAAATTCTATTGCAGCACTGCTAGAGCGCTGAGCGCTAGTAGGCTTGTTTGTCTCATACCAAATAAAACACAGTCCAAAATCCAACACAAGAAACTGATACAAATACATATGCAATGTGAAAGTGCATATGATCATTGCATCTTACTGTATCAATTAAATCTGTGATGAGAGGGAAACATCAAAATCCCTGAAGAGACAAAACAGTTCCGGTAATAGACTCTCACCCACTGTGTATCCTACTAGATGAAGGAAGAAATATTACACTCAATATTACGCTGACATTAACATCACACAACATTCGTCATTTATAATTGACATTATGATTAGCCGGGAAATTTGTTGAGTTCAAGAGAGCAAAATATGTCAATGAGTGTGGGTGTCAACAATAACAACAACAACAACGACAACGACAACAACAACGACAACAACAACAACAACAACAACAACAACAACAACAACAACAACAACAACAACAACAACAACAACAACAACAACAACAACAACAACAACAACAACAACAACAACAACAACAACAACAACAACAACAACAACAACAACAACAACAACGAACAGCAACAACAACAACAGCAACAACAACAACAACAACAGTGACAGCAACAACAACAACAACAACAACGGCGGCAGCAGCAGCAACAACAGCAACAGCGACAGACAGCAACAGTGACAACAACAACAGTGACAGCAGCAGCGGCAGTGGCAGCAGCAGCAACAACAACAATGACGTATCCAACCAAAACCACCACAACAATACCGATATTGATGATGACTGCGACATCAACAACAACAAAAAAAGCAACAAAATTTTTTAACCGGCGAGTAGACTACAGAAGACCCATGGAAACAAATAGGAAATTGGTCTCCCAAAGGCATCCCAGATAGACGCCATGTCAATATGAGAGAAATAGAAGGGTAACAAGATAACAGAAATGTAAACAGTGGTGTGTTGTGGGACTCATGCAAAGAGCATCTTAAAAAGTTCAACGATCAATGTACCCTGGCAATATGGATGTTTCCATTTATAAATACTTGTACATTTGCTAGTACAGTCCCAGTCTGACAAACACGAATATTTGTCACCAAATGTTTGATTTGTTGCAGGAGATGAACTGCTCAGTGCATATGGGGTAAGATTATTCAGCTCTTAAAACACGTCTGTCAGAAGTCAATTAATCATTCTATCACTCCGCCCATAAATCATAGCCAATACTCTATTCTGATTGGCCTAGAGGCGTGCTCAATTTTACGATTCACTGCACACTAAATTATTTGATAAAGTAGGTCACCACTTGAAACTGATGCTGCACCGCATGCGACCGCTATGAAATGATTTATTAAAAGAAACGAAGCAGACACTCGCTTAGTGTGGATTTTATTCATGATAGAATTAAATTTGACCACTCAATTGTCGTAAAATTTAGCATCCTGATGCAATCCCACCTCAGCAGGCGAAATGTTACTTTTGGCACTACAATCTGGTGCTCAAGTCCTACAATGATGTCGAGAATGTGCAGATTAACCAGGCTTCAATTATCAAAACTGCCTGATGCTAGCATTAGAGCTCAATGGCGCACCACTTCTGGTACATCAACAAAGGGAAATGTGAGGCATTCCTTGACAACTGCCTTTAATAGAACTGCGTCTAGATCTCTTCTGAGATGTTTCATGATGACATGAAAATCTAATTCTCAGATAGCGTGGTCATGTTTACAGCATTTTGTTTATGCAGACGACATTTGGGAATACAAAGCTTGAAGTGTTTTTGAATAGAATTTTCGGGGAAAAAATCAAACAAAAAAACTTATGATGAATATATTATATGGGTTGTTTATTTCGAACATCGGCTTTCCCGATCATTTTACTGGTATGGCTACGGGATCGAGATAACAAGTTTCTAGTGTAGCTTTGTTTTACTCTTTTAAAAATTATGTCACATTGTATATACCCTTGTGATATCTATTTTGGACTCTAGCTAGTGCTCACTAGATAAAGCAGAAACAATGCATAGAACTCAAAGATAATATGATCGTATGCACACTCATGAGATTCAGAAATAAATGTTGTTTATGTTAATGGGCAAGCAGATCAACATTACAATGATTACAAGTATATGTTCACCCAGTATTCTTATTTCATTTTATTTTATTTTTAATTCTTAATCATCTTCGCTTCTGTATTTGCTATCGCAAAAAGCATGTTTCCAGTATTTTACTCTCCTCAACATAGATACCTATCTGTATCAAGTTGCTTGTTCGGGCCAAATATCATTCACAGTGCCAGTGGTTTAGAACTTGCAACTGCCGTTTTACGAAGCGAGCTGCATATAAAATTATGCGCTTTTATACTTTTTTATACTTTTACTTAGTGGACCAATCAAAACCCACAATAGCACAACTCACGATTGGGTCTAACAGAGGTATAAAGTGAAACCAAACATTATAAACAATATCTGCTGAAATATAATCAGGATTCACATGAAAATCCATGCACCATTTTATGGTACAAATTCTCTTGCAACCGGCCTAAATAAGCGGATACCATATGAAACGTAGAGCAAACTGTAACACAACAAACTGATACAAATATATGCAATGTGAAAGTGGAAAAACCATTGCCTCTTACCATATCAATTTAATCTGTAATGGGAGGAAAATATCAAAATCCCTCAAACGATATGTTTGCGTCATCTCATTTCATCTGATCTCAAAAGTATCTTACACAAGAAAAACTATATCTTAAGTCATAGTGACACCAATTGCCCAGGTAATGTTTTAAAAGGAAATTGAAGCCAAAATGTTGAGTGCCAGGAAGTCAAATTAGTTATAGAAATGGAAAGAAAAACATTGTTATAGAGCAATTATAGAAACACATGACATATTAAAACAGAACATAAATCTAGAGTTTAATAACAACAATTCATAATACATGTAGAAGTATCTCCTTAGTGAAATTGTAAGATTGGTAAACAGACAAAAACAACACTTGCAATTTTTTGAGAAGCAAAAAGACATCAGTCACTTTACGTAAAGCTTGTAAAACTTGTTTGTTCTGAGATACCATAAAACACACACAATCCAAATAAAAAAAGGTAGCAAAAAGCCAATAAAGTGAAACTACTACACCCAAACAACTATTCAGTCATAGTTTAATCTTTCCAAACTTTAATTGGGATCTCAATGACACCCCTATGAGTCTTTTAGACAACTCCTACACATCCTTCAGGAGCAAACAGACTGCCTGTAATGGGAACTTGTTCTCTCCCCGGATCGTCTTCTAGACAGGTAATTGTGCGCATGCGTGATCAAGATTGATGAGATGCCTGTCTCCAAACGGGATCAGCGCAAACAATGGTGACGTCATCCCTTTTTGTGCACATATTCTACTAGGAGGTTCAAGTCTTTGAAGATTGAAGCCCCAGTCTGATTGTTGATAATTTTAAACCCATGATGTTTAGTCTATGATAGGATATGGGAAAGTCATGTGTAAAAAATGGTTTTAACTTTAGAAAAATTACATTTTGATGAGAAAATGTGTCAATTAATAATGGCCCCAATACAATGATTGATTCTGCATCGAAATTCAGTACTGTCTGACCATAGCATAATGTTGTTATAGTAGAATCTAGTATTACTGCTTATCGTAAAACGTGAAAGTAGATATATAGTTGAAATATGGGTTGACTGTTTAGAAAAGCAGATAAGCACTAGTAAGGTTATATCAAAATTTCATGTATCGATGTTTGCTAGCTCGATGTTATCGTCATTTCCCCCTCAATCACATTGTGGACATATGTCAGTTGGATATCTCAAATGTTTGTTGTCTGGAACATTGCATTGCCGTTATCCCCGCTGATTCTTGATAACCAGTTTCTACTACAGCTAGTAATAATGGATACTTGATTTCATTTCTGATTGAAGAAAATACATTTTTAAGAGCACTGGCTACAGATTCTGTGATCAAATGAGTTTAGCACTGACTTTTTCTCGAAACAGTAATTAACCGTCCATCTAAATTTTAAAGCGTGCTGTGAAGTGAAATGTGAAAATTAATTGTAGTTTCACTTTAACTTTACAAACTGGTAAGCTTCATGTATTATATAAATTGCCATTTCTAGGGGTTTTTACATATTCAATGACAAACAATGATTTTATTATACCCCTATTTTGCAATTTAATAGAATAATCTAATCTTTTATAAATTGCTTGTGAAATGTCAACGACATAGCACACTGATGATATGAAAGATATGTGTAGGAGACCACAGGATGAACACAATAATAGCAAGGAAATTGAAGATTTGTTCTTCCTGTCATAGAACAAAACCAAGACAACAACATGAATAGCATTCATAACATAAACCAGATTGTCACGATAGATCTACACTAGATATTCATTAAACAAAATTGAAGACAGACATATTGCCTCTATTGTTCCACTTATTTTACATCAATGTCACAATCATCATTTAGAATTATTGTTATTCATCGCAGAATATCCTATCACACGTCTATAGCCCCACACAAATTATAGCAAATAATCCCCTTTCCATTTCACTCGGCGGTAGCCTCACGTCCGTATTAAATACTACAGAGCCAACTGCCATATGTAGACATATTTGTGAGATGCACAAAGTGCTCTCAACTTTCACGTTTCGCTGTTTCAGAGATCCACTATACGTGGGTTGGATCTATATTACTTTGTTCTAATACTTGGAAACTGCAAGGAGCACTAATACAGTAGGCCTATCCACCTCTTTTTGATGACTTTGCAGTAACTATACAGTGTATCCTTCAATTAAAAGCAACTCTATGAAGAGACAGCCTCTTTGGTAAGACCATTTTTTGTGGTGTTGCACGTCTTCATACAGTTATTCCAGAGATATTCACAATGTTAACCTGCATAAAGAGATCACCTGTCTACACAGAAGAGACAAGTGGTTTAGCAAGGGCTCTATAATAACAAGGGATAAAATGTGCCCACATAAGACTTGGATCTACACCCACACAGTACCCTAGAGAACTGATGGCATTGTAATCATCATTTATTCCATAGTTAGTAGCCTCCATACACCCATGGTAGGGGTGATTAGCCGTCTCACGGGCCCCCATCATTCACCATAGCGACACTCTCTCTTGTAAACATAGCACTAGGATAACACATCTGTGAAATGGGCAGATTATTCGCCAGTCAACATATGTAGTCTGCTATTTTTGAGGGGCGGTGGTTAAAGCCCTGTCTACACCGCTAAGACTTCCTTCAAACGATATCCGACGAGACAAAAATATGTAAAGACGTTGTGTCTTTCACGGAGCCTGTCTACACCGCTAAAACCTTACGACGATTAGTCGTGCACTTTCTAATTCTAGCAACAAGACGCACGGTTAATGTATTATACGTGGAAGGAATGCTGCTCTGTGATTGGTTAAATTATGCCCCGACGATCCGTCTTGTCGCTAAACCTGTCTACACCAACACGACTGCATCAAACTTCTTCAAACTACATCAAACTTCATCCGACCAAGACTTGACATGTCAAATACTCACGACGGCTTGAGACGAGACGAAAAATCGTGGAACATTGGTTTTCAGCGTGTCTACACCGCAAAGACGTTGTCCGAGTCTTAGCGGTGTAGACAGGGCTTAAGAAGTGAGATGTGGAAAAAGGCGGGGTTGGGGTGGATGTCATAAAAAACTACTGGATATTTGAAAAAAAAGGAAAACAGAGGCATGGGATTAGTAAGACCCAAAAGAGACAAATGAGAGATTTTCTTTACCCCTCATAAACCAAACCCACGTTTGACATTGACTGACGTTCCATAGGACAGGGTATTACAAAACGTACCAACGAGATACCGTACAAATTGAATAAGAAAGTCAGTGCCATATTCACATACAATATATTTCAGAAGATGTGGGTGTTGCGCAAATTCACTTTCAGCCACACCCGATTTGACATATTTACCACGCCACAAGACACATCACGACAAGCTTCGTGAGCCAAATCCCCTTTGTGTGTACTTCCCCGTAAAATACCCCCGCTCTGATAATCCCACAAGAACTCATTTCCGAACGTCTTCTAGCCGTAAATACGGATGCTCTGAAAGGCCTGCGACAGAGATAATGGAAGTTGTGAGCCTCAACACAGGGTATTACCTGGCTAATGATACAGTGGAACCACCCGTACATTTAGACACCTAACGACAAGTATAATGAAAAGTTGTCTTATGTGCCCAGCCCTTGTATCTAGTATTAATTTTGCACGTGTATTGCATACATATCTCAAATGATCGTGGATTTGTATATGGTTTCTCTTTTACAGTGGCTGAGAGGGAGGTAGCAGTGTATTTGACCTGGATAATGGTACTGACGCTAGGGGGATGTAATATGTGGAGATGGTTGCAACAATGTTGTCTCAGAACATAACCTAGCTCTGTATATTTGGTAAATGGAAACTTGGTTCATATGATGTTCATTCTTTGCTTGCCTACATGTAGTTCTCAGACAATAAAACGTAGATGATAATAACTACGTTTATACAAATTTCTGTACACATTTTCAAAGCGCTATGAGGTCGGTCATACTTTACCCATTGCAGCATTGGGTCATGGCTAATCGTGGCATACAGGCGTGCACAAAGAATTTGACAATTGAAACCATGGTAACATGGTTGGACATGGATGCGTATATGTATGTGAATTCGTGTTGGGGGAAGCTGGATAAGGAAGCGGGGGCGGGGTAGAACATAATATCTGTGTCAACGAACTCAATACGTAATGCATTTCCCATTATTTGCAACGTATACACACTTTTATTTCGGTTGAAGTAGAACATTGTTATCTTGATTTTGTAAGGAATGTAACAAAATGCTCGATATCAACACTATTTGAGATAATAAACTGAAATATGTTCATCATGTGGTCGAAGAGAAATTAAACTCACATGAATTGAGAGAGCAGACACTTCGAGATGAGCAATAATGAGATGACAGGATTCTACTGTATATGCATTCAAATGGGTGTTCTAAACAATGCTGATACACTTACCATGTGTGTACGTTATGGCTTATACCGGCTAAATATGGCCCAAGCATGTTTACCTTGCATATTAGTACGCGAGCCAGGACATTGTTAAAGGCTAAACACACAGGTGTAGGTACAGGGTTTCTCATAATTATGATTACACCGAAAACTGGCTGAAAACTGTGTGTTTGGTTAAAATACATATATTTAGAGCACTCAAAGTTCTCACGTGTATAAGGTTTCTTTTGTGTGTGAATTGGTAGCTTGAAATAGGGCAGGAAGCAAATATTTATTTCCGTTGGATGAAAAATGTTGAACACATCTCAACCTTCCACTATGGTTGCAAGTCTTGTCATAGACCTTTGATATGTAAACTGTGTTACTGAGTACAAAATAAGAAAATTAGACAAAGAAACAAAGACATAAGAAAATCAAATAAAGCCTGCATGTTCCAGGAGATAGACTCTGTCAATCATTACTCTTAACATCTGTCTAGTTAATGACATTGTTATGTCTGTCAAAGATAAACAAAGTCTAGATTTCATCTCTCCGTTGACAGAACGGCTAATCTGATGCTCATGTGAAAGACAGCATTGGATAAACTTGAGCAGAAGGTTTCATGTGTCTGTAAGAGATCCTTTATTAGTTCACGAAATGGGAAAAACGTACATTGTTTGCTATAAATACACCTTATGCAATTGGCTGCCCTAAATGTTAGCATATTACGTCATATAATATTATATGAAAAAGGTGAATTGTTGTAACAAAAACATTTAATATGTTGATCATAACAATGGTGAAAGAGTAGAACATCTAGAATAAAACTGATTGAGGCTTAGGGCGGGATGCAAGTGGTCTCCATATTGAGGTGGTCTCGTTTACAGGTTACTGTTTGCCCCTCGTACCTCCGATCCACCACAAATGTCCTTTATATGTAACACCCCCCCATAAAACAAACAAAAAAACAAACAAACAAAACAAACTTGCTCCGTACCTGACTGCACTTGGTCTGGAAGAGTTTACACACACTATGCCACCTTTCACCATATGTTACCAACTGATTAAAAGAATGTAATGCCCATCGTTTACCCCCAGCTATCCCTACGCCATAAGATCCACAAATCCCATGAACTGGTTCCGAATCAATATTTGTCCTGCACTTACGGATGCTGTATCAATTCCCATGGATAAATATTTTGAACAGAGTCTGTGCTTTGTCAATGATGTAGATTGATTCAAGTTACATTCATGGTTGTCCATTGGTCCACTTCGATGGATTAAAGGAGGATTAATTGACTCGGGTTTGTGAAGCTCAACATGAGAAAGTTATTACCAGAAGGCCTACGTGACTGGAGTTATGTAGGTCATCAGACCGAATAAAAGACAGAATAGAAAATCATGATTGGCAACTAAATTGTGTTACACCTAGTTGTTCCATTATATTCTATCATCTCTGTGTATGAGTAACATTCTAGCTATGTATACATGTAGGTGTATAAAAAGCAATGCTAATCTTGACGGTTACTTTGTACTTGTCATCATTTATGTCACAAAGCATTCGTCTTACAAGTGAAATATGATGCAAACTCAGCAAATATGATACAAATGTAATTCTTGGCATTTTGAGTACGCTATGCCCTTGAGGTGCCTTCTTCAATAAATGGCATTTTTGCTCGGATGAATGGCCAGAAACAGGTGGTTTACATGCAAGACAACCCATGTAAAGCTATGGTCCGACAGTTCCGAACACAGTCCCATTATTACTTGGCAGTTTGTTTCGCCACAGGGTATTCCTAAACTGTAGCTTCATCTTTCCTCAACCTGCGTCATCATACACATCGAGGAGAGAAAAATCAGTGACTCGCTTTTAAAGTTACTGATTACATATAAACTAATACTCTACACTTAATGCGTGGATGCCTCAATATTTCATGAATGTGAAGACAGCACACTGTGACATGGTATCAGATTTAAAGGTATTTTATCATAGCTGTTGACATTTTAAGTTTAGAAGCAAACCAGCAATTATTACTACTTAAATATAGACGTCTCTGACACATGTCAATTGGAACACAGCTACGATATAACTCAACTGAGGTACACCATCATATGCTGAAATTTAAGTAGTGACTTATGATTCAATTTACTAGATAAACATTGATGCGCCATGCTAACTATTATCTTTGAATCCAAGTGACCGAGGGAGCGAAAATATTTTACAGATGAATACATGTACTTGTTTCTTGACATGTCTATGCAAATGAGCTTGCTTTGCGATGCATAAACCGTTCTGACCGTGCCATAAATAAATGTCACAGGAGACTCAAGTGTTTTGATCTAGATATCCCTGTGTTTATACCTCTCACCTTAGCCTACTTCCTCAAACACAATGGCGTTTACAAAGTATTGCTTCATCTGCTGCAATGTGCAATGCACTTGGCCTTGGCAAATACAACACTTAACCCACAATGAACACACCACTCAAACCAAATAGAAAACACAAGACTTAACCCTTATGAATCAATAGCACGTGGCTAGTCGATCTCTGAATCAAAGAGAATCCGCAACTGCTCAGAATATAATATTACAAACATATTACATATCATAATAGCTTAGTTTGCATGGCTGTTATACATACTAAACCGATTCAAAGAAAGATATTGGCAATTCAAAGCCACGGTTTCTTAAGCGTTTGTGGGAATAGATACGGTCATTAGAGAGTCTACAAACAGATTGTATAACACCCTAACTTCATCCAGCTGTTGCTTTGATTGGTGTGCTCAGAAAAGTAGACTCACTATTAAGACAGTTTTTTCTATGACTATCCTTTTAAAAACTGACTTGGAAATGTTTTACAATGCAATGCACGTGGCCCTGGTTTATATTTGAAAATGCTGGTTCCAATATCTTTGAAATAATTGCGCAAGCATGATTATGATCTTAATATCATACCTTATATTTGTTCATGCATCGCTATTCATCTGCACTTTGGCATCATTTCAGAATACATCACTTCCTAACATCACACAAAAACAAAACAAAAACGTGTAAAACATGGGCAATTACATTTAAAGTATTATCTCACCAAAAAAGTGTCAGACGAAGTGGGCGATAATATGAGATTACGCCAAAATGTGCACTGCTGCACGCATATACCCCATTCGTGCATATGCAAGATAATCTCCCCACTTTAACATACGATTCAATTGTCCATTTCACACCCGGATACGCCAACCTCATCATGAAATCGTAATCCCAATGCCAAAATTGAAACCCCAGTCGGATAGTGGCATAATGGCTACAAAACACACATACGCTTTAATCTTCAATATTCGGTACTGATCCGAGCTATACCAATTACATTAGAAGTCTGTTCGAAAAAAGTAAGCATCTAATGAAGTGAGACTTGATATGAGAGGTGAGCTCTCAAACAAAGCTGGATCCAGGCATTTTGCCATACGCTTCGGTCGTCACTGACGTGAAACTCTATCAGCGAAAGAAGCCTTAGTGGGGCACAAACTTCACTGAAGCAATTTCTCACAGTGATTAGTTAGTTTTTGTGTTTGGCAGATAATAGATTCTTGACAGTGGGGATTATTGTTACTCCAAGTTTATGATTAACCCACAAATATCAAGTAAGCCAAATTCATTACTTGAACTGCAGCAGGTCCTCTCATTATTCTTAGTATTTGTTGTTTGTATGTGATAAAAAACAGGTCTTTAAAATTTCAAGCAATTTTTTATACCCCATTAAGTTTCCCACAAAAAAATACTTTATTTTCATAGGATTTTGGCATGTTCACTATTCACCATAGTCACGAAACCCACAATATCTTAAAAGACAGGTCCCCACCAGGTCCTTCGCCCCCATTTTTCACGAAAATACTGGATTTTGCCAGAGTCTTAGTATGCCACCAATGAAGACCAAATCTATACCATGACACACATTTGGACACTAGTTCAAAGCCTGGATTTGCCAGTAGAATATACATGTACAGAAGTATATTTAATCATATACATATGAGTGTAATACAGATGTCATAATGAGTTTACATGTATTGTGGTTGATTCTTTGGTGGACTGAAACATTTGTGGAAGGACACCAGACCCACTATGAACACTACTTACATATCTAAAGCCCCACAGCCACAAAATTAATCAGGAAGACCATCATTTCAATGATTACCATTAACAAGAAACAATCACACAGCCTTCTACGTAAACAACAATACAATCTCTTAGTAAGCTCATTAGTTCTACCACTAATACTTGACTTTCCGCTTAATAAGCAGGACACAATGCTGCAGAAAATCTGTAATGCCAAAGTCACATGACTACCTAATCATCCAATCAGAGAACAGGCTGCAGACACGTGACCTTCTGTTATCAATATGATGGATGAGGATGGATGGCCTTGGGTTGATCATGCTCAGAACACTAAAGCTGCTAATCCTAATGGTGACAAACATTGACTGATCATAGTGATTATCTCCCTTTATAGGCGCATGATCTAAAGTGGTGCCTTCCGAGAGTCGCGATATATTTTCTACCTCAAAAACACGATTTCTGTGAGCTTTTGTCAGTGGTTTTGATGTCTAATCTCGATACATTGGAATGCTTCATTGAATTAATCTTATCTGGGTTCAAAGATTACATTTCTGTCTCTTAAAAAGCACAAACAAAATGGGTTATAGGTCCAGCACAGCAATCTGTTAGGAGACTTGCCATACAAAGTCGAATGTAGTGCCTGATCAATACTGATGGTTCTGTGATATTTCAAAGGGGGAAAATGAACGCCGTTGTCACTGTTATGGTTATTTCATTCAACAACATTAGTCCTAGAAATCATATTCATGTTTTATTTCATTTAATTTTCGTTTATTTTTTAACTTCTGAGACAATATCCATGGGAGAATACCCCATATGTCACCCATCTCTTCTGTAAAAGTGTGTTGATAGTGTAAAAGTAAATATTAGTATTCAGGCTCGTAGCCAAAACGTAAAAGCGAGGAGGTGAAATTTACTCATTTCAGGTCAGCATCATTGTTGACGATAGATCTGCGTCATCGTGAAATATGGAGTAAAATTGTGAGTTTTTGTACAAAATGAATACTTTACACATTGTCAAACAAATAAAATGTGCTAATATATGGAAATTAAAAAAAGATCAATCCAAAACATAATGTTGAAATCATTAGAATGAAGAATTACTAGACATCTAATTATTGATGATACAGTAACAATTGTTTGATTTTACACAAGAAATACACTAAACTACAGTAAAAATAGTAATTTAGGAATGAGATTATCAAAAACTGCAATAGCTATTTTGAAAAAAAAAAGGAGGCGAAATCTGAATAACAAGGACGCATGTGAAGCAAAGCCAAATGCGAGGTTTGAGACCGTTATGTATAAAATCTAGATTTGTAGTATTAGGTACTGGTGTACTAGAAATAGGCTAAAATTGTGTTTTATGTACAACATCTTGATAAAATTACAATTGTTAATACATCCATTCCAGCTTAATCACTGTTTATACGGTATTTTGTATTCGAATCTGTATGCATTGAAAGGTTTTGTGAACAATATTATGTTATTTATCAAGTCTCCACACTTTAACCGTATACTCACAATTATGTAATCATATGTAGATATTTTTGTGTGATCGGCTCGCATTGCACTTGTTGCGAGTCACAGTTTAACTAATATGAAACAAAAGGAAGATAGGCATGCATCACAGTGTCCGAGATCATTCCACCGTATGAATTAACCTTTAATTTTCACAAAATCAGCTTCATTCAGGGTTTTGGGAAAAAAATCTCGCCTAAAACATAGGAGGCAATTGCCTCCCTTGCCTCATATGTAGCTACGGCCCTGGTATTGAGAATGGAACGTCAATTTCCAGTCTAGGAATATACGCTGTAAAAAGTCTGTTTTGCTTAAACATTCATAGGTTCTTGCATGGTCATTTATGTTCTCAGGGTGTTCTTCATTCCCATTATCCTGAAACGTACACACTGTAAATGCAAATGCAACTCCTGTTGTTTCTACATACGTAGATGTACCCCATGTGCATTTATCTCCAAGGCTTCCCAGGTACCAACAAAATCTCGTGAACAGTACTATAGTTTCAAGATAGCCTTCAAAGACCAAGTGCCATCTGCTAAATAGAGTAGAACCTCTCTATTGGGACTACCCACGGGCTGGCCTTTAAGTGGTCCAATAAAGGTGTTCTCTTCAAAGGTTCGCGATGCTCCCATAATAAAAGTCTGGGATTGTGATAAATGGAATTATTATGGAAGTGATCTCATTTTAGAGGTGGTCTTAATTGAAGTTTTTTTTTCAAGGGGGAAATTGATTATAACAAAATTGCCTTGCATACCAGGGCATATAACTCAGCAGTATAAATAAGTGACACTTTTTATCTAAATTCAAGGTAGAATCACATGGCAGATCCAGTTGGAAGGGGCGCTGGGGATGTATGTGCCCAAGCCACGCTCTCATTGCCACAAAATACACATAAATGAGCATTGTGCATTGCTTCCCAAGTTAATAGGCCTACATATACATATCATGGAATCATACATCAACTCAACAAATGTAACCTATATCTTGTGTCTCGAATCCTGGCCCTATACAGAACTCACTTCGTTCCTAACAGATTGACGTTGGTCCCATGCTTGATAACTCTGTATCTACCTGTAGATCTATACACAGGAGGCACCTAGAGATAGATTTGAGAAACACTAGAACAATATTGCTATACATCAAAGCTCACAAAATTTCACTTTATGTAATTTCTTAATATGTCAATAGCATGCAAAATATTTTCTTCACAAATGTACTCTATCACAATGAAGTACTCAAAGGTTATGTTTACTTCCGAAATGCGTGCAAATTAATAGTGTTCTACATCTCTTTACAAACGCACAAAGGGTGTTACACAAGCTATACAATAACGTACAAAAACAGCAATTAACCCTAAGGGTGGGTCTTTTGTGAAGAATGTCATGCCATTTATTGTGCACACACGAGGCAATTTCTTAGCAATGTAAACATAAAAAACAACAACATTGTGATGCATTTTTTTTGTCGGTAGCTTCAAACTACTATAATATATAAGCGGACAGTATCCTTGTGTGACCCGAGTACTGTTTTAAGGTACTATAAACTAATTTTAATTCCAGTATAATAAAAAAACAATGAATAAGCAAGTCTGGTGTTGATGTGTTTGATATCTATAAAAACAAAAACAAAAAACAAAAACAAAAACACAAAAACAACAACAAACACCCAGATTTCATAGCCTACATGTTTCATAAAATAGAAGAGCATTTTACTGTGTTGTAGAAAATGTGAACGAGCCAAGATTTAGTCCTCATTTGTTTCATCGCCCCATCAATTGGTTGATAAGATCAGATTCTAGTCTTGAATTCAGATTTGTAGTCAACATGTTTGTGTAGGGAGTTGATGTCTTAAACATTAGTAGGCCTAAATTCTTGTTTATGGTTACATTTTATAGGTTTGAAGAAAAATATAACTCACTTTAACGTGATTCCCATATTACATTCGTTGGCCTTTTTTCTGACAATTCATCAACAAATTGCTTTGTGATTACGCGACACACCTTTCCATAAAGACTATTAGTTAACGGGGCCGAATTGCATTTCTTTTTTCTCAGGAAATGAAGTTTATGAAATAAGTTAAACGAATTTGCCTTCCATTAATCATGGTACGAGTATGCTTTTAGTGTTATAGAACTTTATCTGACGTTTAGGTATGCCAAATGAAAGTTGTTATTCCTAAGAAATGGAAACTGTAAACAGGCATTACTGTATTGATGGTAAATCAACAACTATAAGTGCAGTTAGGAGGGTTTCAACTTTTCATAAACCTTTCCTATTGAAAAACCATCACAGGTCCAATTCCAAAAGCGAATGATTCATGGACTCTTGCAAACAAATAACATGGAATTGTAACTGCACTAAAATGCTATAATTGTAGTAATAAACCAGTGTCCTCCCCACGTTTAATAATCCTCTCATATTGACACAATGTCACAGTCAGATCCCCAAATCCGCTCGATACACAGACTGATGATGACAAACGCTGACAGATCATATTATCGCCCACGGAAAATGCTACTTTATGCTTTGAACAGACATCATTGCTGAATGATATGGGTGATAATTCACACTTGTTTGCTTCTAATGTCACATGGGCCGGGAAAAGGTGCTGTTTATGGTCTACAATTCGATTAAAGACTGAAAATGCAGCTTATTTTGTCCTGATTGTGAAACTATTGAGATGGCATTAATCTTTTTTCTGTTTATAGCTGCGTGGTTATTGTAGGATTTGACCACGAGCTTGGAGTGTAAATCGTGAAATTGAGCATGATGACGTCTGATTTACCCTCACTTTGTTGCATGCTCAACATGCTCAATTTCACGATTGACACTCCAAGCTCGTGGTCAAATACCATTATATCATGAAGAAAATATGATTACAGTTTCCATTAATGACTAAAGCATGCTAAATATACACGAAAACGTTCTTATCTTGCTATAAACCATGTGCCGTCACTAGTCTAAACGTAGCCTGAACGTGATTGGTTTAAACAGTAAACCACGTAACATACTGAAATTAAACTAATACATGTACTGCTACAAATTCAATAATCACTGAACCGTAACCATCCGCCGGTCGTTGTAATAATAAACCAAGAACCAAGTCGGGGGTCAAAGAGTGCATATTATGCTCTTTGGTTATGGACCGACTTTTAATTAGACTTTCGTCTCTGTGCGTGCAGTCAATCGTACAATTCAACCCGCTACTTGAACCAATCAGCGTAGAGTATTGGCGGTGGTTTATGCATGGAATTATAGAATGATTTTTTTGTCTCTATCCTAACAAAATTGGTGTTATTTATATGTTAGAATACTTGGTTCACATCAGTAGGGACAAGTCATTAGACATATTGAGGAACTGGTTGGGGTGGGGCTTGATTTTCTCACCAGGAGTCAAATATCTATTTTAGATAATCTATGGTGGCTATATTCTTTTTCATGTTATAGAGAGTTTCACTAACTAACTAAAACACATCCATTTGGTTTTAATCCTTTGGAATAAGCAACTATCTAGGTGTATGGTTACTAAGGGTTTGACATAACTATTGGAATCATCATGCATATAAAAACATTGGAGAAGAATATTTCCCCACTACTATTTGTGCCTCTACATATTGGGTCACCACCAACGTTTCAAACTTAGCGTTCACTGCCTTTCAATGAGTATGTCAATGCCTGTTACTAATAAATTACTGCCATTCATTCCTATTACACAGATGTTGTATTGCCTGGGTCTTGTCACTGAATGATATACACTGCCGATGTCTCATAACTAATATTAATAATGTAATAGTGTTGTCCTTCGCAATGTATAAGTCTTCTCAATAATACCATATACTATTATTATCAATACTGCAATAATGTCTCTGTGTTCATTGGATAAGTATGAACTCTTAGTGGCGAAGTGCATGCATTTATTATACTTATTCGCCATGGAAGCTACAAGTTCTTAAAACACCATATGGGGTATCCTCCATTAGACACACTAAATATTGATGTTGCGCCACAAAGCTGTTTGAACAGTCTATGCAAATAGCACTAAATGATGGATACATCCTAGCAAAAAGGGTTATGACATAGATTTAACATCCTATTCACCAACAAATGTTGCAATATTTACTGTATTGATTACAGTGTTGGCATGCAATTTGTTGTAATGTATTTATCTTGCAGCAGGCGAGCTACACTTTACAATGCACCTTTCACACATGTACACAGAAAACAGTAGAGGGTATTGACTTGCCTTATGCATTAAAAACATCTACTAAGACCAGTTGCGACCAGACCTCTGGTGGTCTTAATACAGGGGTGGTCTATCTTTAGAGATCCGCTGTGCTGATCTGAAGCTTTCTAATGGCGAAAATGGCCTCAACATAAAGGCGATGGCTGCTTAAAGTGGTCTAATTTGGAGGTTATACTGTACCTCACATTGACAACAATACATCGAAAGACAGCTGAAGTAAGCGTTCTATAATGTGTAAATTTTGTAAAGACGACGGAAATGGAACAGAGAAATAGCGTGGGTAGATCATGTCTGTAAATATCTAGTGCATAGAATATTTATGCATATAGCATTAGGATTGAATTCACTAACAATACAAAATCCAGTTGCATTGCAGATCCAGCATTTTCCTGAACCGGTGTCCCTACAGCTCAAAGTGTAGTGGGAGCACCACATCCCTTCTATGGTATGGTTTTGTATAGTCAATAAATAGTCAACATGCAGAGGAACAAAATAACAGAATGGGTGATGCGCTTAGACCCAGGGGCACCCTCTAAAACTATAACACGAATACTGTGCGATGTTTATTGAGGACATCCACATCCTACATAATTTTCAAGTGTTGACGTTACAATCATGTGTTCTCTCTAAAATGATCATCCAACTATCTAATATCAGTTAAAGCATTGGCGTTTTGTTTCAAATATGTGTTTGTTAAAAGAAGAACAATACCCTTTAATATCGTAATTGGAAGCTCGCATGTACTGGAAACAATGCAACAACCAATAGCAAACTGACTATAACAAAGTGAAAAGATCTCATTAATGAGATGGACATAGAAGACCCTTGCTAAAAACAGCACAACCCACCCTCACATATGGATATAAGATCAGTGGAAAACAAAACCCTAATGCCATTGAGTTATGACCGTGAGAAGCTTGAAAGGTTTGGTACACAAAGGCCACGCGGTGATGCGACGGGGGCGCCATTTGCTGATCACGGGTGTCATTTGCTGATGTGTTTTCACACAATGGCGTCAAGTCACGTGTCATGAGACTGTTAGAGGTGAGGTGAACCACAATTGAGCAGCTCTTTTTTCCATTATGGCATTATCTTGAGCCTGGTGTGTAATATGCTTAAAGGTCTACTGGTTTGGACCAAGACTCCACTAACTCGAAGACGAAGACTTTATTTATTACTTCTGCAAGATTAGGTTTATCACTTTGCATCACACACTCTAAGATTACCCCAAAGCCAGTTATTTTTTCAAAAAAAATCGTAAAGAAGACAAGCAGACGATTTTATGTGTGGTGTTCTCTTTGGATGCAGAATTGTCCATGAAAATTACATTTTCTGCAGTGGAAAACAGGTGGGTCCCTTCCCAGGTCTGCAATAATTGATTCATAGAGACTATTGTTGCATATATCAACACTTTACACGCTCATGTTAACACAGTAATATTGCATCTGTTAGTCAAAAATGAGGAGTGTCAATTTACACTGAAAACCCTACACTTGATCAACCTGCTATTCAGAAAGTGTCACAATTTATGATGATTGAAACTATCGATTCTAGCTCCTCATTTTCACTATCTACCCTATTAGGTTAATCGAGTGAAGCACTTAATGTTGACAACATTTGCGGTGGGTTATTTACATCACATTTTTGCCACTCCCCCACGTCCCTCTTAAATAATTAAGCAATTTTCC
This sequence comes from Streblospio benedicti, assembly GCA_019095985.1. NCBI lineage: Eukaryota > Metazoa > Annelida > Polychaeta > Spionida > Spionidae > Streblospio > Streblospio benedicti. The sequence goes on from CM032663.1 coordinate 49,601,692, forward strand.
CAATACCCACTTTCTCTGCCGTTTCAATCATTCCTGTTTTGAGTAGAGTCCATTTTCGCACATACAACGATGGTTCAACGCCGGCGATTAAACAAATATATCACATTTACAACAAACTGTAGATATCGAGTCCAGCTTTTCCCCCCACCACCCACATGCGTACGCCCCCTCTACACTGAACCTGCACTCAATCCATCTCAGCTCTCTGCTGCTTAGGGTAAAATGTTACCAAGATGATGACCTTTCATCCCTCTGTCCACTATGTCAAACTATGAATAGGTGAGCGTGTGAACACACATCAAAACATAGCTCCTCACGCCAACCCGCTATTAGTCAGTGTCTTAGAGGACGGATTCAGCCTTCTTTTTTTCCTTTGGCACTATCACTATGTGTGATGAGATTACTGGCAGACTCAAAGGTCCTCATTAAGATGAGAAAAACAAAAAAATGTTCTACCTAGTATTCCACTCCAAATGTAATTCATTCTGGAGATTATTGTTTTTAATCACAGCAATACATGATACTAATTTTGTAATTGTGAGACCACTTATAAAGAGACCACCTGTATAATAAGATCATTTGGTGTGCTCCCTAAATTCAATAAAGAAACCAAGGAGAGACAACCGTTGGGCCCTTCATGATGTCCACCTTTCTGATATGTCCACTTGAGGTCTGCCTCTTGAGTGCACTTAATAGGTGACTCTACTGTACGCTTTACATGTAACAAAAATGATCAAAATTTGTATTCGACCTGTACATGTAGCCTATATCTGCAAACCTTATAACGTCACCAAATACAGACTGCAATCTAAGTAAGCGTATGCAGTGTCACTTCTAAATGCAAATAAATTCAATATATATGCACGGTAAAGGAGCCATAACATTAGCACATCCAGAATGAGTTTTCTCCCCCTAGACTGGCATACGATAGTAATATGGTCTCCAAAAAATTAGCTGGAGAACTTTTGCATTGGAAAGTAATCATGATGTTTACTATCGCTGGGCGATCTAGGAGGTGGTTATGAGGTGTCAAAATGTTCTTTATTCTTTTTTTGTGTGTGTGCTATTTCCGACATCCTTGCTTCTTGTTTCGACACCCACAATTCTTTCAAGCCCACATCCCACTTTCTTGAAAGTGCACAACCTTCTTGTTGGCTGTTCCAATATTTTTTTCTTTAAGCACACTTGTCGTATGCGGACATTGTTCACTTCTTCTAAAGATGTCCACATAAGACAGGTTTCTATGTAATGTTGTTACTTGTTCTTTCAGTTTCACTGTATTTCATCATACTATTACATCCTCTAAACACAATATTAGAGGATTAATAAAGAGTGAGTTATAAATAGTGACGTGCAATTCAATATTTAATCCCCCAAACATTCCTGGATTGATGTGATGATTGGCAGTTCTAGTAATAAAGTAGTACACTTGTTAGAGACCGGCTGTTAGATATCTAGTGGGGGCGTGTTTCGATGTTTAGTAGCACGTATTAACTTCAATCCTAACTATATTTTCAGATATATATGATCTACAAACATTTTTGTTTTGGCAAGTGTGATACCTGCACCCTTAAAAAACACAAACAACAAACAAAAACACAACCACTATTGAATTTCAAATGACCTCCTCCGCATCAAATAAAAGTCATCTTGGCCTCGCATACTTTTTTATACCAGTCTCATATTCTGACACTGACACTATTTGTACCCAGTGAAAAACAACTTTAAAATCACCTAGTGTCTGGACATGTAAGAGAGTGGCATCAGAGGACGCATTTCCTGTCTTGTGTTACGTATGCAACATGAGTCATGACATTACAAATGCATGAAACCAGGGGTCATCTAAAATTACACAAAGAATCATGAATAAATGTGAACTCAATACACCTGGATTAAAAGACACTCAGGCATACGTTTCACAAGGCTTCTGCCATGGTTCTTCAGGTATGTGACGTGATGCCGTAACCCCAATACGGGCGGGTGGTCTATATACGTCACCAACTGAAGAAACAAGGCGAATGCGGTGTGAAACGTCTTTGTATGTGCGTGTTATTCCACTTGTATTTATATTGAGTTAACATAATGATCATATAATTAAACCTGGATGACTTTTAACAGAACTCACTGCTTCGCTCACTCGCCCCTGCATATCAAAGAAAATAAACTATTCTAGCTATATGCATACAGATTTACAAGCATACGTCCAACAGCCACCCACAAGAATGCAGCCTACTGATGGAAAAAATGCGTAGACAATAATCTTATTTATGCAAGACTATCAACTCATATTTGCCATGACCTGAAAGCACTGTAACAACATTACGATTCGGATATTGCCCATAACATCGCATGCTTAAATCACATGAATTGTAACTCAGGCGGTAAATGCCACGCCCATTGGCCACATAATCTCCTCAGCCCCCGCCCCCTCATGGGGTCCTAAAAAGTGGAGTGTCTATATGCGTGGTTTTAAGACCTTTCAACAAAGTTATTTGGTCACTGTTTATATGAAAACAACTCATTGGTGTGTCTCTTGTCCCATTTGGAGATTTTCAAATGAATGTGCCTTTTTACAAGTCTTGTTGCCGTCTTAAGTTTAACCCCTACTGAGTCCTACCTCTATGATAATAGAATAGTAGGATGATAGTTGTACATTTCCCTCAGCATGCGTTCAATTTGTACCCATGAAATTGGTTGTGTCGATGTTTGTAGTTTGCCCTTTATACTTGTTCAAGGCAACACTATTATTGTGTGATTGATAATGGCCTATAATAAGAGTTATTTGTACAAAAACAGATTATGTACGTCTGTATAGTGCAAGCTGTTTTATGTTGAGGAGAAGGAAAACGTTTTCTGCAAGACAGTTGTCCTTAAAGGGGAAAAGATTTCCACGTGGATTTAATTACAACGGTAATTTCAATACCATTATATAAATTCGCACATATAAGCCATGGTGATTTTGAACCGAAATATGTAGATTATACAAAAAGCATGCTTTTTAATATCTGATTTCTTTAAAAGGTGTGGTACGGTTTTAGGACACCACTGGGTTGGTGTTGTTACTTTAAAAAAGATCGCAAAGTAAGTGAGAAAAGTTGAGCTAAACCTACTTCCGAAAGGTGTACATTGTTAAACCCACTGCGACTGTGGGAATACAAGTTGAAATATATTGACAATTTGTCATGGGAACAGAATCACGTGGTTGGTTTATTGTCATTCGAAAAAAGATCCCTTGAAAACGAGATGCTTTAGTTGAGATACACTGGGGAATGTCACGAATCCCCTTGAAAACGAGATGCTTTACACACTGGTGCAATCACTGAACAACTATAATAAAGCTTTAACTCCTGCTGTCGGCGCTAGTTGTTGTAATGGTGATCCTTTATGACGTCATTCGCTGTGCACAGTGACGATAACTGGGATTATATATAACTTGCCAATCACGTGATCTGAATGTGACATAATCACGTGACTTCGTTCAACTTTAATCTTTGAATACTTCATCATTATTTGGGGAAAAAATGTAGAAAAAAGATAATGAAGAATCCCCATTTGCAGTATAGTTCTTAAGTGAAATGTTCTTAATTAAAGATTACTATGAAGGTCATTGTTGATTAGACTTGAACTTTAGATAAAACTGGCCTTTTGGCCTGTATGCACTAGTCCATTAGAAACAGATTCGTCATTAAACATGTGCAAATAGAGTATAATGCTTGAAATTGTCTGAACTTTAGAGAGGTCTAATTTGATTTCTTATTCTAAATATCACCGCAATTCAATTAAACATCTCGAGAAAGCACGTGAGGGGTTAATGAGAACAGAACATAATATGGGAGATTAAATTTTACAAAACTGTCACAATTACTCATTATTTATTACAGATTAAACTTCACTTAATCTTCTTTGATAATCCACCCACAACCCTTAAAATAGAATGGTATTTCTTATAGTATTGGTGGTCTATTGTATCTAATAGCACTAAAGCATGTGCCATAAAATATCACGTATTTTTTAATTTTGAAAAGTAAGAGACATTTTTGGCCCTTCCTCTCAGACAATCAGAATCACGTATTTTCAGCAAACGTGATAATTTATTGTCATGTCTCTTCATGGAAGTTTTTTTAAGGTAAATACAGCGGTTTGCCCTATTTCTTGTATCCGAGTCTCCATCTCCCTCTCCAGTAAAAAAAATATCTGCGATAATAGACCATTCGTGACTGTCAGACTGATAACTTTGAAGCTTAAAATGACTTTTCAACTCAAGGTCCTCCCCGAACATTGAATTTGGGTTAATAAACTTTATATATGCATGGTAGGCCTAGAATGACTCATAAGCTTAATTAAGATTGACATTTTAGTATGATTGGATTTATCTCATTAACCAACGTAAATTAGTTACGCATTCATACTTCCGTAATTACTTAACATTTTATGAATTTTAATTATGTTTGGCCATTAATGAGCACAGCTATGAACATGTGTAGGCTAGAAATGAGGGATGCATCTATATGCACAAACATATTTGGTATCAGTGGCATTCTTCAGTGACTGAGCCCGGTACATGATTTGCTGGGCCCTTGGCTTTGATTTAAAGTGGGGACTTCATCTCATCTCGACTTACCGTTTACGTGAATAAAGAACAAAAGGGGACATCTGCGCGTTATCTATCATGTATTGAGTACATAAAGGGAAATGTTGGCAAAATCGGGGGCACTTTGCTATCTAGTGCTTCTGGATCTAATATGGTGCATATAATTTGGCATGCAAATACAAAATTTCAGCCTCCTGAAAATTGTGAGAGCCTATGACTGCTGACACCTCAATTGAATTCCCATCCGTAACTAATCTGTCACGCTCGAGTGAACCACAGCAAAGTATCAACGTTGAATGAAACACCAAGATACTGATTTTTTTGCCAAATCAATATCTTCGGAAATGATACTTTTACCATCATCAATTATTCAATATGCATTTTTTTATTTCTTCTTCATTTCAGCATCTAGTTAAACTGGTTCTACTCCCCATACAAATATCGAAAAAGGATCATAATACAAATACACCGAGTATATACATATGTCAATCCTATCTTTCCCCCATATCTGTCTCGCCATCAATCAACTCCCTAAAAGACATCAACATGCGTCTACAGACCAATTTTAGCCGACAGCAAAGTTATTGCACCAGTGGGTCAAAAGTAGCCCGCGACAAATTAGACTGCTTACTCCTATGAACAGCCTCGTCCTGAGGCCCCATGCGTGCGCACGTGATTATCCCAAGATGGAAACGAGGCTGGCGACAGGGGACAAACAGCACAATTAGTCAGCCGTCACCTCTTGCTTTCACCGCCAATCCAGCCTCTTCAGTTTGGCAGTAAGTGTAAAATGTGGTGCAGGGTCGGGGGGACCTCGTATGCCTCCTTCTATGTATAGGTTGATTGAAGTTTCAGTAGAACCTTTCAATGCAGACCTCCATGGGGCACTGGGCGGGCAGCAAGCGGTGTAAATCGAGACGGGGTCTCTTGATGCGGTCATAGACAGATCCAGGTATCTGGAAAGGGGTTGGGGCGCACTTAAATAAAAGAGGGGCGCGCTTAAGGGATTTCATGAAAAAACCTAAGTATTTTGGTGGGAAAAGGGGTGTGCGCGCCCCCTGAGCCCCCCTGGATCTAGCCTATGCCATCCTTCAATGTGCTCATCTGGATGGAATCCATACAGAAACATGATGAGGGTATCTTATCAAATCACTAGTATTTCCATTTATTAGGCCTACTGGTTGACAGTTTGGGGAGCAACTGCTGCCATTTTCTAAAGCCCTCTGTTCGCATGTCAAGGTCACTTTGCACTACTTCCGGTATCAAACATCGTATCGTACACATGGGAGAGTTGATAGGCCTAATATACTAACTATCATGTTAATTGATGGTCTTTTTAGGTATTTGAGCCAAGATATATGATTTTTCTTATTACTATTGTTAGGAGAGCTTCACATGAGCTATTTTTCATACTATTTAGCAGGTTACCCTGACATTGTATAAAAATAAACCTGCACGGATATGGGCAGGCAGAGTTAGCGGAAAGCACATTCCATCCCCCTTTTGCTCTGCTCCCATCAAGTCGAGTAATATCCTAGATGGGTTTTTATCTTTGCTCTACATATTTCATTGAATTCCTACCCATGTCCTATGTCAGGTCTCTCAGAAAACAACTATCTGTATGAATGTGAAAAAGCATGTTGTTTGTCATGATAATATCTGGTTCACTGTACACCTACCCACATATCCGATTATTTCTATAATAGGAAATTTAAATGATTTGTGACTTCCTTAAGCAGATTATTCTAAAATTGTTGTCCGTAATAATGCATAGAAAAAATGCCAAATCCGGATGTTTGCCATATGTGTACTCCTCCCACCTATAGCTCCAGTCTGACAGTTGCAAATTTCTCACTCAGCAATAAAGTAGACACTTGTTTAATATAGCCAATATTTTAAATAACCAACTGATGTTTGGTCATACTGTAGTTTAGGAGTTAATAAACTAGCATCGAGATAAAAAATACAGAGATGCAAAATCGAGATAACGAGTTTCTACTGTATTTACTTCACAAAAAATGAGGATCACATGTTATGTATCTAAAAGATATTCCAACTGTTAAACCACCAATGTGACGTGACACAGTGCATTAGAAAAAATGACCGCAATACCACGCCCGATTCGCCTGCAACATTCTGGACTGTCTGACCCCAGCTGAATCTCTTCTCTTTAACCCTCCCACACAGACTTACCTGTGTCCTATAGCCCGCCCACTCTCAAAAGGTAAAGAAAAGACTTCAATCAACAAGTGCAACAAAGCTTTACAAAGCCATGTCAAAAGCTCTCTTGATTCCTTCGAGCTATATCAAAGGTGCATAAAGTTACTCGAGTAAATGCTCGTTGAGCACTTGAGTCAACAAATGGAGCTCTAATGCCGAAGGACAGATGTCGTCTGGGTCGCCGGGGACCTGTTGGGGCTGTTTTCCCTTCATATATGAGTTGTAAATATGGCCTTTTGGCATGTTGTGACATGTGGCATGGACCTTAAACCCTTAAAGATCAAGATATTCACATGCGGTGGCATGGTGCCCACAGCTAGATAAACATATCTATACAAATACTTTTGTCTGCAAACGTAAACGTTTGTGTTCACATCAAACAGTTTAGCTCAAACACGTTTCCCCCACTTGTCAGTGACAAAGACCAACCCCACCTCACCTCCCTCCTCTCCAGATAAAAAAAGCAAAAAATTAAAAAAAAAGTAAGTAAGTAAGTCAGTAAGTCAGTAAGTAAACCAAAATAAAATAAAAATACCACGCCCGCAAAACATGTTTACATGATAACCCACCCCTAGATTGGCTAAGCTGCAATTATAGAAGGATCAGACGTTGACCTTTTGCACGGCATGTTAAACGGACAGATCTCTTCACCTATGTAGATGCTGTTCAACACCCTCGCAACTTGCCCTAATCACACGTAATCGTGCTAAAAGTACAGGTAAGCCAAATAGGTGTTGGTGGGATTGTGTCATGACTCTATGAGCCAGATTCTCTTTTGAAATGTCATGTACTCGGTAGTGAGTGAGATATGACAGAGAAGGTTAGAACATTCACTTTTGATGTTGGACCACAGTTTGGTTACTCACATAAAGGCACTCTAACAAGTTGGTAGACGCATTACTTTATTTGGTGAACTTAGCTAACCCTTTAAACCAATAGATAGTATAATGAGCATGTCATCTGGGGTTCTTAGCATATATTTAACGTGGTGAATATAACCACTTTTAATAGAAAAACTTTTCAAATCAGCTTGATTTGATTTGATGCCGACACAAAGTTACTGTTTTATATGGTGGGATGGTGGCATCATCAAATATAATATACTGAGTTGCAATAATGAACAGTGGCACAGATATACTAAACCCAGACCCAGAGATCTAATAACAACAAAACAGTAAGATGATGTAAGTAATGTTGAGTCAGTTGTTCCCCACGTCAGAGAGGATGTAATTTCATCATGGCAAAACATTACATAATTTTAAAGACACTGGAGAACATCTTAGTTGCCCATCTTAAATTTGTATTATATGTCTTCTGCACATTGGTCCATATATTTGTGCACTAAGGTCCATTAATGATTTTGCATGTTAATAATACATGGTAATTGTGTTTGTTATTGACTAATGTGAATTGTAAGGTAATATTATACAGCATCATTATTTACCTTATTGATGACATTATAAGAGACGCAATGTCTACGTATGAACCTAACACGTAGCCAAAACATTTTGACACATTACTACAAAACCATGATATTGTCAGGTTATGATTGAAAGCATTGCAGTCATTTAAAGATAAGTTACAGGAAAAACATTACAGCAATGTGATACAAATTTACACTTGATAACTACCCATCTGTGCCATAAGATACATTAAAAGCAAGGGATAGTTAAACGAGTGTAAGTGTTTGTTTTCTGTGATTGATATACATTGCTACTTTTCTGTGATATAATAGGCTGAAATTATCCTGCAATACATCTTTGCCAGTCAACTGCTTGAAGGTTTAAATTGAATACAGGTCAGCTTAAAATGTGTGAGGATGAATTCCATCATGGAGCCTGTGGAGTGCTGAGAAAGATTGTGGATTGCTGACAACGGGATTGAGATGGATAGACAGAGAGCAAATGACATGTGTAGCTGTCATGTAGACAGTTTGTACTGTTATTGGGTGTTGATTTGCTCTGAGGTGGTATGCTTTTGGAATGCTTACCTCTTTAACGTTATGAGATACTTGAGATATAATGACACCCATATGACGAAAACATAATTTGTTATTGGTGTTTTGTTTGTCAACATCATATTATACCACTTGAAAATCCTTACATTGAATCTGGGTTTGAACAATATGAAATTAGTAAAACTGATAAGACCAAAATATTACCAACCTTGTAGATAGAAAGGTGTTTTGAATAATGATAGATCACCTATCACCACAGCATTTGTTAGTAAATCCTAATGTTAACGCTTCGTGAGCAAATGTTATGCTATGTTGAAGAATATCACCATCATGATGACATTCCACCAACAAATGTATGTTATGCGGGAGATTACTACTAGCTCAGCGGAGGCGACCAACAACAGCCTTTTCAACCTTTTTTTCTTTGTTCTTTGCTCGAACACTCTGCAGCCAAAGGGAACCCATGTGGCGTTGGTACACGGACCTCCAGTGGCAGGTTAGGTAACCTGCTGAGCCTGAGGGGTGAAGGGATCACACTAGCTATTGGTTTCAAACTAGGTGAGTTATTTTGCGTGCAGAGGGGTGACTGCCCTCTACACCTTGTAAAGCACTAAGAAGTTAGTGCACGCATCTCACCTACATTACACCTGCGCAAGTGATAAATCACGGCAAAGGGCAGCATAAATCCTCCCACGTGCTCTACCACAGCCTATTCTTTATATTCTTTGTGTTTTTTTGAAAATTAAAACTTTTCATAATGGCATCATGTTTCAGAGTCTCTTAAAACATTATGCGATTAGTTCAAAATCGTGATAGAATATTGAATCGGTATGTTTATATCAATTTTCATGTAAATCAACTAATGCAATATGCCATTGGAAGAACACACTTAGAAAATATGTAATTTTGAAAGAAAAGCATCGTCATATCTCACATTGCTATATACGCAGAAATTGCAACACTGAACATATGTGCAGTATAACAGAAATTCTCGTAGACCGACGATGAAGAGAAATTTGGAGATCCACTATAGCCATGGATGATCATTATTAAAATAAACAAAAATACATCGTTCAGTGTTTAAATGCAATGTTCAATGTAAATTGAGCTGCGATTCACGCTTCCATGGAACTCAGGGATCACTGGATCCAGCATGGATCCAGATTCCCAAAGCCAGATGGATCATGTAGCTAAGAATGTCAATTGACATGTCATTTGTTATTACTCACTAAGTCAAGCATACAGTACAGTAGGTACTCTCAATTAAGACCATCCTTGTGACTGGTCTAAAAGAAAGAGGTGGTCTCCTAGTGAAGGGTTTACGGTAGTTTATTTATGAAGGTTTCTGAAATAGTGAAAACTGATGCTTTTGAAGAGATGGTCTCTATAGAGGTGGTCTATTTATAGAGAGGTTGACTACATTATTGATTGAACTGTAATAAAGCCGCAAGCTGTCACGGTATTATTAGTTGTGCTGATTTGTGGGATGAGAATTTTGGGCCTTGAACCATGTAAGATTGCATACCAAGCACACTGTATCTCAAATGCAATAGCAGTATAGGAGTTAGCACATGTAGTAACTTTTCAAGGGTAACGGTAATGTTAACTCACAATAAGTCCATGAGCCATCTACTTTGTCATACCAGGAATAGCTTTATGCATGTGGCTGCCATTTTGAAAAATGTTCGCCGTGATTTCACAAAGTCATATTACATAGTGGTTCATTAATATTTTATATCCCGTGACTGCCTATAAGGTTCTAATTTTAGAAGATGATGGATATGTAATGGATACATTCTTTAACAGAAATATTAATGATTTTAATTCAGTCAAGTTCATGATATTTGGACTCGAACATAGAAACATGTAGAAAAATGAAGGTTTGGCATTGTTCTCGCTTCATTTTACTATATAATTATGAAACGTTCATCTTTCAACCCGATTGCAGGTGTGCTAACAATAGTTTGGTACATAAATCATCAGTGAATGTTGATTAATGAAATTTAATGATCTCAAAGTGATATGTTGTTGTCAACGTATATGCAAGTACATATTTCCTAACTTAGAAATTCTAACCTAAAAACACATTAGCAAAACGTAGATACCAACAATAGCTACAGCCTCAGTTACAGATGAAGATTGATGGCTGGAATCAAAATACTTTAAACTCAACATCACTTTCACACTCAGTATGGAAGATTCGTTATTGCAGGCAACATCCCATCCCACAACACCCATTCACCTAAACCATTTGAACACCCGCGCCTTACATGGGTTTGGCATTAAGAATATCATCTTTGCCAATATGAGACTTATGATGATTACCGAGGGGTTAATACGTTCAATCTGCTTGCTGACGTTATAGGCATGTAACAATGCTTTCTTTAAATGTTACATAGAGTTTTGCTGACGTCTGCTTTTAGACTTCCAACAACCAGTAGTCGGTTCACCTCAGTGTATCATCGCAAACTCATGAGCAGCAGTCAGCAATATGATTCCAAAAATACAAGTGATCAGAACCAGCTGAAACACGCGTCCTCCCATGACAATAAAAGACCCATCAACATTGTCACTACTCCACAAAAAGTAGGTTTATGATGATGAATCTTGCTGAGACCAGACTTATAAGCTGTGATAATCCATAAGTAGGTTGCCAAGTGAGGGTTAACACTTCATCCATCAAGCTTATGCAACATAAAATTCAGTACACATTCACTAAGCCCCTGTCTGACAGTCCCAAATGCTCACTCTGGAATTTTTGCTCTTTGCATTGGGAAAGGAGCAGCACATGAGGAAAGGAAGGAATGCAACCTCCAACTAAGACCGCCTCTTTATAGAAACTACCTCTATCACAACACCATTTAGAAATAATCAGGAACTCCACAAACTCTTGAATGAGACCACATGAGATAATTTCACAGGTTGTATCAATTGAGAGGTTCTACCCTACCTGTTAAAACACATTTGTGAACAAACCAAACAAGGTGCCAAATACCAATGTCTGCACTACCACAACTGATCAGAACTCAGTACCATATACGGGATTGTCTGACCATAGCAACATAAACCTGAGTACATACAGCTTAAGTTCTCATGGGTCCGCAGGGTTAATGCTTACATCACGGAGGTAAATGTACGTCATTATTCATAACGTGAACTTTGCCAGTGTTTGGTGTACATAATTATGCCACATAACAGAACCTCCTATCTGAGTGCTTATTCATTAGACAAAAAGCTAGTCAGTACAATGTCATCTACAATCAGAACATATCACGTGGTGACTGAATCCAGGTCGCCTTAATCAAAAGCATGTCTTTTATTCAGGTTTGTAGCTGTCCATTTATTTAGGGTTGGGGCCATGAAAAAAATGGTCAGCTGGGTTACTTATAAAAGGTTGTAGTGAATAGAGGCTTTATTCTATGTATCCGCGTGCAAAATGGACTAAAATGCGGCCATGTCAACATCAATTACATATTATTTGATTTGTGTGGCCGGATGGCAGGACATGCTACAAAGTAAATGGGGCGAAATGATGCGATTAATCTTGTCTATAACAGGAAATAGTAAATCATGCACAAATCTCTGAAGCTGAAGTCCCTGAAGTCTCATATTCAGGAATTTCATCCCCCAATTCGTATTGTGCTTTATCATAGGCAGACACAGGGGGACGGGGTGCACGTTCCCCCTTTTTCAAATGCCTCACACACCACCTTAGAGGTATTTATTGGCATCGCATGTCCATGAGCTTTCGCACATGAATCCATACAATTCATTGGTTTGTTTGAGTGGATACTCTGCAGCCATCAACTTGCTGATGATTGTAGCAGAGGGAGACCACGTGATGTTGGTGCATCGACCTCCAGAGGCAGGTTAGGTAACCAACGGGTGTGGTGGGATCACAATAGGTATTGTTTTCAAGCTAGGTGAGTTCATTTGCGTCCAGGATTGCGCCCCACTTTCCTAAAAAAGCTACATCTACTTGTACTATTACAACACGTCTGCAATGAGACAAAATGCCAGTTAAAAATAAATACCACACGAAGACTGATGCCATTCTAATAGTGCAGAATGTGTGACAGTAACTAGTTTACACTGTTGTAAGTAGAGCTGTGGCCTATAAAAGGAACGTAACTGAGAGCAATCATGCGGCGCCAATAGTCCCGCAGCTAACGTGATAAAGGTGACGCACGGGGTCCGCAAATAGGTCGCCGTCCGTCAATTTGTGCTGAAATGTCACGCAGTTTTGATGGTAACGTAATAGCTACGGTAGAGTCTTCAATATAGGGCCACCTTGATAGTTAGATCACTTCCATGATGTTGTGTTACAGTCCTAGTCTGTTATTTAAACGCAAAGCTCAATAAAGCGACCGTCTACACATTGAAGGGAGTTAATAAGAAATGCGAGTTAACCGAAATAACGAGTTATCAGATGGATTCATAACGTATGGCAGCATGAAGGTTACGGTTACATTGTTAGAGTTAAAGAAACTTAAGACAAATGGCTTCTACTGCACCAAACATAGAGGAAATGCAGACGAATATGACAAACTAATCTAACAACAAAAACAGGGGTTATGCAAACACAGAAGAATCTGCGTCCTCACATAAATGTATGTGAAGAGAAATGTAAGTGGATATTTTCCTTTTTGGTCCGTAATGGTGCTCAATGCATGCTTCCATGAAATTTGAGCTGTTCAAAAATCACTCATTATTACCCAGGCAAAGCCAACGCCTTGCCTGGATAATTGGACAAACAAAAATATGTAAAACAAATAGAATGATAGAACCAGAGGAAACGGAAACCACTCACCAACTGGAGCACGCTTGTAAAATGTTCAGAATCTAATTATTGAAACATCTGGAATTCGGAAAATTGGTTGTATATTGTCAACTCCAATCCACGAAAAACGGACCCGTGGTGTATATGAACATCTTGTACCACCCACGCAACATTCACAATTCTTACAATAGCTTCTGTTAGACTTAATATGATTACTACCTGTGGCATTGTGTAACATTGCAGGGTTTCAGACCTTGGACTTACATGGGAATATGAAGGTAGAAAACTCTGGACTATTTTCCATTGCACTTTGAGGATGCACATAATTTAGCCTTGATTGGTTATACAAGTCAGGAGTAAAAGTTTCATTTTGGGCATTCACTGAGTTGTGGCATAGAAAAAAATAGTGCACGGAATAAGAGTTTATTTCACGCCAATGGGGTATTTAAATTTGTTTTTCTGCCACTCAAGTACCATTGAATGTTAAGCGTTCTATTCGCTCTTCCCCATTCATTTTCCTGATTCTCTCAAAAAATAAATGTGCCCTTTATCGATAATTCAATGATTTAATGGAACATGGTAAATTTTACTCGAACCTATTGATTGTTAGCTGTTTCGGTCCAGTTCAATTACTTCCCATTCAGAAAGTTTTTGTATGTTTTAAAGCCTACATGTGTCACCAAGATAATGAGTTTTGTTCATGAGAAGTAAACTCATTTGTCAGCCTATTGGAGGGCCACAGTAATCAGTTCTGATACTAACGGATGGTTATTGCATTAGGCTATGGACTTTGGGCTGTGTCTAGACCAGCCAGCCAAAGCTTAGGTGGCTACAATTCATCATGGGCCAATGAGGGTATGAAAACTAGGGTTTATGTGTGTGAAAAAACTGTACTTGATTAGGGGATTGGCTAAGAAATCTGGGGTGCACTAATACGAGCCAGTCCAGATAAAATGCCAGTAATTCAAGGGGTGGGGGGGGGGGGGTCGAAGGCTGAAACTCTTGCCATAATGTGTTCATTCCTGCATAGCCTGTGTGCCAAGATAAATGCGATTCCCTTAAGTAGCCATATTGGTTGGTTCTTTTTATCATCTAACCAATAACAGACTACCAACTGACATACATTAACGTGATGATATCCCCCTTTTCCCCAGGTGACATGTGGCTCGCCCCGTTATGATGCTGTTAAAATATGGAGCTCTGATTCCTAAGACCCACCTTGTAGCTGAACGTTCTACATGCATGATTATAATATATACGCTTATCAATAGCCAACAAGATCTACATGTATACACTATGTAGCCAACACTCTGCAGATGATCAGAAATGAGTATACTGATTTCAAGGGCTGTAAAGAACAACAGCTGCAATTTTGAGGTTCATAAGCAGTCTTCTAACACCCATAGTAATAGGTCGTCATACGCGTGGGGTTGAGACATCAGACACTCCCTGAGTGTGGAGTTTGACAGAACTAGTTCTTTTAAAGCCCACACGCGGTAATATATCGTCTGATCTCTCACCCTACTCGGATAATTACCCTTTTCTCTCATGTTCATTCATCAGTTTAGGTCTTAAACTTTGTAGTGTGGGGTATCTAATTTTCCACTTTTCCTCTCAGCCAAATAGAATAGTGTATTGTCAGTAAACATGAGAGAAATGTCATGAGTCACTCGGTGAGATGAACCAGGGTGAAAACTTCTTCAACAGCCAACCACAAGAAATAGTCCTATAACCAGGTCACATCTCATAATGACTTCTATATCCAGAAAAACAAAGGTGCACCTTTCTATATATTCCTGTGCCATTATTAGTCCATGGTAGTATTTCTACTTTTTCTTTCTTCCACCAATGATATCCGTTGCAGTGTTGTTGTAATGTTTCAGAATTAACCAACCAAAATAATGGCAAAATGTATGAGCATTCCCACAAAGTAATGCCGGTTGATGTTACTGATGAGAGATGGGAGAAGAATAATGGTGATAGATCATCTACATGTCTTCACTTGCTGCTCAATTTAACACAGTAGAACTGATGTTGTAACTATTTTAAAATTTGAATGGAAGAAAAGGGTGACTGGTGGAATTGGATAAAAGTGCTTTTACAATTTATTCTGGTGCTAAACAGATATATTACCTTGATTTATACTGAACTTTATTAATGTCACAGTTCAAACTACACAACAGTGATAGTGTCACCAGCATATCAAATATAATCTGAAAGTTTACGGTAATCTCATATGGATATGTTAGTAACAACACCTACATGGGGTGCATATTCCCAATAACTTGGCAATCATTGAATAATAAACCAGAAATATGTAGTTGCCTAATGTGAATAAATCAAATTGACGAATGACTCTGTCATTAGGGATATGTCAATTAAGACATTGTGATTTCTCAGGTGAACGGCTGCCATATCTTGATATGTTAATAACTTTGATGATGATCCTAAAAGCGAAGTGCCAACCAGAACAAGAGCAAATTATAGGTAACAAATTGATTCCATCTGATCTGACTTTTTTGTATCAGAGCTAAAAGTTTTGTTTTAGTTGTCAATTCTAACTTGATCATCAGGAATGCTCTTAACAATGATCAGTGGTATGAGTAATGTTGGGTTCCATATGAAAAAAAAACAAACATTATTATATTCAAGGTTTTGTTTGACAGACTAAGGAATACCTAGCATTTTACTAGGTGAACATAACATGTTTTGCCTATTTCAAATTGGTGAAGCTGCTACATCATCACGTGACAGGAAGAGGATTGTGGGAGGAATTGGAATGTAAACAGCCTGTTCTGTTTCTGACCACGTGGCAGGGGAATGATCAATGGCTTACTTACTGCTACAGTGATATCCGTATCTTAATTTAGACCACCTGGTGGACTGCCTTAAAGGTGTGTTATGAAGAGGTGTTTATGCAGGTTTGCGTCACTTTCAAAAGAAGGCTTGTGGTTGCGAAAAACTAGCTTTATTAGAGGTGGTCGCTTTACAGTAATCCACATATATGTAATTTGAGGTTCTACTGTAGTAGGGATTGTGTTGTGACAGCTTGTGCGAGCTTAAATGTAAGAGATGAAATACAGATGACTACAGCTTAATTAATAGCAGAACAAGATTGCTCTAGCGTCTTACAAAGGCGACGCATACGCGTAAGTGCTATATTAATACTAAAATACTCTGTGTTGGTCCTTCGTTCAACTACTGTGCTTATGTACGTACTCCAGCCGAAATTCCCCAATATCACAAATTGTTTTGTTTCATGCAGTTTTCAGAGTTTTCGAGTTTTCAGAGAAATTCATGACAACTAGAAAAGTATGCGTTTTACCAGGTTACTTAAAGAGCACAATTCATATGAACAGCTGTACAAAAGACTATAATATGTAGTACCGTGCGGAAGTTGTCTTCATATTGGTGTTGACGCATTGAATTTATAAGCATCAAAGATTATTTTTAAAACATGAATGTCCACCTGTTCACCAGTAAATGAGTCCAGCCAACATGTTCTCTGATCATGATGATCAGAGGGATTTAATCTCAACACAGATGTAACCTTATTAGTGATGATAATGATGGATTGAATTATCAACACCATAGACGCATAGAAACACAATTACTTCCCATTTAACTAATGGTTCAGTCAATACAGATCTATTCTATGCATGCATGTTGGTGTCCGTGTTGCGATGGTGGTGGATGTTGAGCAAACACATTACTAATAAGGTCAACATTTCCATGGTAACTTTACTCTAACCAGGTACGTGTAAGGCTAATGAGTGTTAATTAATCTAAATGTTATATAAACCAAAATACAATACCTAGGTTTACCTAAACATGCAATAACATTCTAGAATCTATATACAGGAAAATCTATGCAACACTCTCAAAAATGACATAATTTTTCACTCAACCAGGCATAATGTACTCAATTTCAGACCGAAACACAGTTAACCACATTATCTTTGGTGCGTTATGACACAATTTTGAATGGCTTTATGAGGCGAGAAAAGCCATTACCAGCTGCGAATAAGGTCACTTCGTTCTCTTACATGTCACAAAAGTACATTATCGTATGTATTTAAAACATGTTTTACCGGTGATATAAACATGAGATAAATCCTCGGGTGTCTGCACGAGTATATGAGTATATAACCCACATCTTGAATTACAATTACATTATGCAAGATTAATGCTTAGTTTTGTATAGTCTTAATTTAACATTTACATTTATATCAAACTTAACTAGAATACCGCAACACAAACTATACATTATGCTTTGCTTTAACGGGTCTGCAATTACTGCAAACCAAAGACACATTTGCATACACAATTCACCCAGGTCATTGTGACAAAAAAACACAAGAAAAAACAATACATGTATTGTCTGTATAAGTGCACAAAACCATTACAAGCTGATTACAAAGCTGATGCGTATTTTCATATGTCAAGGACATTATTACATCTCACTTATGCCATAGTTTCAGCCACGTCGAGGCTTCAGAGTGTCATCTTCAGCATTACTTGCTGTCACGCAACTCACACTGGGGTGTCAGCCTCGCCTCAGATGTGCTTAATGGGTATTGGAGTTAGTGGCCATTATAACAATGTCTTGTCGGTCTTTTATTTTCGCAACATATTAAAAAAGGTGCATTTTATATCATTAGGGATGTTGCAAATGTTGACACAAGGAAAGACGGTAGATGAAAATGGACAGTGCAAAGGCGTGGTGACTTCCCGTAAAAGTGGTACATGCACCGGACCACTTAGAAATGTTCGGGGGTAAAAAGGATAGATGACAAGGGACATAACAGAAATAGATATGTATCAGTACTGCCGCCAAGTGGGCAAGGTGGGCAGAGCCTAATTCCTGGGGGATTATAAGCTGACCATGTATGAAGATGTCTTTCAACGTTCAGGGAGGTTAGTGTAAGGATTAAGGCGCCTGTCTGCACACATATGACCGGTCTAGTATGAACAGAACGTCGTGAATTTGTAACCACAACTTTTCAAACTTTAACTGTCTCCAAATTATTTCACATCATCAGAATTGATAAATCTTAAACATCATTTCCTTACAGGCTGCTGCAACTCCTTACACCACTCATGATAAAAAACGCTTTTTAAGAGTGGTCTGAAAATCTACATACTAACCCCACACTAATCTTACCAGGAACTGCAAAACACCTGAAAATATCCCCATTTTTAGGACATTACGCAACACGATCAATTAGCAGCACATAATTACTGGTCTTTACCTTACTACAGCTGTGTATCACACACGCTACAGCTCTTTATACACAGTAATTGTCAGCAGCACTCATTTTTTACGGAGACGCTATTATGTTGGAGGTCTTGCTCTCGCGTATAAGTTGATGTTTAACAACCTGGTTAATGGGGTGGAGTGCTACAAAAAACATGTCATTTGCAGGTGCTAGTATCAGACAAAATAGAAAACATTTCCACACAGCGACTATTCTCCTTGGCTAATAAGTCTGCTTTCACAGCAGTCTTGTAGACGCAAAAAGCTGTTACAAAGACTGGTATACGTTATATGAATGGCGGTAACAGAACATCACAGAGAGGCAAAGTAGTATTTTATATGAAAGTGAACAGGGTAGCGCACGAAGAATATAGCACATTAACAACTTTGTATCTACATATTAAGAAAAATGCATTGACACATTTGTTGCTACTCTCATTACTACTGGATGGGGGAAGGCTATAAGTTGTCATGAAATCCCATATCCCTAAGTTTTCTTTTTTCTGTCCCCACACCCCAAATTTTATTTGCCTTTTTCCACATTGCACAAATATTCAACCTTTTTTCCACACCCGGCTTCCTTGAAATCACACATCCCTCTATCTTTGCCTCTCGTTCGGCCGATTCTCCCTACACCCCACTTCCTTATAAAACCCCACCCCTCTGCTTCCACTGTGTTTCATATATTGGTCACCATGTCTTTTAATGAGAGCATTGAAAAAAAACAAAAAAATAACCTCCTTACCTCAGTAGTCATCGTGAAACAGCAAACCGTGAGGTCTCCAAAAGCCAGGTTAATGATGAAAATGTTCACTCGGCTGTTGAGCTTCCGGTACTTGGAACATGTTAGCACGATCACGATTATGACATTGCCGAATAAGGTCAAGGTCATAATCACGGCCAACGTGACTATGCGCTGGATTACCTCTGGCGTCCAGATCTCGCCATGGTAGACAGTTGCTAATCCTGAGTTGAACGAGTCTCGCGTCATATTGATCAGTGACGCGTTACTGCAGTATGTAGTACCGTCTGCTGCAGTAAACGTTCCGTTGGTACTGCAATCCGCCATTTTGTTTTTGATGATTTGTTGGTTGTGAGTTTAGTAAGATATTGTTCATGGCGTGGTATCCATGTTAATACCTGACATGATCACTCATTGATAAGTTTGTTTTACGCTACTGACTAATGGATATGGGTTTTTCTCACAGATTAACTGCCAGTGCTGGTTGATTCTGAATTGAATGCAAATGCTACAACATATCCTCTGAAGATTAGTATCTGGTTTCAATATTGTCTTTCATTTTATTTTTTTCAAAACCTTCATCACAAACCATAACCAATAGATCCACAGTTTATCTATGCCAGATACCTCTAAATCTATATTCCATTATAATTCAACCACGTATATTCTTTATACACCAACTTCAAAAACAGGTCCAACGTGTGCCACTTTCTGTTGCTCTATAAGATTCCGACCTCTATCCAACCAGAGGAACCTACAAAAAAGAAACATGCCACATTAATATAATCTGATATCTTAGTTTAATTAAAGAGAGATTAGGCTACGCTGTCCCTGAAGTTAATACATGGAATGCTTACAAAGGACGAATCCATACCATCGCCAATAAGCCATAGAAAACTTCCCATACGCGCTGGAAGCTTGTCAACTTGCTTTTATTAGAGAATGTGAACTTGTGTCAGCTTATTTAGAATGTGTTTTCCGTGTTGATCAAAGGACGTTTTTTGCTGACTATTTGTATCCCTGCGAATGGAACACTAGTAATTTGTGAAAGGACTTAGTGCATCATGGATTTGCACCAGCCGAATGTATCAATTATAGAAAGTTTTCATTGCCACTATTTTCGATTTGGGTGCATGACCTGCCGTGCATATCCATCATGTGTGCTCCCTACATTGGGCTAAAGTTGATAGTCCGTTTTTGAGTCATTTTACCTGTAAAGATGACACATTGGAAAGTCCATATCATAGATACAAGACACACTCATATATGGGTATAAAAAAGTGACAGAACTTTTGAAATGTCTGAAGAAAGAGACATGGAAATAGGGCACGTTTTCGGGACCCCATGTATGGACCTCTAAGCGGCTTTATAGATAGAGACCAGAAATGAGGGATGGAAGTTGCACTTCCGCATGCTGGAAATACTCAGGCGTTTGGGGGTCTTCAGGTAAGACGTAAATGTGAAGGCGTTTTACGATGGATGGCACCGACAATGCAGCTAATTTTTCGATTTATCAAAATATAAAATTAATTTTGGAATATTATTGATAACAACAGAGGGCAGGACTCAAAGTGGTCTCAATGGAAATGTGGTTTCTGTGCAGTGTAGTCAGGCTACTAAACATGTTCATATCGAAGAGATTGTTTACATACATAGGTGGTCTTAACTGAGGATGGGGCTGCACTTACCAAAACAAAAACAAATAACCAGAAAAAGGTGACACATTTATTTTGCACTAGCATTCCCACAATTATCAGTACCGCAAATCATAACATAAACCGCAATTACAATTCAACCTGCAACATTGCAGCCATCATCACTCAATACAAAAAGGCCAATGAAAATCGAGAATGAGCCTTTTCAAAAATCTTGGCTTTTGCCACATGGAACATCCATCACTTTGCCGTGACAGTTTCTGACATGCGCAAAACCCTAAAGAGACAGGTTTTAGCCATCAGTGGACTGGCGTGAAACCCAAGGGGTTCCATTATCTGCCAGGTCAAGCTAGAACTACGCTTGTTAGTGGTAATCAATTCACATTAGTATGGGCATATGGTTTAGCAAAATGAATGAAATACAACGACTACGATTAAAACAACGACGACGACCATAACAGGAGCAGCAGCAGCAGCAGCAGCAGCAGCAGCAGCAGCAGCAGCAGCAGCAGCAGCAGCAGCAACAACAACAACAGCAGCAACAACAGCAGCAGCATCATGTACACTGGAACATCTATTTGGATCACCTGTTAGCTTGCTTCAGCTGGCCCCAATCATATGTGGAGATATTCCATGAAAGAAATTAATCATACATATAGTTCTTTTAGAGATTTCACCTTGCAAACAGGTATGAATATACACGTGGTCTCTTTTATAAAGTTGATCTTCTTAATTGAAGGGTCCACACTCAGTTTGGGTGCATTGCAGTTACTATTGTTTAATTATGAATATTTGTCTTGGAACCATAAAGAACCCCAAATGAGGGCGCCAGCAAGTAGAATTGAACTAGATCTTCCCCGGAGATCGCCATTTTGAGCAGCAGAGCACATGGCTCGCGTGTTTGAGAGCACTTTACAGCTCTTTACATCTCTGATTTCATGCAATCTCTATTATTGTTCATTAATGGACAGAATGTGGATGCAACGTCAGATTTCATGTTACATGAGCATTGTCATTTTCTGGTGACTGTCCTCTATATATAATGGGTTTGATTCAATATGAGCTTTGACAAAGGATTTGTTGTCTGAGTCATGAGACCTAGGAGTGGTGACCATGAATGTGTTTACAAGCTTTTATGTAACGGAAGGACAATGATTTCTGAAGGTTATGGATGTATTTGAATCATATGCTGAAGTATAATCAAATAGAGGTGATTGTCATACATATGGTTAAATTGGACAAGATACCAAAAGGGTCATGAATCCCAATGGACCAGAAATGGGAAGCCTCAATAATGGGAAACCTATTTTGAAGTCAAAGTTATGTACACAATTGAAGTTTCCCTTTGACTATATATGTAAATGTGTATATGCTTCTAAAGATTACAACACCGCATCTTTGGCAAGAGCAATGGATATGTTAATCCTGACGAAATTACCTTATTAACTTGTGAGGTTTCTATTCCCCTGATGAATCAGTCAATTTTCAAAACTCTAAAGATTGGTTTTTGAACTATGGACTACGGACACAACACTGACGTATTTCACACATAAATAATAACAGCAAAATCCAGACGAAGGCTAACCTCTCTTTTAAGAGCACCCTGGGGCTAGCCCCAATGTGTCTGATTACAGAGGTAGTCTTTTTGTCGGGGTTCGCTTTTGTCGCTTTCTGAATGTCTTGGACTGTAAAAAATGCACAGAGATGTCTCTTTATAGATGCCATCTTACATGGATGTTCTACTGTATTCTGTTGGCAAGTTTTGCAAGTGTCAAAAGTCATCTTTGAAAATTGATTGATGACTTAGGGGCAAAAGTCACTGCTTTGTCATTATGACAACGTGGAGATTGGCCCCACACAAGGCAGAACGGGCTGTTCAATGCCAGCCTTGATCAACGGTAATTGATGTTGGAGCAGATCAGAGATTTTAATTATGTTGATTCTGTGTAATGTGGTGGTGCCATGTAAGGGGAAGATAATTGGAGAAGCAACCTAAAAGTAACAAAATACAATAGAACGTCCGGCAGTCTTCCTCTTAAATTTAAAGGTTTTAGGGGCTAAATTTTATGATGGCACAGTGTTATTGAAAATAAAACTTATATGGTATGATTTTCAGCCTCAGCTAGCCTTCCACTATAAATTTGTATGAAAATTTCAAACCCCTTTCTAGTGTTTTATAAATGGTAGTTTCCATACTTGGTTGTTGTGCAATATGGTTGTCATTTGAGACATGCATTATTGAAAAGTATTAAAAACAAATTATGGAATTTGGTTTATGAACACCTGTCAATTCAGCATTGTTTTGACCAACTAAACTGACAGAAGTTGATGCTAGAATAAGACAAAGTAGACACTGTACACTGTCCACATTGGTATATAAAGACACAGACAGGTTTTTAAATGGTATAATTGCAATTCCCCCATCTAGTAATTTTGTCCTAATGCACACTGCACTTTTGGAGATGAACATTATTGACTACCACACTGAGACTTTAGAAAAATGTATTACATTTCAAAGTCCATGCACATTGACAACACATAGTTACTCTTGTCGAAATTCTAAGTGCTCACGAGGCTTTCCAATATGAATTGTTCAATAATAAGATAGTAATGAACTCTATATCGTTACTACATTAATTGAAAGGTAAGCTGCCTGTGCAGCCTACCAACAAGGAAATATCCTACCGATTGCAAGAATATATATTTCAGGAGTTGGAAGTTAAAACATAACTTCCTCACATTTAACTTACATACATGTAGCTTATCATATTTATGCAGTAGCGTGGGTAGTTTTCTGAAGAACTAATATATCATAACTGTAGTTAAAATGCAGGTATTGTACGTGGCAAGGATGCCCACGCATACGGCAAAAGTTCAAATAAAGACCCCGTATCTAGGCAGACCACCTCTATAATGAGACCGTTCCTCACGGTCTAAAACCTTCATAAGGAGGCCGATATGAGCCTCCATAAAAAGACCACCCCTCAATTGAGGTCAGTCGCACGAGCGGTCTTAATATACACGTTGCATTGACCATAATGTATATGTACATGTATGACATCTTTGCACACAGGCGATGGCATTGCTATTCTTATTCACTATGTCCAGGCTAATTTTGCATAAATGTCCTGAATGTACAAATGAAACTGTTCATTGCTGACCACTGCATTCTAGCTAGAAAAGTCTCCACAAGTCCCCTCTTATTACCAGTATGCTTTGTTATTCTGACATGATTGCGATGTATTATATTTAAATAACTTTAGATGTAAGTAATAAATTACTAAACATTACTAATTATCTCTCACCCACCGTTACTAAATACATGTGTAGCTTTTATTTAGCCAAAAAGCACATAAAGAATTTATCCATTTGGGCCTAATTTATCGAATTAAAAGAGATTACATGTTAAATTGATCGATGGAAGCTTTTGATAGTCTTTGATCAAGCAAATTAAAGCGTGTGTAAAGGAAAGTTGGTCAAGGTTACATAGTCTCCTGGCAGAGTAGGAAAAGGTCAAATATACATGCGCAATGATTGAAAAGCAACAAGCCTTCTGTGATTATTTCTTCACTGTGTCTTTCTCTATATCAATGCATCTGAATTAATGGATCGGTCAGGCCCTCTGTAAATCTAAAGGCCGCAACTGTTTCCAGTATAGAATTGGATCCAAAGTTCCAAATATACAGCTGCAGATGCAGATGATTCCCCATCCACCTCAACAAAACTATAATCATGTCCATATCGGTGAGCTTCATTCCAGAGGAAACCCATGTAATGCAACGCAGCGCTCCTCACATTTCCAAAGAACCTGGAGTTGCCAAAGAACACAGGTTCCACCGTATACTATGTGGATACCCGCCGCTGAACCCACAGTATACCTAGGTAAATACCAATAATCTTTAATCAAAACTCATCTTCTTAGAATTGCCTTTGATTAATTAATGTTTTTATATTATGTTGATATTATGTTAATTATGTTTTGTCAAATTATGCTTGTTGCGTATCTGTTTTTATCTGTTTTTATGATTCTTATTATGCTGTGACAGTATTTTATTTAATTGCTAATTGATTCTATATCATCTAAATTATGTCGTATATTTTTAAATGTTCAGCGCATTAGGCTGTCGATTTACAGGAAATGCGCTTTATAAATAACTATTATCATTATAACTCCCACGGATCTGCCTATAATCATACAGATATCAATCCCAAAGATTTGCAGTTAATATCACTAGATAAGATCATCATAGTGATAGCTATAACAATGAAAACCTGAAGTGTGCAGAATATGAGCGTTACACCCTAGCACGTGTTCAACTTGTGCTCAAAGACATTATCACACTTTAAAAACCCCACCCAAACAGTGTTATCGCCAGCCAAGCTAGGTCCTGCGTGTAAAGAGTTAATGAAGCCTGGTCTCAGATGGCATCAGAAGAGATTACATCACTCCCAATGACGATCAGTGCATGGATACAAGCTAATTGAGATAAAGTCCCATCTGGAGATCCCAATCCCCCTGTCCATTCGATTACTCTGGATACAGACTCGTAGTCTGTCTTTGTTCTGTAATAATGGGTCCAGAATGGGGCATTGTTAGAGCAGAATGTGGGGGTGACATTGTTAATTTCTTACCACATATTTTAGGCCCCTCCAGGTCTGGTGATAATATGTGATATGTGCAGTGATGAGGTCATACTTGTTTATTTTCCACTATACGGTACTTATACGGTGGCAGTGATAATTCACAAGCTCGCAAAACAAATAGATATGTCTTAAATTATTTGTGTTATGTGGGCGTAGACAGAAGACTAATTCAAATTGGACACTTAGCATTCTAAGTGGCAATCTTTGCCCTATGAATAGCCAATGGTAGAAGTTAATGCGTTTCTTTGCATAGAATCGCTACCCATGGAATAGCGAGGATTGCATAATTAAGCATATTTATATACTTGACAAATGAAACTGTCTGGACGGTGATAATGGCATTGTGAATGTTTAATTTTGACTGTATTGCTGTGTTGACATAACACAATTGGGTATATATTAAAACTTGCTACAAACCATGACGAGACCTTTGAGTTGTTAATAAAGTAAACGTTTTCCCGAAGTGTCATTTAAGCTACATGTATATTAGCCGCTTCCGGTATGTAATAAACTAACAAAACATTTACCATATCACTCCTTTGTTGTTTTTTCTATAATTTCTGTTTTTTACAAGGGCGGGGGGTGTTTTATGAATAAAGGTTACTTTTCAGCAATTTGTTTTCAAGGTGTCATTTGTGGCATCAGACTATCATACACACTATACAAAAGGTTAGCCCAACATTCTTTTGGCGGAGACTGCCCTCATTTTCCCTTGAAAACACTGATTGCCTGTGGCCAAAATATGTTGCCTCCCATCTTTGGCAATCCTGTCTACAACACTGAAGTGGTTTATTGAGTTTTAATTTTATTTTATAGACTCTTAATGATCATTTGGGGAAGAACATAAGTTACAAAGTTTGCAAACGTTATTACATGATAAATAGTAAACCGTTGAAAAAAGGAGACTGAATATGCAGTGCACATGTACAAAATAGTGTAAAATGTACTGTAATAGACTTTTATGCTCACCAAGTGTATCGTAACTGGAGAAGAGCTTGTCCCTCTTGGCCATTGATGAACGTTTATAGTTTCCCAACTCAAGTATCATAACATGAGGGTCATTATTCCAGAACATACAGTACCCTTGTGGGTTCATAAAGTCAGCCCATTGTACACATACATGAACAGTTCATAATGCTGTGTTGCTATATAAAAAGTGGATGATCATGTGGGTCCCTACGTAATTTGATCGTGATTTGCTGTTGTCTTGTTAAAGATCTTAGAGCATTCGTATCCAGTCCTCCATTTCACTTGTGTTAGCTGCTCTTAAAAAGCGAGTGACATTACACGGGCAAATGTTTTAGTCCATAAGTAATTGATGTACTCTTTCTTTAAGAAACGCCTATATTAAAACATAAAACTTCTTCCAAGCGATTCAAATATCCTGTTATTTAATTAGATAAGTGGCATCTGACGAATGGTGTTAGCATTTTTTCATAAATCTTTGCATAGCTTGGTGTTGTATGAGCTTCTCAGAATATACAATCGCAATCGGAATATAGTTTCATACAGTAAGCGTCAATAATTATATTCATATAATGATATTAATTTTATTGCAACCGGAGAATCGCTGATTGTACATAACACTCATGCTTTTATTAGCAGTCGTTAATGTGCACTTGTAATCGTATATATCATTATGGTACAACTTTTCTAAAGAAAGCATATTTTATGATTTCATGTAATCAGATACATGCACATAATTAGTGTCTAAAATGAGGCCAAATAATACTCATTATACATTATTATCATTGAGTGAATCATCAGCATAACTACAATGGTAGCAAGGATATTTACCTATAGTAATGTTAGCTCGGAGTCTAGTTAAACCCTAGTCTATAATTAACGAGTGTTTCTTTCCTTTACCAATGCAATAGGAGATGAGAAAGGATTCCATAGAAAAATGTGATACAACATTTCAAAACCATGTCTATGAAGCAATAAAATGTGCACTTTATCCACGCCCACTCAACTATGATTCGGTTTGAGCATTCGGGACTGTCTGACTGACTTGGACTAACACAGCTTAATTACACCAATTCAAGATATAATGGCGGATGATGATGTCTCCAGGGATTTCCTTGATAAGTAGCATTATGAAAGATCACTAGTAAGGGCCTTTCAGACACGTGATTCCTGTTGGCAACGTATATAGAACAGTGCCATCTTGTAAGTGTAATATTACTAATTGGATATATAGTGTATCGTGAATCGGGTTGGCACTATTTATATGTTGACAATTTGACCTGCACATGTCTGTATTTAGCATATGTAAGCCCACACCATTCCGTGTCCACGCCAGCACATGTCACTCTTAATAGCAGACATTCAAAGCATTCGTTGTCTTAGCACAAGAGACACGTGGTCAAACCGGAAGTCGTATGCGTCACTCATTGAATGCGTCATTGAATCTACCTGCAACTATATATGCCCCACGATGGTTTGAAATCCTCTAAATCAATATCGCTGAAAAACTGCTGTCAATCATTCCAACAAGTGGTATATGTATACACCGCTCACATAAACGAGGATTATGTATAATAAATTGTCAACATTTATTCTCTTTGCTATAGTTCTTAAAACAATTGCATACACATACTGTCATGCCGTATACCTACAATCATTCAGTCGTTGATCTAGCAAGGGTGGTAACTGGGCTGAAACCTGCATCACTACATGTAGTCCAACAGTCAACAAGCCAGACAGCAAGGCAAACAGCCATCCACGCAGCCACCCACCCTCCCAACCGACAAACTAACCAACCAAACAAATAATCAAACAAACACATAATGCACAGCCCGACTTTTGCTATATTTGCTCAACTCAGTAAGAGTGTCTTCCATAAACCTGTGTAACAATCCTACTAAGGTTACCCTGCATGTCACCAGGGATTCCTCTGAGTCTTCATCACCAGTAATGTACTACAGGTATCTAATTTAGATAAAATCTGTTGATTGTGTTATACTCAAGGTCAAGTCTATAGAAAGCAAGGCCAGGAAAGACGTGATTCAATCAGTGTTATTACGTCAATGGAGTTTGTAAGGTATTTGGTCTCCTTTCTTCACAAAGTTGAGATTGCCAAGGTGCGATATTCATGCAAAAAACACATGGTACAACTATTTTTCAATGCCCATACCTGTATAACAATGTCATTATACAGTATATTACGTCGTATGTCTCAACGCTGAAGAAATATGGCGGATTTCATGGTGCATAATCCAGTTGTAGAGATTAAATATTATTTAGTATATGAAACATTGGGTTTCTCTCAAGCATCAAGTACAATCGACAAAGTGGGGAGACATTTGTATCTCTCAATATGTGTAAGGAAAATCCGGGGTAATATGAGCAAAATGAAGTATGGCTCAATCTGGGTCTATCGAAGACTTAACTGCCGCCCACACCCTCCCTACCCTTCCTTCTGGCCGACATTATCCTCATTTCATCTGGATCCCGAAATCCCATACCCCTACCACCCCCTAGCATTCATGTAAGTGCTAGAGCCACATAGAAGTTAATTGAAACGCAGCATGAATGTGTCCATGTGGTTGTCTGACCATTCGTATAACATAGACTAAGCATGGCGAGTCTTCAAAACAGGAAAAAAATGTTTACAACTGCCCTATTTACAGCTGTTTTAACATCAAACACTGTGCTGGTTTTAAACTGAGCCAAACATGAGAATGTCCAATAGTCTACCCAAAGTGCTCGCTTTGCAAACTTCCCCGCCAGTTGATTAGATTAGTGGCCCCTTTTATATGGCACACCTGGGTCTAAAAATGTATCCTCATATAGTTCTGTCTGCCTATTTGATTCAAAGAGGATGGAAAGTGGCTCTTGCAACGCATATATCTGCAAGATAGTGCAGTAGCAGATCACCCTTCTGGAGTGATTTTTCTTGATTTTGACATGGTCTTGGTGGCTCTGGCTTGGGAGGCACGTAGTCCATACAAAAACCCCATCCCCTTTTTCGAAATCATGGATCGGCTAATAAGGTGAAATGATACCTCTCGAACAACGTAAACAGCAGCAGCAGCAGCAGCAGCAGCAGCAGCAGCAGCAGCAGCAGCAGCAGCAGCAGCAGCAGCAGCAGCAGCAGCAGCAGCAGCAGCAGCAGCATACCAGCCAAACAACCGAATTAACAATTCAAACTTGCCAAACACAAAACAAGAAAACTCAGCATGCATTTTTCAACAGTCCTCAAAACGAGCAATTCCACGCCAATTTTCAACCAATAAAGACCATCAAACAGCCGCGGCCTTGAATCGAGTTGTTGTTAGAGTTCAGCTTAAAAGAATTTGCATCTCAAATCAAGAACCAGTTTCTCAAAGGGCAAATTATATTGAAATTCAACAGCACGCATCTGTTTTTGGCGCCAACCAGTCAACAGCAGACGACTGTCTGTGAATCGAGGCCTTTGAGCATGCGCAGCTGGATTTGCGACTTGTGAATGGCACCGCGTCGGAAACTATCACTGTGGCGTGGGTGTGAAACGATGGGAAGCAAAAGAAGCCGGGATTCCTGCCAGGTAGGGAGGACACGCGATTGTGTGGAAAATTGATCGTGCGAATGGTGTCAATAGAGAGGAACTGGTTGATCTATTTAGGGGTTTTGTTTATGCTTTCAATTGAGATGTTTTAATTTGATCACTGGACTATGGGAAATGAAACCAAAGTGGCATGCATTTCAGCCGACACTTTATTCCACTTATGTTAGCTTTGGGTTTCATCTGGGGTTATCTGTACTATAAGCTTGGGCCAATGTCCCTTTAAGTTACGGGGTTTATTGCACGCACCTTGATTATCAACCACCGTGAAAAATATCTCGTTACAGATATAATAGTGGAATTGTGTCTCCAACATGAAGGTTTTAGTAACGATATATAAAATTTGCATTATCCCTACTTAATAGGTAAGCTTATCCCTATTAGATAGGTATTCCCATGGTGGAATTTTGCTGTATATAAAAGAAGAACACTTAGTAAACTGAAATAGCCTTTCTTATTTGCACAAAAAATGTTCCAATTGTTGGCCAACGGTTTGCCACGTTAAGTGAGAACATGTTTGACGGTTTTATACCTCTGTAGTCAAGGTGTGCACACGTTTGAATGTCGGTTCAAATTATTGACACAGATATTGTATTGTATTTGTTTATTTCGCATAAAATGCACAGTAAAATGTCCCAGTACAGATTAAAGTTTAGTTACAGATTAGTTAAGAAACATATTTTAATGTAGATGTATTCGCCAATTCACGGGGTGACTATCAAATAGAACTATACAATATGCAGCAAGCAAAGAATATTTCCATGTAAAATTTTGATATATAGATAGTCCAAATAACACATACATAATAGTTTTAGCCCTTTTAAACACATCCTCAGTTTGAGGCATGTCATTTGCAATTTTCGAGCCTCATATCTCATTTTCTTAAAGTCCCACATGCCCGGTTTTCGGCCTTTCTCCACATTTAGCTTACTTATAACACTCACTCCTATTGATTTTCTAGTTGTTTTACTCTCATAATCTAAGACATCGGCTTTTTAATTAGTTTTGCACGTTTTGTAAAACCTGCCTTTAAGACTGAGTCTTGTCAGCAATAAAATTGTAAGACAAAATGATGGAATTCAGCTTCAATATTTTGAACTGCCTGGTCATACCTAAAATGTGCACGTTTGGATCACAGTGAAGATGCTAGATAATGAAGTTGTTCGTAGTGGGCAATTATTGTACACTTTCTCTAAGTGAATTATGATGTCCACGGGACAGTCAGAAACGGACAACAGTAATTTGATTGACTGTGAATGGCAGAAAGGTTTACATTGTACCGCTTCATCTTGTTATACGTTTTTACTCTATATGCATTTTCTACTTTATAGGATTGTACAAGCAAACAACGAACTGAAACTTATGGTGTTATCATCACCACAGTTATACAACTTATGGTTTTAGGAGAGCTCAGCACCAACACAATGCAAATGAGGTTCCGTAACACAGTTACCAGATCACTTCATCATTTTGCATGATAGCTCCAAGAGCTTGCCACATTTCTCTTCTCACTGCCAAAACAATCACCAGCGGCGTTTGCCATGTTACAGAAACAAATCTTTAACTCTATAGCTCAAGTTCGATCTAAAAAATTGACAACACTTGTGAATTCTAAAGAGAAGGCTGAGATCATGTTTACAGATATCGTGACAGCAAAGAACAACTACAATGCATGGTAGATTTGTTTGCTTTAAAAAGTCAATTTGTTTGAATGATATGCAATCTGGCGATTTGATAGCAATTATGTCAATAGGATGCTATGTCTTCTCAAAAAGACGTGAAGTCAATGTTTAAAGTATACTTAGAGCTGCACACTATGTATAGAAAATATGATTGATGCATGATGCCCACAATATGCATGATTGTGAGAGATATGACTGTTTTTTCACACACTTTTCATAAACACTATAGAGTCTACACAATATATTGAGTGGTCGGCGTTTATGTGTAGACACATCTCTTTATTTCAGAATTCGGTTATCAGGGAATATAAGAAAATATGAACAAAACACATAATATAACCCATCTGCTTAAACATTCATTGAGATATTATTACACATATTGCTACTGAATACTTGAATACTTTAGTTTCAAAATGTACCAAACCCAACCTCCTATATGAGCGCCAGTCTACAGTTCACAATTCCTCATCTCCCAAAGTTACAGTGCGGTGGGAATGAGGTATCTATTATGGAATAAGTCAATATATTCGCGAATGAACGTCTTAACAAATGGCCAGTAGCAATATCAAACCCCGGCTATCAAATAACAGAGAAGGCTATGTCGGTGAAACCGGCTGGATTGTCATTCACATATATCTTTAAATATAAGTTCATATGGATTAAAGTAAATCTTTAAAACTAGACCATTTTGCAAATGGAAAACCTCTACAATGTTGCGATCCTGAGTAAAACTTTCATAAAGTTACGGTATTGTGAAACTCCGTAAATAGGCAACGTCTCATTTTAGTGCAGTTGGGCCCCCAGCCCCTCCCACCCCAGCCCCCCCACCCCCTTCTTGAAAAGGTGGCACAGTGCAATAAAATGAAACATGCTACTAGTGAATGGTTCTACCTTCTCCAAAATAAGAGAATGACAAATTCCTGCACTCATTCAGTTACGTGATTAATGGATACTTGGCACCTTTCACAGCCTTTGAAAGGATTCATGTAAAATGCAAGTGAAGGTGGGGGATAACGCAAGAATGCAATAAGTCAAAACATCAAGCATCGCAAATTGGTTCTTTTAGACTGCATCGCGAGAGGAGAGTTTTCTGTTTTGTTGGGCTAATGAATGAGATTGCAAGAAATAGCACATTTGCAAAGTCGTGGCTCTGGTTAGTCAAACTTTTGATGTTAAAGGAAATGGTAATGTAGCCGCCATGAGCTCGGCAAATTTATATGTATGCATATACAGTGCAATGGCATGCAAGAGTTCGTGTGAGCGAACGAGTTCAGGCAAATGCACGAAGATTAGATGTCACAAACTATATGTGTACCTACATATCCAGTGCATTACATTATCAAACTTTAACGAATGAGGAAAACAACACTGAATTCTGGTGCAGTCCACACATTCAAGATCATCAACAGAAATTGAATGACTTTGACATTTGATGTCTTACAAGTTATAGCGAAACACGTAGGCCAAGTTACACGGAAGAGCATTTGGAGGACCGCTTTACAGACTTCTTGCTGAGGGTTCAATGGTTCCGGAAAGACTGGTAAATGTCATATAAAGATCACTAAATATTCCAATACGTCACTACTATATCACATAATGGGGTAACACTTTATTGCCTTCTAGGATGTTTTTCATACACTTGTTATATCACCATAAGTGCATATGCATGGATTTTAAAATGAACCGTTCAAGGGGTGATAGATCTCAAAAAACAAGGGGCCTTGATTTCTTTTCTGTAAGAACATTGTCGCTGACTATTGCTGAAATGTTCTTAAAGACAATGATGTTTGAAGAAAAATCCGTGTGAAGAGTTAATGCGACAGAACATAAATATGATGTTGAAAGTTTAAGAGGTGGTCATTTCTAGTTTGAAACCTGTTTCCACCTCTGGTTATTTAATTAGCAGCATTGATAAAAGGATTGACTACATGAAAAGCCAAATACACTGAATATCTATTGACGGGTCCCTTATAGCTTTCTTTTCATGTGTTAATTAGATTATCCATCTTATCCAGGTGATTTGTTCAACATCATCTGACACACTTGATGTTAAAAACAGTGCACTTATTTTTAGCCATTTAATGTTATCCATTTCACTGTTACCGACACTTAAACATTCCGTTGGACAGTTCATTTTACCTATATTGGACATTTGCTATGCACTACCTGAAAATAGTTGTCTACATGACTTTGACTACCCATGTACATTTGTAGCTATTACCCTTATATAATGCTATTTCGCCTTTGCAGTACATCATGCAGGTGTCGTCATATTATCTAATGCAATTCAACTAAGTTCTTTTTAGTATTTTAAAACAAATGTCCGAGCATTTATCTGGTTAATTCAATCGACTTTTAGATACACAATTTAATGTGGACGCATCAGTCTTGTTCTACAAATTAAGGTAAATGAAACTAATGTTGGACAACCTAAATACAACAGGGTGATTGAGTATTCTGGATAATTGCATTTGAACAGTGTACACCTCTAACTCCAAACGCTTAATTGCAAAACTTTTAAGTGCTCTCCTGACACAAGAATGTGCATTCTTGAACTTGCCACAACATGGTAAATACAACTGTCTACAATACTGTGTGACAGGCGTAGAAAGACTGCAATCATGTGACTTAATTAATTAATAATGTCAATCTCACATTGAAGCAAACGTGGTTTTATAGTCTGCATTCCAAGAATAGAAGAGTAGGGTTTGACGTCCATGTAATCAATTTTGTAATGATTTTCTTCTTTTTTCAGAGGTATTTTAATGTGATTTCTAATTGAACTAAGAGTGGTTTTATACTCTAAATGAGCTCTAAATTTTGTTGGGAAAAATGTATGACACTGGAATTATCCAATAAAGTGTTTAATGGGTGTCTAAAAGCAATTCTACACTTAAACACCGTGACTTGTAAATGAACAAATATATTGCAGTACGTTCATCGAAATTCTCGGTACGGGCAATAAAACGCTGTATGGGTCTGTCTTATTTTGTACATGTAATTGTATAGTGTTATGTCTAACATTGATAGTAATGTATTGGTCTGTTGGATTGCTGTAAACATGGTAGACATTGATTTTGCAATCCATAATCTGCAGTGATCGGATTATCTTGCAATTAATTCTTAAAACTTATTGACTATATGTATCCTTGAGGTATATTGTCTTGTGATTTCATCTTCACATCTTCCCATCAGCATGGGACATTGCATAAATCATTATCCCGTCTAGTACATGGGCGATAATTTACGGTCCATTGAAATTGACCATGTAGACCTTGGATTAAAAATAAACTGATGATTAGTCTGGGTGTACACTTTACTTATGTGTGGTTCTCACACATGGTATCATATACCCGTGTTGTGATAAAGAAATTTTCGCTGCTCTGATATGTGCACCCCAGATATTCAAGACCCACTCCTATCAACAGAAATGGGTTAGAAGCCCCACCCCCAATCCCCACCCATAGTATTGTATGCCCCTGTAACCACCTAACAATATTTCTTGTATTCTAATGCACAGCAAGAACGGGACGAAGAGGAATATTTGTGAAGGCCAGACTGACTGTGGCTCAGGCAAAGTTTACTTGAGTTAACACTGTAAATATACATGCAATTACACAGCACATGGATAGAATTTACTATCGTAAACTTCATCTGTATACTACGAGGCTGTAAACAAAATGATGTTTTTCCAATCTACATTCTAAATATGTATTTGTGTGTGTTTCCCAATGTATGCCAGAGAGTAGACCGTAGAAATTTACATTCATTTTACAACATCCCATTAACGTGTGTGTGAATGAAACAAACGGTTTCAAGTAAGTGAGGTCTTGCACACAAATAGAGTGTATAAGCTAGTGCTTTACAGCCATTCATTGGTAACCACATCACATTTTAACACACATAATTTTATTTCATAATGCAAACGTATTCAAGTTAAATCAGGAGTGCATACATTCTATTCTGTAAGGATATTACTACTACTACAAATCTGTTATAATATTTGAGTTCATACACGAAAAGGCATGGTGTAAAATGGAATTTGGGGAAATGCTGAAAAAGAGGAATATGAGAGAACGTCCAAAGATGCGTGTTGGTAAAAGAATAAAAAAGAATGATGTTGGATTTCACGGAGGTGGATACAAGGAAAGGGCTAACAATTGTTGGACATAGAAATATATTAAAATAAAGAGGGATGCAGGAAATTAGACCAACAAATGGGATTTCGTGACCCCGTATAACCCCCACTACCTATGCAATATGTGTAGTCACTAATATCATTATGCACTAACATAGTTGAAACAAACCACCATTAATTACATGTTTGATGGTTGACTTCATTGGAGTCTAGATATTAGGGGTAGTGGTGTCAGTGGGCTATTATACCAATTACTGCGGTGTCACCATTGATAATTGTTGGTAAGAATACATAGCAATCAAGAAAGTTAAAATGAGTGGCTTATTACAAGGGACATCTTTGTGAGGTAACCCTATTGTGATGTTCTACTGTATTCCGTATTTTAATACCTACTTCCC
Source organism: Streblospio benedicti (assembly GCA_019095985.1). Lineage (NCBI taxonomy): Eukaryota > Metazoa > Annelida > Polychaeta > Spionida > Spionidae > Streblospio > Streblospio benedicti. The sequence goes on from CM032663.1 coordinate 49,638,302, forward strand.
ACAACCACTTCATCAATTGCTTACTAATAATTGCACATCACTATTGTGTATGCACATTATCAATCAAAATTAATGACATTTTCCATCGAGAGATAATATGCCATTATCACGCTCTCCAATTAACTCTGATCTGTAAATGTGTTACATTAATAAATTGACGATAATGTATAATGTGGCAAAATCAATGCTCAGTTTTTCTTACTTGGCAATGTAAGACCGTACGTTTGACATCTGCCTGAACATTTCGGCAGTGGGGCTTCTGATCGAATTTTAAGAGCAAGTTCCACGACATCAACGGTCCTTGCATCACGGCTATATGCTGGGTACATAGCATAGAGATAATGACAATGTGTATCACCTTGCTTTTAAGCCGCCTTGCTTTTATAGTGATGCTGAACTGCCATATCAACATTCTGCCTTCAACTTTGCACCCTACATTCCAATGAATTTAAATTAGATGATATCTAGTTATTGGAACTGTTGATCAAGTTAACTTAAGATAAACAATTAAGAAACGCATCATTTAGACCTTCAAAGTTTTGAATGGCATTGTGTCACAATTAGCTATGGCATTTATATGAATAGATATATAAGATTCTTGAAATTCGGTGTGCAGCATGTGGTCGCATTTGATTCTACTCCCTTTATTCTATTTTTAGTGGCTTATCTTTTAACGTGGTCTAAAATTTTCTTAAAATAAAAAAAACTGCTAGTCCAATATGAATAGAAGAAATCCAATGAGTTTGTTAAAAACAATAACCCCATTTGCCACTTAGCTGACGGCATTTCAACCCAAATTGTACATCCGGATAAACTCCTGTTGGGTGGTGGCCAGCACCATTGTTATATATGGACAACTGCATTCAGCCCACTGAAACAATTGCTCATTGACAAGACCAGCAAGGAAGTGTGAAAGAAACTATTCACTCTTTCTATGAATACAGCCGAATAATCATGCATAATACAGCACTGCCATTCACACATCCTATCACATTATGCCTCGAGTTGATTGGCCAGCATTGACAACGTTGGATGTTCAAATAATGGTTAATTCTATTGAACCATTGAGTGTCCTGCTGTCAAATTTCCCTAATCAAGCAAGCCCGTTGACTTAGGCATAGTATGCAAATTTATGAGTTGTGTGGTCTACTTTCCACATGTTCGATAATAGACTTCCCAACATCCACACCAGGACCGTATTGGACAATGGGGTTCGTTATACAGGCCTGGGGAACATAAAATGGAAGTTGCCTGGAGTGTTAGCCCACCATTAGCTAGTAACCACTAAAATTCTATAGCTATTTAGAGAAGTTAGGGTTGTGTGAGTTGAAAACCAACCAGCAACTACGATTGACAATTGAACCAATGGCTTTCTAATAAACAGGCCATATACACTTGCCTGCAGGAGTAGCATTTACTCACACGTATACGTCAGTAAAATTTATCCAATTGGTTCCATGGAGGAATATCCTATCCTAAACATTCGACGAATAGTGATGATTAACATTGGACACTATCTTAAGTCAACTTTCTACTCGTGTATTAACATTTACTAACACTCATATTTAACACGTTGTTCATATCTTTTGTTCCATTATTTTTAACACGCAACTAATTTATATCAATGCCTTTATATAGTACGCATGTCAATCTCGTCATAGACATGCTAAAATCGCAAATATATGTCAACATATTTGCCAGAACAAATAAAGAAGTGTCTTCATTTCACGGTGTCCTCGATAGGGAAAACCATGACCTATCCAACAATACAAATATTATGTTTCTCATGCTAACATTCAATACAACTTCATATGTCACAGAATGTCACCATCCGTGTGAAAATGTGATTATTTTTCAATCTAGTAATGTTGACATATTTATTGATACAAGGTCTCTAGACAAATGGTCCTTCATATATCGGACACGCAATTATCGATGGTCAATTGCGTTTGGGAAATCAAACCAACGTTCTTCATTAGCTGAGTGGCTATTGATAGTTAATTTGATTACTATTGATTAAGTTCCATACTCTTGTGTATCTAAATCTAATATTATATCCCACGAGACAGCAGTCCCAGGTTTTCAGAAACAGAAGCGTTGCACAAGATTTACTTTTTTATAAGATTTGTAAGTAAGTGCGAACCATGATGAAAATTGATTTTTATTTGTTTTTTATTTCGCGAGTTGGGTGCTGCTAGCATGGTGGGTGTTTCTGGCTCCGCTCCATTCTCTAGGTCTGTCTGTGTCTAACCAATGACCAAATTTAAAGATACACTCTCATACATTTAAGGCTTATTGGCAAAAATAATGGTTATGTATGTGAAAAAAACGCGTGCATTGTGAAATAGCTTCTCGTGAACGGAGAAAAAAGACCTGCATTATCACTGGAAATGGAATAGTTGGTAATAGTGTTTCTAGTGACGTCACAGCTAAAATGAGCAGCCGATATAAAACTTACTTTCGTGGAGCAAACCTACTAATGATAGTTGTGCATAAATGTCAACAAATTGAACAGAAGCAAAACGAAAGCAGAAACATTAGTGTGTGCTAAATACAATGTAAATACAGCCATTTTGATAAAACAAAATGTGGCTAAGCATAGTCCACAACCATGAGGTGTGTGAATTTAACACATTCACTGGAGGTCTCCTATTCATTGCACTAATACCCATGCGTATTATACACATGCTTCCAACACTTGCCTCTCTCTTTGAACCTAGTTAATGAGAGACTCCCTCTATTTAATGAGACAGTCAAGTAAATAATACCAGCTCACAGTATTCGTGGCACAGCACAATAACACTAATAATTGGGTTCCCATTGAGGATCAACACGTGGCTATGATTCTAATCATAAGTGGATAAAATCCGCTTTACTCTGGGACATATCTATGAATATTATTCAATCAATGCTTTAATGAGTATGGTGTTGCCTTCCTTCGTGATGTACATGTACAACTGGGTGATCCAGATTTTCAGAATAAATAAGTAGGATGTGACAATAGGATGTGGCGTCAAAACGATATTGAAGTATATAAGCGCCAATGGGTACAAACCATAGGCAGATCTAGGTTTTAGGAAAAGGGGGGGCGCACTTAAGGAAAAGGGGGTGGGGCGCACTTTGGGATTTTATGAAAAACCCTATGAAAATGAAGTATTTTGGTGGGAAAAGGGGGGCGGCCCCCCGCCCCCTGGATCTGCCTATGTTTTTTTTTTTTAAATCTGTGCTGATTGACATGATTTGGAGAAAGGGGCACATATGACCACTTTTATATGTGTGTGTACGGGGTGCGTTTCTTTATCTTTGTGATAGATCAAACAAACCATTGCTAAATGCAAAAATTCTTGTATTTGCTACTTCTCAGGTCTTCTGTTCTTTAATAAATGTAAAATTGTATCATTTTAAATTATGTTCAAACCCCAACACCTTTACTTTTACCATGTGCATTTTACTTGATATATCACACACTGACACAGATGCTTTCCAAGTTATTTAGTGTCATCAGAAACCCATTCTAGTGCCATGTATTATGCCAGTCGAGGCAAAAAAAAGTAGTGCATAGAATCGTGCACTGTTATACTAGCTTGTGGAAATTAAAGCCTAGACCACATGATAGTCACGTGGGAAGACAAAAAAAATACATATTCAAGGCACCAATTGAACACGTGATCAGCTGATCATTTTTATTAGCCAATCAGTTTGCCACGTGAATGTTTTGCGACCCTTTTATTGACTCTGTTCCTGGACAGAAGTGCTGAGCGTAAATATATTTGTCAAGCTGATATTACGTCACAGTGGCAACCAACATACTTTAGATACATAAAGTTAGAATAAATGTGTTTGGCATAGACCATTGGTATTAACTAACTTTAATGACTAGGAATTCTCAAGATTAATAGCGCATTATTGTAAATACTACTGTCTGTTGCTGTATATTGTTAGGGTAAGTACTGAACAAATTGATGTGTCTACCCAACAATTGGTTTGTGTGTGTGTGCATGAGAGCGTTGTACACAAAAACCTCCTATTTCAGTTTCCACTGCTATCTAATCGAAGGATGTTGAAATGAAGCACACAATTCAACCATCTGCTAAAAAGTCAATTTCTTGAGAGAAAAAAACTCAACCTCCTAGCGTGTGCAAAAAGACCGATTAACTTCACAGCCAGAGCGACTTTGGAGATGTCGAGGTGAGACATTGTACCTCGGACATAATGAAACTGGAGGGCGTCAAGTCTAATTTTAATGCCATCACAATAATTATATAGTACGTGCAACTTCTTTTTACCCAATGATGTTTCACTTTGCTGCTATACAGTACAGCCTTCAATTAGGACCAACTTGATTCATAGACTATATGTCCAGATTATGATCATTGCTGATGGTCTAAAACCTGCATCTGAATGACAACAAGAACACAGGCAGAGCCAGAATTTGGGAAAGATGTGTGTGGGGGGGGGAGGGGGGCACTCACAGGACCACATGATTTCTTTGGTATGGTAAGCACGAAGGCGTGTGGAGATGCAAAGAATCCATGGAAATGAGAATTGGTGGTCATGTTAGGGGGTGGAGTGGGGGTGAATCTGCTAATAAATAGAGAAACCACCTATTGCATTCATACTAAAAGCGATTTTTCATTGGAAACACGTGAGGCCAGCCCCTGGGTGGTCTTACCAGATTCGTTATACTGTGATTGATGCATAATGTGTGGAGATAAGCCTCACTGCAATATTGGATGACTGGTTTTGTAAACAGGTGGTCACATTTTTCATCTACAAAATGTCTTTAAAAACTCTTATCCATGGGCCTCTTGTGCAAAGTGAAGTGTGTCAGCATAAATTACAGTTATCTATATAGCATTAACAGCTTTGTTTGAAGTATGTAAAACGTGGATATTCTGGCTGAGCATGTTTTCTAATACGTGGACCCCCCCCTGAATCGTAAATCATGAGGGTCACATTGACATCTCTCTGTTGCATTGGGTCATGTCGACATTCATGTACTCACATAATGTCCGTGATACGTGGAAGTCTCAAGTTGCATTATAAACCACGCGCAGGTATGTATCATCCTGCAGGGGACAGTGTAAGGCCTTGCATGGGTTCATAACTGTAAGATATTTACAGTCACAGTGATACATAGCTATTGGGACACCTTTTACTTCTCCATCAGTTTCTAACATGTTTCACACGTCGGGACACCTCAGTAGTGTGGAGACTTTCCTCTGATCTCCCTTATGTGCCTAATAACAGGGTTTACTGTATTTTTCTATAGGCGAGTCAAGCCTGAAGAGTGATTGGTTGAAAATACTGCATAACGAGTTCTCCCACAGTCACTTGGAGTGGTGGTGAATCAGGATTTTCCATCTAAGTTCTGAAAAATGTCTAACTGAACTTCGATCTTATAGGACCCCATGTGGCCCCCTTAAGGTAGCTCTAGTAGAATGCAAATTATGCATTGTCATGCTGTGAGTCTCAATTCCATGAATATAGAGTTCTCAAAGGAAATGTGGTGAAGAGAAAAAGGTTTGTGCGATTGCGGTTGAATTAGGCCTACATGTGTGCATAGAATCATGTATGCCACACCACGTCTACATGTTCTATTGTGTGTTGAAAAGAAGGGATGCTTACCCGAGTCAATCTGAACACCACGTCAACAAATAAAATGATATTGACCTAAAACCGTCTGAACCCAATGGAAAAGGAAATCGCTGATCATTTTAAGTAATCCCAGAGGAATGAAAATCAAAATGATATTAAAATAGAATATCTGTTACACATATTCTACATATGTTAATGGGAAATGCAATAAAAATTGGATCTATAGATGAACTGGAAAAGTGAACCGGTGTATTTTAAATCATTTTTCAATGCTGACAATGTTCAATTATCTAGTTGGTAGTTTGCGTCATTCCAGAGGAAGTGCAAGTTATTGTGTGTGTTTGAGGAGGTATGTTGGTATGACAAGTAGATGACCTAAACGCATGTTCAAATACAATAATATCTCAGTATTAGGGGCACAAGCTGGAGCACAACTTATGTCCCCATAAATGAGGTGCTTTATCAGTAAAAGCTATTCGGTAACATTGTAATATCAAGGGCACCAGTGGGAGTCTCCATTTTGTGAATCTATGGCATAACTTGATATTGTATAGTAAGCGGATTATGAAAATGTGTCAGTGTCAATGTCACAAAATTGGTGCAGGGCATGGCGACCTTTTGTCAAGTGAAACGTATACCTGGCGCCGAGGATAAAGGTTAGATAATGGAATGAGACAGAAATAGAACGTACAAGAAGCAGAGCCTCATCCGTAATTATTAGAAGCTGGCCAAAATGTGAACATGTCTCTGAATGTACAGGGAGGTAAGCCTTACAGTATAAGGCGCCTGTCCACACATCCACAAATACATGAACGATCTGGTGTGAACAGGATATCGTAACTTCCAGACCAAAACAGTATTCCCCCCACAAAAATTCTCATCAATATTGGTGAAGGTTTCCATATGACAATAGTTTGTTGTATGGCAACTTGGCTAGCATCAATGCTGTGTTCTCCGAGCACTGCCGGACCAATGTCTACATTGTCCCGCCTAAGCATGCCCTAAGTAACGAATAATCACCCCATTTTCCCCAGTTCTTAAAAATCATATCAAGAACTTTCTATATTTATCAAATTGAGAATTAGCAGAAGGATATTGATCTTCTGTCCTATCATTTGAAACCAAAACTCAATCAAATTCAGCTAAAACAGAGATGTAATCTATCAAATTACGCATTATTAGCTCCTTGACACATCATTCATTTTCATTCTAATCAAACTATTGACTTGTTCACTATGCGGAGACTAACCCATATCTTAAGAATTAGTGAAATTGTATCGGATTACATCAATTAATACCTGTGCTGTTAATCACATCCCGATAAGTCATATTTATTAAATGATTAAGGAAATTAGATCAAATAATCTTTCTATTTGCCCATTGCATTGCGGGTGGTAGGTAGTGGTTTTGTACCTTATCAGTTTGGCATTTAAGGTCATATAGCTCAGTGATTAGCAGCCATATGTAACCTGAAGTGTAATTTTGTGTTTTTCTACTAATGGTGATTCATATGACTGGATATCAGTGCAATGAATCTTGATTTTCTAATCCCTATGTCGGGCCAATGTTTAATTTGAATATTTAATGATTATTATCATTATTATGTCCACAATGTGCACTTGACTCATTTTATATTTCAGGCTCAGATGTACAGATATGTTGCAGTGGAGCAAAACTGATTAGCAAGTTTGATAAGTTTTATTAATGCAGGACCAAATTTAGAAAGGTAAAGTCTTAAATACGTATATATAGAAAAGTTAATTCACAACATAACTAATTAGAAGCGGTGTTAACCAAAATCTATTATTATGATTTAGTGTGGATATGACATATATGATATTGAAAATTCTGTTTTGAAGTGCAGTAAAATGGTCCAAATCAGACATTGTATGGGCCTCGTGTGTTTCTATAGATTTCTAAATTGTTTCAATGTTGGTATCATCATGCACATATGCAATACACATGCCTATATAATGCATTTGAAATGGCTTGTAATTAATAGTGTTTACGCCATAGTTACGTGGGATTTAAAGTGACATACAAATGTACTTATGCGGGAGGCACAAGATGGGGTCTCATTAAAAGAACATATCGTTTATATGTTGCAATACAATCGATATGGTTTAAGGTTGATATTTTAAAGAAACCCTATACACAGTCCCAATTGCACGCGCTATACGCTGCTGTATCTTCAATAGCTAAGAGACTGTCATTTTCATGGTGATCATGAAGCATTTAACAAAGGCCGTTAAGTCTGAGCCTAAAGCTCGTGATTGCCGGTAAAATGTAAATGTAAATGTCTGGTTTATAGTCTTGATCGAAGTTTTGATCTCACGACTTTACAATTTACACCAGGTCATTGGCACATTCAATGATCAGCAATTGATCATTTTTCATATGCTTGCATCGGCAGCACATTCAGCGCACAATGCTAATCACTCATACAATCACTCACTCACTCTTTCAACCCAATGACCTGTACCTAATTAACGTGTAGGTGCCACGGAGCAGTGTACAACTGTTTTAGGGATGATTTTGCTCAACACCCACCACTAGACCCGACTGGGAATCGAACCCATGACCTTCTGGTCACGAGTCCAACTCCCTAACCACTTGCCCCAACGAATGTCTAGCGGCATAATGTAATCAAAATCGGAGTTCGGCAATGTCATCTAACTCACTTATGTGTAACTAATATTACCGCAAGTCATTATTACATTATTAAAATTCCAAGCTGGCTGGTCTTTACCTAGATCTTATTGGTGATATTTCTCTTTGAAATATAGCTTCAGCGTTGGACAAGTTTGCTTGTAGTTGGGTGTTTACTATGTTAGCGTTATGATGCTGAATTCTTGCCATAATTAGACGTGAAAGAAGGCGTACACATTTGCCACCACGGTGTATTACTACCAATACCTTACCATTGCAAAATATTAACATGTTAATGTCTTGCCAAGGGCAGTTCATACTGTCCGTTTGGTACAGAATGCGTGCCTGGCAAACAGTTGCTGGAGTGTCGCCAAGACCAGTTCTGGAAGTTGACCACTCAACCGCCTTCTCATAAACCTGCGTTCCATATTATAGTGCATCATTCGCTGTGCAGTTTTCAGTTTACTCCAACAAAATGAATTAATATGTGCAAAGTTGAAATAGGTAGAGCGACGCACACAAATCTCGTGAGTTTTTTAGTGCACACTGAGCCCGTGAATGGCATATACAATTCTATTTTATTGATAAGAAAAACAGTTGAATATGAGGGGACCAAACATTATCAATGGTGAGAATGGGTGTTGAAAAATGCGTTTAGAGAAAAAGATTGGTTACTAGATATTGTTTATTTTCGTTTAAAAATGGTATTCACGCGATGCGTGTGTTCAAGGGCTCACTGTGTACCTTTATAGTTATATATGAGATGCGGTATTGCATATGCGTATGTGCATGATTGCCAGGAAGTGCAGGTATATTTTCCACGAATTAAACATACACACGTATAGATTTAAAGTGACACAAACAAATGACTTGTGTGCATGCTGACCGCGTGGAGAAACAGTTAGATCTAGTATTCACTGTTGTAAGCTGATCATAATAACGAGAGTGCATGTAAAAACAGAGGTAAATGGACATCCAATTGTCAAAAAGCAATCAGGTGAAAGGGGAAATTTCAATCCTAACCAATTTCAGGCTTATTATTCAACTCACAACTCATTGAAAACATATAACCCGTCAAACAAACAGCTTTTATTGTGTAGACTAAAACAATCAGAATTGAGGAAATATTAGGATCAGAAACGTCAAACGAACTATCTTACTCCCCAAGTAACACAAACTCGTTATTGCGTTTGCTTGCAACAGTGAACATTTTCCAGTTGAAATAAACCATTTAACCCAAAATAGGATACCCCCTCGATAATCATTACATGTAAGCTCATTGAAAAATACTCTTGTGTTAGTCCACGTTCAAGACATGTAATGGGGTTTAACCGTGCTATTTGCATTTATCATACTGGTAGATATTTTAGCAAGATGACAGATTTACATGGCATTCCCACGTAAAGCTGGTTAAGTTGGCATTTTCAACACTTCTCATGAATAATATCGAAGTCAAAGTGCTTCGGGTTACAGGGGAAGAGTGTCTTAAAATGCTGCTTGAAATTGACTTTTCACGTTATATATCAGATGTCAAATTGACTACCAGATGGCAAATTGACCTCTGAAATGTTTCGCCAGAGATTGGATTATCATAATTTATTAATACATGTGACCTACTTCTTAATTTAACCTTTTTATCGTGATTTTTTTATACATAGACTATTCAAACCAGCAGGATATATACATATACGTCTATTTGTGTTTTATAAACATAAAAAAGTGCAAACTGACAGTCTGCAAATTTTAGCAATGATTGGATTGATCGCTTGACCTCATTCACATCCTGAGATTAACAGCCTGTGATTGGTCAAAATTTTAATCAGCATCGTCATATGTCAGAGGTCTCTTCAGGACATCTGATACTTAGAGTTACTTGTTTCTAAAACAGTGTTAATCCTCACATGAAAAATAATTGATACCCTCGTGTTTTAACGTTTGTGATTTTACTTGCTTACTTATTACTTGTTTTACTTGCAAATAATACGCTAAGTGCATAAAATAATTGCATGCGGCAACTTGCAGTTTTTGATGAAATTGTTATGAGGTATGTTGGTAGAATATAATTTTAGCCACCACAGACACCGTGAACAAATATCTACCTTCTCCTTATTATTGCACAAAACACAATCGCGGAAAGCAACTTAATAGTTTATATGTGTTACTTTACAGACCATGTAAAATGTAGGTAAGAATAATAAAATCAAATGAGCAAAAAACCATGGAGTTTCTGGATTGCCAGCAACTCTTAATACTCTCCTCTTTGCATGATCATAACAATTCGCACATATAGCTTTATTTTCTTTTTTTCTTTCATTTCTATTTGTTTTCAATGTAGTGGTAGTGGGTAAAAGGGAGCGAGTTATATTTTCCCCGTCAGATATACCATGAATATAATTTATATTTTACAGTTAGTATTTCTAAATGCACAGATTGGAGTACAGTGTGTTGCAGATCTACACATATTCTAGTATTTGTTATATATTTTTATAGTTTTTAATCATAATTACCATGTATACCAATGCGTGAGCACACGCCGACTCTTATGACTTAATATTAATACCTAGACATCATCGCAAGTTGAATAAAAACTTGAATTTTAATCATTTCTTATCACGTCTAGCTAAACTAAACGCAAACAAACCGCAAAACTTGTTTTAGAAATTATATTTACATATGTTTGCAATAATTGTGAAATATTATAAACACTTACTTTGAAAAACATTCCACCAGTCAGCTAATCTCTGCTTCTGTTTTATTTTTCCATAAAACTGATAAGGAATTGACACTTTTACGCGTTGCTATCCAGGTAAGATATATCACTGTGAGGTGAAAATTTAGAAAGCTTTCTCCGTTCGTAAAACGTGGTTCGTGGTTTACATTTTCCATCAAAGCTTTCACACCGTTTAGTATACGTCAGTGAGCATTAAAAGCATTAGATAAAAATCCCATTACTTCTTGAACCTTAAAGCGTATTTATTCATTTGAAAAAAAAATAACAAACAACGCTAATCCCGAAAACACGCAAGTACAACTACTCCAAACGGCACGGTCAAAACTTCACAAAACTATCAAAATCAGCAGTAAACTGATAATTAAAACAAACAATAAATACCACGTGTTTAGAGCCTCACGACAACGCGTTTAGAGCCTCACAAACACGGATTATTCACTTATCAAGGTGATCGTGAAATCCGCTAAACACTATGCACACGCTCAGCAGTAACACTGATAATGAATTGAGTAGCAACGTAACAGTCCGACGCTATCACTGTTCGTCGCTCGCAGTCTCATGGTTCCGTTTCGGGGTCTATCGTGAGCAAAAGGCATCGTCCGTGGGCCTGTTCGTCGCTACGTTGGACTTGGTTGGAATGTCAGGATGTTCTTTCTAAGTTTAGACTCTTCTATTTGTTTCCCCCCTCTTTTCAATATCAACTTAGTTTAAAGATGAATTGGGTGCTCTCTGCCAATGAATGAATGATATGCTTTATTTAAAGCATAGCATTTTGTTTGGGTTGTAGGCACAGCTTGATCGATGATGGAACCGAATGTCGTATTCTTCTTGAAAGACTTTTTATGCATAATTGATGTATCTGGCCAAGTTCTAGTTTCTGCTACAGCGAACGAGTACCAAATACTACTATGATTATAATTCAAGACCTACACAGAAGTGTTGGTAAGCTTTATGAAGGACTTCAATGGATCAAAGAAACGCTTGCATATCAGAAGGGGGAAGGGCGTAGGGGTGACCGCCATCCTTACCGATGATTAACTCCCCCCCCCCACACACACACCACCTCCACCTTAACAAAAACAAATTAATTGGTTTGGGTGCATCTATTTCATCTTTTGTACATAGATCCCGATGAAGTATATTGTTTGCGCCCCTTCTGCAAAACCTGGTTTCTATAGGTTGGTCCTTTTCTTAAAATGTTAAAAACACATCACATGCCAACAATAAAACTGAACGAAAACCATTTCTATGAAGCTCTCTATTTCCCTGGCTACGCGGTCTGTCATTGACTTTCATGTCAGCCCACTGAAAGTGGTGTCCAGTTGCTTTTTGTTGTGTGTGTATAAAGCAATGTGTCTCATGATTCAATTATTTTAATGTATTCACTGCTTATAATTAAGAAGATACATCTAAAAATCAAATTTCAAATATAGTTTTTATTGATTTCAAACTCTACATGTTCCTTTTCAAAAGTAAACAAGATGAGCAGTGAGTATAATAGCTTCCATCTCAGCGTTCAATGGCATGTCTGACTTGCGATCTCGCGATTCCTGTGTGCAATTATTACAATTGTCCACTATCTTGTGTTAGCCCCAGCGAACGAATGCAAGCAGATGTAACACAAGTGCACTACGCCACAGAGGGTATCAGTGTAAATCGATAAAAATAATGGCTCATATTAATTACAGTACAATTGATTGCTGCCCTATATATAGGACACAAGGCATAACTGGATTGATACATATATTTACTTGATATATTATCACTTGTAGTTCAAATTATTTTCAACACATAATGTACAATAACAGTGGTTCAAACACCCCAAGAACCTGTACCCTCTCTTGTCTAGCGTCTTATGTATGCAACACTTTGACAATCATATTAAAAGATCAACTAAACCGTCAATGTTAACATTAATGATTGTTTCATATGGAGTGTATACTGTATATACAAAACAATTGTCGTATTCATTTTTAATTATGTCATTATTCTGTGCATTAATGGGCTTAACGTCTTCCATAGTCATTGTCAATGACTAGGGAAGACAGTTTAATCCTCATTATACACAATTTAAATTGTAGATACAGGTTAGAATTCAATTTAACACCATTCTTGCTATCACTCAATCTCTTGTATGCCTCAACAAATCCCCAGATGCCTACGGTAGACTTAATATTGCAGACAGAACACAATGCAATTATTGTAATGTTCCAAAAGCCTCACCCCATAGGCGGATCAATCGTCTCAATACTAACCTTCTGACAAATTGACGCCAGCCAGCCGGAAAATGATATTGTAATTAACTTAGTCTAAAAGTCGCTACCTGGGTTCAAATACTTTCCATCGATATATTCGCCGACCGTTAATGGTTGTATTTCCTTGTTACTGGTATGATGATTTGAAATTTTTATTTTCACAATATTTCGCCTTATCCAGTGTTCTTCTGGTACAAATCGAAATGAGAAAAAGATCCAAACAGGAAATAATGTTGGAAGTTTAAACACTGATTGGTAGAGTCCTACTTATTGGCATATCGCAGAGTATAAAGTGTCTCTGTGCATGTGCCAGGTATACTTGTTGTATATAGATTTCCTTTGCGTATATTTTCATTTTGATTTGTACCCGAGGAAGCCTGGATAAGGCGAAATATTGTGAAATTAAAACTTTCAAATCATCGTACATTAAAATTTATAAACACCTTTGAGATATTCATTGGATGCAAAACACACTTATCTTTCTAATTATTTCATTTTCTTGTTACTCATTGGCAGTTAACTGTAATTACTTTTTTGCATACATACCCAGTGCTATCATAGAACCCCGTGGAGTAAAGTATCTCTTTCAATGGGACCAAGTTTACCCATATAGACTTACGTGCAGTGGTCCAAGCTTCATATCTCAGGGGTGCGGGGGGGGGAGGCGCTTCCACAGTCGGGCTTGGTATATATGCTCAGCAGAAAGACCGCCGATTTTGACATATATCTATATCTTTCTGCACACATCTGGCATGTCCCTTTATAGACAATCTAAGACGAGTGTATACTTTGGAGAAAGCAGCAGGTCTGCATACGACAGAGGACTACAACATCAATATGCACTAGAGAACCCGGACAGACACCAGAACAATGCATTCTGCAAACATATCACAGAACACCACCAAGGGGTACAACAACTGGATGTAAAATTTAAAGTGGATGTAGTAAAAACTTTCAAAACCCTGTACGTTATACAGACATATATACGAAGGAGTGTGCATACATGGAGAAAAGGTAGACATACTGATTAACAGCAAATTAGACCACTACCAACCAGCTATTTGCAGAGTGGTCATAACAAATAATCCAAACAGCAGTTAACTTTATTCACCAAGATTAACTTTGTGGTTACTGTGATGTAATGTTGATATTATATTATATATGTTTATTTTATGCCTTAAAATTGCAGTGAATAAATTGACCATGTCTGTACTTTGATATGGGAAGTATTTTATGTTTTTGTTTTTTAAATAGTATAGTGAAACGAAAGTCACTTGTAAAGGTAATTTGGAAAATCGAACCCTACGGTCTCCCGAATGATTCAGACCGGTCATATGTCATAGGCTTTGTGGTTCCTGACGAGGACTTCATGTCTGACACCTGTCGCTATATTTAGCTTCACCATCGTGCCAGCCTCAATCACACAGCCTCCCTACCGACTTCGTTTGTTGATATGCTGTGATCAATGCAGGATGCATTGTGTCTCTGAAGCACTTTCTTTACAGACTCCCCCCAACTCCCTTCTCCTCTACAACCAGCTCACTTATGTGACGATCTCACTTTCACAACAGCCCCTGATAGGGTACCGTTTCAACCTATCCCACTAGGGATCCGGCACTACCCAGAGTCGCCATCACCTCGTGCTACTGGCTGCTTTTGGAGAGTGAGCTAGGGAGTTTTATACTACGTCAGCGCTTTTATTATCAGATCAGGAATTCTCCCGGCTATATATTTCCCATAGTCAGCTTACGACCGAGAGACCCGTAAGAATTTAGATCCAACTTTCCCACCATCCAGATCACACATACCCAACTATCTGAGTTCGAAATTCCCAGGTGGTAGCCCCTCCCCAGTGTCTTGCACACAGGGCCAGCCCACTGGACTAGTGGACAATTTCACAGGGCGACTACCCGTGGCTTCCAAGCCCCGGTCCTTGTATTCCACCAATTGAAACGAAAGTCAGTGTTGCTTGTAAAGGTAATTTGGAAGATCGTGGAATCGAACTCACGGTCTCCCGACTATGATTCAGACCGGTCATATGTCATAGGCAGTTGCTCTACCGACTGAGCTAATCTTCCCTGACGAAGGACACACACTTCAACTTCGCCTATATGCTGCGTTGCGCAACCACACTGTCTGACACCTGTCGCTATATTTAGCTTCACCATCGTGCCAGCCTCAATCACACAAGCTCCCTACCGACTTCGTTTGTTGATATGCTGTGATCAATGCAGGATGCATTGTGTCTCTGAAGCACTTTTTTACAATAGTGTTTTTAGAAGTACTATTTTTATTGTAAATTGAAAAAGGTCTCTATAGAGACGAAAAGCTTTTTTTGCGAAATTAAAAACTTTTAAAGACTTTTAATAAAAGATTTGGTTTACTTCAGTGGTAAGGATAGACAATCAAACATATGATGTGACCAACTACCACTTACCTGATACACAAAATATTAACAATACAATAATGATATCATCATATCAGCTTACTCACTGTTAGAAGGTTATAATGGTGAACCAAAGTCTTCACAGCCTACCGACTTAATCGGTTAAATCGGCAGTGTTCAACACTGGTTAAAAGTCATAACCCTTGTGCACTTTATATAAGGGCATTATTTTGATTATTGACTATTGAATCAGACTAAATCAAGTGAAAATCCGTCAACAGCACATATGTTGTGGCTGTATTGACTAAGGATTACTACGTGCACTGATGTGTGACGTGGATGGAATGAGATGTTTTATAAGTTTCCAACTTCATTACCCTATCATCGGTGACTATTGGATGTGTTTTATCCATTTTGATGGGTTTTGTAGGCATTTGTGGACACACTTATTGAATTCGTCCGGTTGGAGAATAGAATTTTGCTGGTGCTTGGTCAGATGGCGATAAGTTGTACTTGTCTGCGAATCATCCCTTATAGTCAATAAATGAATCGTAATTGATAAAACGTACATTTCAAAACAACCTATGGTTAGTTTAAAGATGTGGATATGCAGGGCCGAGGTTTGGTCGTTAACCTAGTGAAGTAGAAAATAGAAGATTTGAACTACTACACCGAGAGAGAAAAACAGTCCTAGAGTACAAGAGAGTGTAATGTATACATACGTAGGACTCAGTGAAAATGCATTTAAAACTTTTAGCCACTATGCAAACGACTGGATGTAAGCATCGCTTGCCATCACAAAATCACCCTGCACTAAATACAAAACATGGTCAAATATACTCATTCTCTATCAGAGGAGGTACCAGAGGTTTGTTGTATATTCAGCGTGCATTCTATTTTTGCAAATATGAACATATTCACAACTATTTCATCTCATTTCTATTGAATATATGATACAATGTTAAGATCTTTGATGGAAGAGGCAGACATAGGTGAGGTCTATAAAATACAACATGTTATTTCGCTAGATAAAACGTTTTGAATAGTAACGATTATATCTTCTTTTTTTTTTTTTAAAAAAACATACTTTTTGTCCCATGAAGACCAATCATATATTTATCTCACGCTTCAATTGAATTCAAACTGCGCGCCATCCCTCTTCATTGCCAGTATTAGCAGACAGCAACAAATGATCACACAGTCTTACTCAATTAATTGTGGCATTGCCTACATTTGTTTACAGTCTAAAGAACACCAACCTAATAAAGATTTGGCAAAAACACATGGAATTAATCTGGCAAAACAATTATTTCATGCAGCTGGTCACGTTGTAGATGTAACACTAGATAAATTGCTCTCAACATTGCTCCCCGGCCCCATTAAAAACACTGATGAGTCCGAAATTAGTTGCTTCTGCCCTGTTGTCTGACAATGGAAAGTGTCTGCTTTCGAATCAATGGCAGCAGATATACAATGCGTTAACAAAGCCACCTATTGAATCAAAATAAAAAAAAAATGACTTGGGATGCATATGGTGCAATGCGAATTGGTACATTAGAACTTATCTATTAATAAGAGGCCACAGATCTCAATTAAAAAGGTGCCATATTTATTGAGGTTCAAGTTGGCCTCTTTATGAACCATTGGTGCATTAAGAAATGGTCTTATCATAGAGGCGGTGTCTTTATGAAGGCTTGGGAGAGTGTCACGTGTTCTTATTGTAGAGGTGGTCTATTTAGAGAAGTGGTTAATTGAATGTTCTACTGTATGTGCTGTTGACAAATGGTTAGATACAAAAATAAATAAGGATTAATGGTCCTGCGTCAATGTATGTTAGGACCATGTATTGAGTACTTGGATGCCAATTGCAAAGGGACGTGTATTAACATAATTCGCGTACTATCAAAGCAAGTGCTGATAGGCTATCTCAGTCGGGGTTGTCAGCTTTGAAAACAGCTACGATAACATCCTTGTTATGACAATGTATCAAGATGTAATTCTATAGAGTACAACTTAAAACAGCATTCGTGTGTATCATGATTAAGCACCTGTTTTTCAACCCAGCATGTTTAGTGGGTGGCAAAAGTATATGGGACGTGGTAAACAACAATTATCCTGAATAGAGGGCTATATGCAGGTCTGGTGCAGGTGGGTAGAAGTGTTCTTTAGGATTCTGACCTGCCACTGTAATGTGTTGTCATTGCATCAAACACGCTGCAGTTTCCACAGTTATGAATCAAGTTGTGTTTTGATTACACATGCAGAAAGCAAAATACACACTCATTTTTAGAAGAAAGACTGATGAAAGCAAGTGAATCTTTTGAACGACTCTTGAGTAAATTTGAGTATTTCAAATTGCACCTTTTTATACGCAATTTGTGTTTTTTACAAAGGAAATGTAGATTGTGGATATAATCTATGCCTCTTAGAATAGATAATAAGGGGTTTATCCATGATTTCATGGAAGGGTGATGCGATTCGAATCGGGTTGAATTGCGAGCAAGACACATGCACCCTGACATTTGGTGGGTTCACAATATGACGAAATCATAAGAAATTAGGGCAAGATCTCCCTCGAAGAGCCATAGTTTTTTTCCACACCACTGAGCAGTGTTATCTGAGGGTTTACATATCATAAACGTGATTGGTGATTGGCGAAAGACAATGATATGAATTGGTGACTGGCCTTCGCACGGGGAGTGTCAAGCCCCCCCCCCCCACACACACACAAAAAAAAAGAAAAAAAAAGGAAAACGAAACGTCTCTTATCACGTGTGAATCCCGGTGAATTCATTAGTGAGTTGCTGTGTGACCATGACGTTAATCAACACGCTCTTATTTGCATTTCATTTAACATTGCCTGGGTGCGTCACTAACATTCCCTACTTAGAACCAGTAAATTATTTAGCACCGGATACCAGGAATATGTTTCTTTTTACATACATGTACGTTTGCAATTATCACCATAGCCATTTTGAAAGGACTAGTGGGCCACTATCGCAGACAATCGTAGTAGAATATTTACGTGTGAAAAAGTGTTAACTCATAAGTATTACATGAGAAACCTTGTTAACTCACACATCTGCTTCATTGACTCAACAATTGGTGTGGTCTGATGCCATGAAAATGTCAAGAGTGTTTCAACTGTCTGCATTGAACCTGGGCTTTCTGGTTGGTACACATTGCAATGGCAGCTACCACACCATAGACATTTGGTTCGAAATATAATACCTGTAGCAAATGTGGTCCAGTAGTAGTATTTCATTACATCACCTTTTGACAAGTACCACTAGAATTGTAGTGTATATATAGGGCAATAAACACGAGCACCAGAAAAGACCATTCTCACTTAAAGCACCCCAGTCCATTGTAGAATTTATAGTTATCAAAACAACACATTGATCTGACAACCTCACCTTTGGTTGGGTGAGTTGACTGACCATCCTGAATAAATGCGACATGTGAAAAAGATTGCATCAATCATACATACCCATGTGATGTCAATAAAGGGTTACCAATAAAAACCTTTAAAGCAAACTCCTGTTGGTCTATAATTAACCCCATGAGTCCAGTTAAGCAATGTCTGACACACGTGCATGTATATTATTTGTAGTATCACTGTACCATTAATAAATGGAAATGGAAATGTGGCGGTTTATAGTCATAATCGAAGTATTTTGCTCTCACGACTTTACATTTCACACCAAGTCATTGACATCCTTGTCACACTATACCTTTCTCAATTCCCGGGAGAGCATACAACACAATATGCTACAGTAACGCAAACGTGCTTATCACTCACATATGCGTTCACTCGCCTGACCTGGTCCTATTTAATTGTAGGTACCAAGGAGCAGTGTGCAACCTGTAAGGGGTAAGTTTGCTCAACAGCTACCAACAGACCGGGAAACTAATACACGACCTTCTAGCCACGAGTCCAATCCCCTATTCATTCAGCAACGGAAACACACTTTTAATAATATATCCATGTTGAATACTACATTTATAATGAAAATATTAAAAGTGCCGGTATCCAATAGCCCACTGGCACTGTAAGATAAAACTGAATTTCTGAACAAAATATAGCTATTAATCATATGCAATTTTGAATAAATGTGTCTTCAGTGATCTTTTAAAAATGTCAATATCTTCATACAACCGAATGTCATCTGCTAGTCTATTCCACATCATCGGTGCATCGTTTTTTTTTAAAGTTAAGTGTAGGTGCCACGGAGCAGTGTGCAACCTGTTAGAGGTAAGTTTGCTCAACACTTACCATCAGACCCGACCGGGAATCGAACCCACGATTAAAGTACGGATTGAAAAAAAATGTTTGTCAGCGTCATCGTGTGGGAAAAAAATGTTTGCATGATATGGCCATGTGAAAAAAATTGTTTGTTTGAAAAAGATTTACTCGCCCCCCCCCAACTAAGTAATGGTCCGCCCCTAAACAGTTCTTGGAAATTGTACTATCAAGCACATAGTACCAGCGGCAGCAACTGCAGCAGTACATCTATTGATCCATAGATCTATATATCCAAATTTCAGTAGATGTTCAATATATACTATATACTAATATATACTCGTTTACTTACTTTCTAAAAATGGCGAGTGCTTTAGAAGAATATGTAAATACAGTGAGAACATTATCAAAAGAAGGTAATTTTAGTCAACTATGTGAGTACATCATCAGCAAGACTCAGAGTGACAACCTGGCAAAAAATGCAACTCATCTTGACAATGTTCTTGGAACATTTGACCTACAGCAGCATTCCCTAGGAGTTCTTGGAATATTATGTATTAAATATAGCCTGCCATCAATACCAGATTTTGAAACACTTTTTGCCCAAACTCAGGAGTTCATATCCACATGCAATGGCGAGCAAGTTCGTTTTGCTACAGACAGGTATGCAGATCTATGCCATAAATTTACCAAAAATCTGGTTGACAGGAAACAGCCAATTCGTGGAATTTCTATATTAATAAAAGCAATTGGTAAAATTCAACTAAATGCTTCACAATTAACACCAATACATGCCGACCTTTGTCAGCTTTGCTTACTTTCGAAGTGTATGAAACCTGCACTTCCATTTCTTAATGTGGACATCACTGATATCAGTAAGGAGTGTGGCCAATATGATGCAAGGAATTTTCTTCAATATTACTATTATGGTGGAATGATATTAATTGGAATGAAAGAATATGAACGGGCATTGTATTTTTTTGAAATAGCTATCACTACACCCAGTACGGCTGTCAGTCATATTATGCTGGAGTCTTATAAAAAGTTTATACTGGTGGCTATCATAGTTCATGGAAAGATACCCAGCCTCCCGAAATACACGTCGCATGTTGTATCAAAACATATAAAGCCTCTCTGCCAAGCTTATCACGATTTGGCAGAAGCCTATGGAACCAACAATCCACAGGAACTAAGAAACGCTGCCAGTAAATACACTGAAATTTTTACACGGGATGCTAATATGGGACTGGTGAAACAATGTGTTACACCACTGTACAAGAAAAATATTCAAAGATTGACAATGACTTTTCTCACACTTTCTTTAACTGACATGGCAAATCGAGTACAACTATCTGGGCCAAAGGAAGCAGAGAAATATGTTTTGCATATGATTGAAGATGGAGAGATCTTTGCAACTATTAATCAGAAAGATGGAATGGTTAGCTTTCAAGACAATCCTGAAAAATATGCTAGTGTTGCAATGTTATCCCAAATAGATCAAGAGATGCAAAAGTGTATGGCTTCGGATGAGAAACTGAAGTCAATGGAGAAGGAGATTGCTGTAACCCTTCAGTTTGTTCAGAAGAGTTCAAAAGCTCAATTTCACATGGATATGCAATAAATAGCACATGGACAAAAAACTGCAATTGGAAATAAGTACAATAAAAAATCTTCTAAAACAAAACAATGTGGTTAATATTTGTATCATTATAAATCTTAAGCTAGTGATATACACATATATATGTAATTAAGTTTGTTGTTAAAAGTTTTTTTATCGCTGATGTTAAAGTGATTTTTAGGATTTTCAACTACATGTATTTTATACAATTAGTAATCCATACTTGAAATGCTATGCTAGAACAAATCTGTAGAAGTGTAAAGAAATTATGTGGGTGACCATTGTTTAAATTTAAAACAAACACTATTTTATTTTCACATTAATTCACATATCTAAATTAAAAGTGTCTTTTTTTACCAAATTTAATAGTCTAAGCTTCTGTAATTTTGATGATAAACCTTTCCTTATTGTGAAAAAATATATGGATTGAAATCTAAAAAAAAAAAAGAAAAAAATTATCATCAATTTGTATATATCAATATAAGATATTATAGTACTTATGTACACACCTTTCAAAACAATACAAAGTGTCCAATGGTATCAAGAAATAATTCCACAAAACGGACATTGGAGTATGATCATTAATCATTTAAGTGATACTTTCCTTAAACATATTTGCAAAATAAAATTAATGTTTATTGTAATTTTACTTTTGGACATAATACAAATTATTCATAGTTACTTATATGTTTACGTGGCATCATGTATGACCAATTACATGTGTATCTATTTAACGTCAATCATGTTTGACTTTGTTACAATTTAGCATTATGTTTGGTATACAAGTGGGTTGGTAAGAAGGGTTGTCTGCATTAGCACTGGAAACAAAGAAATGTTACTAATCGACGATGAGGCAAATTTACAATAATCAATATTTTGCACAAATTTCTGTTCATGAACATTTTAATGTTCACTTTCATCCCAGAAAGGTTTATGACCATGCAAGAACTAGTACAAACATACATGTTTTAATTACTGCTTGTGAAAACATTCCAGCATTATGCACATTGGTTTTACCATATTAACTGGTTAGCAAACAAAAAATAATTATTTTTTAATGTAACTTTTAAGGTCACACTCACAATTAAATTAATCTATGTTTGCAATAAAACCCTTTTTTGAATATTTCTCTGTTCTAATACTTATGGAAATTTTGAACTGTTCACTTTAGAGAGGTATATAAGCTATTTGGGAGCAGACATAGTGTCCACTGTCCACATATACATAGGTTCACTGTTAACCTGAAACGGGAGAAGTGAAAATTGTCCACACAAGGCAGGTGTCCACTATACGGAGTTGTCCACATGGACAGGTTCCACTGTATAAGATATTATAGTACACTGTACACACCTGTAAAACAATACAATGAGAGTACAATGGTATCAGAATTAAATAATTCACAAAACGGACATTGGGGTTATGATCACACATCATAAAATGTACATGTACTTTCCTTGAAATGTTTGCGATGGTGTTATCTCTTGTGAAGACCAGACTATCCATTACACTGACACTAATTTAGTCCCGCCAGATCCAGCATTTGGTGCATTAAACAGGGAATTATATGTTTACGTGGCCAGAATGTATGTACTCATTAGAGTGTATATATTTGTACAGCAATCGCGTTTGCCTTTTGTATATTTGTGAGTTTAGACTCGCCGTTTGTTTAGCTTTTGAAGAAAATTGAGCACGGAGATTGACCAATCAGCTACGTTATTGATGGAATTTTACCGGACGGATAGAATGACCAGTTTTGAACTATATACGCAAATATACAATTTATCATTGTGATGTTTTGCTCACACGCATTTTTATTATTATAATTGTTTGATTTTTTCCCTCTAATTCAGTGTCTCCGGAATTAATTTGGAATTTAAAATAGACGTTGGCAAGTAATTTACGTAAATTACAAGATTTTTCCAACTTTTCAACACATACATGTATGAATCCTCTTCAGAGAAATACATTTTCAAATTTTCAAGAAATACAAAAAACAAAATCAAACAAATTGTGAAGTTATAATTGAATGCTTACTAATTAAGTATCACAGTTTTATAATTACATAGTCATCCATGGAGGATCTACTACGTATTTTAATAAAATGTCATATATTCAATTCTTTTCATCACCCCACGAGGTTAACTTGATGTAGTAAAGGATACTCTTCAGCTATGTCAGTATAGTGGTAAGAACGTGTTTGCTAGAGATGACTGATGGTTAACACAGTAACTGAATGCACAACCAAGCTTACAAAATACACACTATATTTCATAAAGAAGTCATGCAGTACTATACGGTTTACTGCACAGCAAGTACACACCGGAAACAATTGGGGATTATGGAATTATTGTACCCATACAAACGCAGGTAAACACACAAACTTCTATAAAGACTTGTTTTCGTCAACACAAATATTGCTTTAGAAAAAATGGTCGAACGCCAACATTCGCAAATCGTTTTTCAAGGCAGGTTGGAATTGAAGAGCATCCCACCTTTCATCATTTGAGTGAAAAAAACTGCCAAATTGTACGATAAAGATGGGATTTGAGGTAATTTTAACGTTATTTGAAGCTGCCACCTTTTTTTCTTCTTTCCAATGTACTTACATTGTTGCAATGGAACGTAAGCTTACAGTATTAAGTTTAAAATCTCCTTTGCAATATTTTACTTAACCAATTCACTCAGATGTTTGCTTGTATGTTACAAAGAAAGTAATGCTATGCATGAAATTACATGGGCAAATGACAGAAACTAACCTGTGTTCATCATACAGATATATACGTGTGTCTGTTGATTTCAACCTCAAGATACAACATAGTCGCATAGATTAGTATCAGTACGTACAATATTTCGTTACGGCAGTGACCCTCTGAATCCTAGCTCTCTTATTGGCCCAAGTTGTGAACAAATGAGGCTAAAACCCAGTTCTCTATGATTATCGTGCTACATGTTAGATTTATCTTACCACACCAAAGTATCATTTGTCAAATGTTATAGATAGATGTTCTGAATAGAACCAGAATTGGTGAAGATGGCTAGATTAGGAACAGTGTAAAAACTCACAGACTGCCTGCGTCATCTGTCTATGTTCGAACCCACAACCGCTGGGTTTAAATCGTATTACGAAAGCGGAAGGCGTTACAAAGACAACTGCACATCCGTGTTACAATTTTTTAACAGCTCACGGCTTATGATGATGGCATCATTCTGGTCTCACAGCCAGGGGTGTGTAGGTTCCAGTCCCAATAGACCCCATGATACTAGTCAACCGAAAGAATGTAGCCAGTGTTTCAAGATTGTGCAATAGGGTAGCAGTTGGTTTTTAACACAAGATAGCTGGTTAGAATAGCGCAAATGTTGACGAGTAATATGTCACTTGCAGATCCAAGTTTTCAGAATCGAGGGGAGGGGTGCAGCCGTTGGACTTAATCAGTAAGAAAACACGCATGTCATTTCAATAAATTTCTTCCTGACTCATCTGTCCCATGCCTCGCTTATTCAATGCAGTTGTAGTTCAGGTAACATATGTACCAGCATGCGAACCTATCTCCCCTGTAGGTAACTAGACCACGTAAAGCCTCAACTCATTCTCTCTCATCCTATGAAGAGATGAAACACTCAGCGTACTCACTTAGCACAATTTGCTCGACTGAGCCCCACAGTCATTGTATGAAATAAGCATACATATCAATTTGTTGTGGCGGGAAAACCTGTCCACTCGTATCAAGGAACATATCTGTTACTAGGGAATAATTGCATATAAATACGGCACAGTTGTATAGTTATCTGCTCATGTATGACATTACCATTCTCTGTTTATACAGTGGAACATGTTCATGTGGACACAATTCTTTTAACTAGATCAAAAGTGTTCAAAGAACACGGCGTCGCTAGAACAACGTTGACATATAGGTGCTTAAGATATTGCATAAGTATGAAGGTTGTAGTTCACGCGGGAATTCAGAAATAATGAAATCTTTAAAAAAAACTTGAAATTGCTCCGGAACCTATACTTTTCTTGGCAAATAGCTAAAAATTGAAAACTCATAATGTAATAATCTCAATGAATATAAACAGTGAACCAATTTTGAAGATTTTGTCTTCAAAGGCAATGAAACTATTGATAAAAATGTTGAATATGGAGCCAAAACGGCACACTTTTATTGGCAAAGTGCCAAAGATGAACATATATGATTGTTCCTATGTATGTGAACATAGAATGAAATTCTGAGGGCATGGTTCAAAAAGTATTGAAAGTATTGAAGAAAGTTTCAAAAAAAACTAAAATGTCTATAAACTGCTACACAATGCTGGGCTCTCTGAGCATTGTTCTTTTAGTTGGCAAAGGGCCAACGTTCAACATTGGTTGTGGTCACCAGTCCCATAATATTGTATGAAATACGCAAGTCATGTGTCAAGCTAAATATGCCAAAATTGGCTGCCAATGGCCTTTTGGAGTAAACACTTTGTTTGGCAAAGTGCCAAAATTGGACAATGATGATGGTCACAAGGTATATAAGCATTGTATCAAATTTGGAACTCATGATTCAAGCTGTATTGAAACTGTTGAAGAAAATGACAAAAATGACCTAAAATGGCCTTCAGGAAATCACACTTGAATTGGTATAGTGCCAAGATTGAATACATATGATGGGCTCTAGGCATGTAAGTATTTTTCCAAGTTTGAATGTGTTCATCCAAGCAGTTTTAAGGACACTGCAGAAAACGTCCTAAATGGACCATAAATGGCCCCATGTAAAGCACACTTTAATTGGCAAAGTGCCCAAAATCAAATCACTCCGGTGTCGCATCATGCCACATAGTTGTGTAAGTCGGTTTATCGGTATATCCTCTAGCTTGTCCAGAGACATACATACATACACGCATACTGACATACAAACGAAGTGATCACAAGGCTTTCGCTTCAGCTACTGAAGCGACGCAATGAAAACTCCCTCGTATATATATGTTGCTCTTCTCCCATTCACAGTTTTACTTTTGTGAAACTATCTTTGAAAAACATCTGTCTAATGTGGCCTTTATTCACGTTTACAGGTATTCGCATTTATAAACAGGTTTCAATGCACTAACTGTCCAATCGGGTGCTTATTCGCCATATAATCATTGTATTACGTCAGCTTGGCCATTCAGATTGTTGTCGTCGATGGCTGCTAGGCCCAAGCCACCCTAGCTTTTACGGATGTCTAACTTGAGGCAAAGATCCTATGAGGACTTAAAAGCTCTCAAGCGTGGATAACACTCTTGACGTTAGGAAAGCATTTCAGTATTACAGCCCGCTGCTTGGGATGATGGCATCATTCTGGTCCCACAACCTTAGGGTCGTGAGTTCGAGTTCCGTCAGGGCCACTTGATATAATCTTTTGAAGACTTTACACTAAGCCATAGCCCAGAATTATACGACTTGAAATGACTGACCATGTACGGAATCATTTTTGACTGCAGGCTCCCCAGTGTGTACCCTCTGATTGGCCGACTTTACCCAGCATCAAGCGTAAACAAGCACTTCGTAACCAGAGGGGGCATATTTCCGGTCATTTGAGAATAGCGTGTTAATGAAAAGCTATGTGAGGATAATGTGTCTACAAAATGGTGTCGGCCGCATTACTTATTTTGAGAAACCATAATCATGTAATATTATAACAACTTTTATTTGAATGTTGTTGAATAAACAACATTTTTGTCAAATTCAGAAAAATGCACACAGTCTTGATATGACCAAATTTGTCCATGATATCATCTTACGAGATTTCACGGTTGCTTTTCCTGTTAATGATATTCAATTGGACACACAGTGGTTTTAATCAATATAGAATTTCAAATTAAATGTGATGCCTATGCTCTTTAATTTTGACAGGTCATGATATAAAATATGAAGATCTGCATTAGTACATGACTTATATGTGCCCAGACGACACAAACGCAATTTACTGATAGTCTTGTTTAAGCTTCAGTCTGACTTTTATGAATGATCATCCTTGAATTTTAACTGTGTTACATTGGATGGATAATACTTGTGGGAAATATGATTCTACACTGAAACATTTATGTAATAAGACAATGTGGCTTTGATATTAGGATGTATTCGGCTTCATTATCCAGGTTTGACTATACAGAAACTGGCAATACAAAGTAATGGTACGTAACCATTCTATTGTACCATAAAGATTTGAGCCAAGGTTAATTGCAATTAGAATAGCACATAAAGCCCAGATATTTATGTTAATCTGCATTAGTAACACCACTCACGTCCAAGGCAACATTGGAAAAACAACAATCTGACAAAATCCACTGCTGTTAACACTTATGGAGGCTATTTGTCTTGTTACCAACTGACTGGTCCACTTTATTTTGAGATCCTTCTTTGATAGGTGTGGTTGTTATTACAAACACATCAATTACATATACAAAACATCGTATATTAATGCGTGATGAGCATGAGAAAAACGCAGTTTTCTCTGATATGAGAAAACTAGTATACATGGACATAATGTCATGGAGTTCATCTTTGAATTACACGTCATTTTACCAAATCTAATAATGCATGTACATATTTGACATTTTGATTTATAATGTTGGTAATAGTACACACATAAAAATACTTAGAAAAGGCACACATTTAATAATTGAGTTTCCAAGTTAAGTGTTACAACAACACATATTTTTCAATAGTCATAAATACTTGGTATCAATACATTTTATTCCAACAATAACTCCATTGAAATATCTTAGAATCTGAAACATTACATTGAGTAATTACCATCAAAACTCCATGGAAAATTGACAAGAATAAGTGACACGGATTATTGACACACCTGTCTGTTGGTAGCCTCACGTCTCCATCTAATCCCATCTCACTTGTCTTTTGTTTTCATTAATCTGTCAATTATCTGCGTCACGCTTGTCTGGCTTTATTCTAGATTGTACCTCTGAAAGTGTCACTGACGGTGACAAACCAGCAGGGTATTTACTGTGTATCCGGGACAGAAAAATAGGCTAACGATGACTGCGGGGGGGGGGTGAGGGGCGATACGTGATAGTGACTTTTCAATGGGTGATTTGGAGATAATTTAATATGCGGGTGTGGTGCAATGTCATTTACTTTTATTGTATTGAAGAAATATGTCATGTTTTTTTTTCGTCAATATTCAATCAAAATTTGGGAATATTGCCCGATTCAGGGCAATATTAACAAAATGAGGGCAATGATTCATGCATATTGACCGAAAAAAACATGACATATATTCATTATAACACGATTAACCTTCACAAACAGTTTTCATTAGATGGGGAAACTCTCCATTGGCCACACCGAATGACAAGTCATATTACCTTCTACTGGTTTTGCACACATTATTAGCACTATCCGGCATTTAACATTTCTTTAACCAATTTTAATCACTGAAACTAATAACTGAAACTAAAAACACTAGGTTTATCACATTTCAAAGCATCGTTTTTACTTAAAAATATTTCTGAACAATCAAAAGATTCGTTCAAATATGATTAATTTCAATATAGCGATACTAGTCTAAACAGTTCACGCTTGGCTGCATCAAATGCTGAGCTTCTTTTTTTCTAATCCGCTTTAAATTTAACTATTAGTACTAGAAGTATGGGTGATTATATTGTCATGCCCCTTTCTCTAACTGTGCGTATCTAAACCTGTGTGGTAAACTAAATATAGTTGATTATTTTTTTAATCGACGGCTTCAAAATGGCGGACGCTTCTACTGTCAGAGGGAAAAATCCACCCATAGTTCATCGAGTAATTATCCCCGGCTGATTTTGGATGTCAGCCAATCACAGAACAGTATTCAAGGGTGTGTCCTCGATGGAGTGGTATAATGCTCAATCTACATCATGTTGGTATAGAAGTGATCAAATACATAATTCAGTTCATCATCCCTTCCGTATTCAAAAGATACAGACTTGGAAGTAGAGTAGTCTGAATTGAGTTATGATGCAGTGCACCACCTTGCATATCGTACTATAGTTGCTAGCCATGAGCGATTTTCAACTGTGACATGGGATCAGAGCATCAGCCTCCCCTGCCCTGCAGAGGATGGCGTCTTTTGCTGAACACTCCCAGTCCAGGCAGTTCTGGCTCACTCACCCATGCTTTGACACAGGGTTCAGCTGGAACCTTGATGGCTTTTGTCTCAGACCTTCCCAAGGGCGTGGTTAGTGACCAGGCACCAGTTGTCAACCCCTAATGCAAGCATTACTACCAAGTCCTAACGTACTAACGTCGTTGATAATAATATATAGGGGTTCATGATGTTCAACGAAAATGTGTCTTATGTGTACTAAGTTTGTGTTGTTTTGTATTACTATAATCACAGGGGAGGTTGATGTGGACAGGTGCTTAAATTGCGCATAATATTTTATTCAGGAAAATATAATAGGTTGTCAGTTCGTATAAGAAATGAGATTGATGGAGTTTTTAAATCTAAACACAACGCACTCCGAATTTCGTTATATCCTCTGTGTATTGATGATAGCGAGTGGGGTATTCAGGTAACCGTTTTTTTTTTTTTTTTTTTTTTTTATTGTTTATAGACTAATATCAGTTTTATTCATACACATGTTAGCTGGGCATAACATTTAATTTCATTCAGCATTTTTTGTTCATAAAAAGGAAATATTCACGAATATGATTATGTAAACTCAATTACTATACATGATGTAGATAACTGATGTATTGTTATATTCGTGTAACAACTTCATACTACTTAATCCACGCTATTTGACATTTGACATGAAATGCACCAGCCGAATTTTAGCTAATAACGGATTTTACCATTGCTAGTGCCACATGATCTTGTATTCTCCAATGTTTGTTTTTTTTTTCTTTCTAAATGTCATCGATAGGTCTAGAATAATACGATTTTTAATAGCAGATTACTAAGGTCGTTGACAGACACTGCTTTTGATATCAGTAGTCAAAGTTAAGCGTACATGAACAATTGTGTTAAATGAAAGCAGAATGTGCACATTTACGAGGACTGGTGTATTGGTTAAATCTGGACCAACGTACACATCCAAAGTATTTTTTGCGAATGGATATTGTTTAGAACTTTGATTTCAAAAATGATAGCTCGAGTTTGAACCTATATCATCGATATTTAGATGCAACGGATAAAGATGGGAAGCAACCTTAAGAACAGATCAGAAGAAACTATGTAGTTTGACGATTATCAGAATCCCGTATATACATTCAAGTTACCATGTATAACAATCAGAAATGAAGCTTAAGTTTTAACAATTGCATTGAAATAATCGTTATCTCCATAGGCTTGTTTGGATAGCGGCCATGACATAAAATAAATTATTTTAGAGTGCAGCTATCTGAGCTTTTTCTGTTTGTAGCTACTTAAAATTTGCCTTGTAGATGTAGATTTAAGCCTTTGTAGTTGGATCAAAGAAACTGAAACTAATGACTATTCAGTATCTTTGGCTGTATCTAGTACATCCTTTGAACCTTTTCTATCATACACCTATAATTTAGGTTTGCCTTGCAGTTTTCAAAGTATTAAATTGCGGTAGTTTTTTTTTACGTCTGTGGCATAGGGCTTTGCGTCGAGGTTAAAACGTGGTGGAAAGTCGGACAAGAATGAAAAATTGCCTCTAAGTCCCAAAACGTGAGATATGTAATATCTTGATCATTTACAGTTCAGTTGCTTAACGTATGGATAATCATGACTGCCAGCCTTTTGCTTCACGGAAGAATGTTTTTTTTTGCAATTCTCCTGGATGAATATGGACATATCCGGAAGTGATCCCGTCAAGTGGCGAAGCTCAAGTGCACACATACATTTCAAACAATTTGCAATCAAATAAAGCCTATTTGTACGTGTACAACTTCCTTGAATTAGGTTCAATGCTACTCATGTGTTTCCAACTCATTATGCAAATAACAAAATGAAAAAGATTAGTTGACAACAAACCTAATTAGACGGGAATAAGTGGATAGTAGTTCGCCTGGATGACCTGGTGACCTGATTACATATATGCACTATAATTAGGCGAATGTGCACACGTGTGTACATTTGAAGTTAACGATGTTTACCTGTACGGCATACCTGTACCTTGAAACCTGCCATTATTTATCTTCGTACCAATTTTACAGACAATATATCCTATGTAATGTTTGAAAAGTATATTTATATAGATATAGAATGTATGATTTAAAAATATTTAATTTTAGCTCTGAGCTCAAAAACAGATTGTATTCACCGCTACTGGTGATAATGTTCTTACATGTATACCAATAACTAATGGTTGTGTCTGTGGGTATTTAGTTTCTTGTTTATTTTTATCGAATTCAAACTGCATGTGCTATTATATTGTGATAAACAAAATGTATGATTTGAAAATTTATTAATTTTATTTGTTATGCACATTTTTTAATGTAATTGCTGTATTGACATATTAACTTATTGGCATATATTATCAAAAATATATATATAGACGTGAGATGTGACGATGAATTGAATGCAAGTGAAGTCGTTTCCATCTTGCTAACTATAACTCAGTATTATATCTTGTTTTTGATGTGGGCGCCGCCATCTGATTATTCAGTTTGGAGGAAAAATTGTCAGCGAGTGTGAAAGGAGATGAAAATTATTTTAATATTACAAACAAAGCAATGCTTTCTGAAACCACGTAATATTGAAGTCATATTGAAGATCCGAAAGAGTGCGTTGTGTCTAATAGTTTAAATATATTATTTGTTGCTTTTTTACTATGAATTATGCATTTATTTAAATGTTAACACATTTATCATATTGCAAATATTAATATATAAAGAGCATTACTGTTTTTAAATGAAATATTAAGCTTAAGTATTAAATAAAATGATAATAAAGAAGCGATTTCAAGCATTTGCTTTGAATAAATAAAATTTATTAACTCAAGTAGGTAGTTGATTAAGGCTAATAAGCATCATTATTTGACACGTCTATCATCACGATCAGACGTATGTTAAACTGAAACAAGAAACATGAACCTGAAAAATCTAGAACCGTCAATATCACGGATGTGTAAATTCCATTCCGTCATTAGTGAGGACAGTCCTCTGCCCCTGTTTGTTGGCATGTGTGTTCAATTTAAAGGTCTCTCCGTACTTTTGATTTATTACAATGTTGACATAATGAATCTACACAGGTGAACAGCCACAACAGACCTTCAACATGATGATGACTACATTTTAGTCTATACTGCACTATACCATAACAGACATTTTTATATGCACGTTTTTATTATGTTTCTTTTTAAAGAAATGAAAAAGTAAAACTCCCTAGACTTAACATGTGAAATAGAGTCTCGTGTTTTGGAATCGTGTCTACAAATATATTACAACACATTGATCGACATACAGAAGTGGCGTTTAAGGCCAGTTTCCTGAATTAGTAGTGACATCTGCAGTTTGTGTGAAATACAAACCAATACATTGTAGATCTATACAATGACATTTCTTTTTCGATAAAAAATGATGTGTATTTCGTTTTTCTTTTGCGTGGTTTAAGCCTATTTATTTTTAAATTGACAAAGTATTTGCAACGCCTCTCAGCGATCGTAGGGGAGAATAACTGGGTGGTTAGAGCGCCTGCCTCCGACATATAATGACCGGTCTGTTAGCAGGAGGCCGTGAGTTCGAGTCCACGGCCTTCCAAATCTTTCCAGGGCTCTTCGAAAATTTCACATAACTAACAATCGATTAATTTGAACATGAGTTTAAACTTAAATACTGCATGTATTGAAATAGAGATTATAAGAAGTACTTAAATTTGACATTACAGTACCAAATTAAGTATATGATACTGATCTAACAGGATGAGCTATTGATGTCAACTAGCAAAAACATATGTCTGTGGTGTATTGTGAATGCGCAATCACCATACTACCAAATCTTTTGCACACTATTGAGAATGTACCAATTAAAAAAAAAAAATGTATGATTACCCGGAACTTCAAACTTGTTTTATCAAAAGAATACATGAATTCAACTGCCTCAGAGAGTACCATTATTGAGCTAAATAAAAATAAGATTCATATGACATAGAATTCCCCTTGTGTGTTACTGTAAGCCCCATATTAGATATCCGAAGTATTAGTAATGACTCGTAATCTTGTCGACCGAAGCACAGAATGTATTTCTTTAAAGGCTTTTTTGACACCCTCAAGAAACTCTTTGGTATAGGAGTATAGACAAAAACTTACTTTAAGTGTGGCCAACATTGATGAAGCCTACTTGTACCCCAACCCAATAAGCCACAGTCATAGCGTCATAAATAGTATCCCTGCGCAATATAACCGTGAGCTAGAGCTGAAATATATAGGGAAAAAATACATATTATGCTCTCTCTAAATATCATGTATGCATACTAAAACCTTCAATTCAGCTATTTCTTACAAAACCAAACTGTCATAAACATCCCACTGAAAACCTCTAAAATCATACCATCTCTATTGAGATCACTTGACAGCAGTCACATCTTGAGTCTTGATAGAGAGGTTCTACTGTAAAAAAGGCCCGATAAAAAGGAACAAGACTACAACGCCACAGCCGATTCGGTTTCAATCATCGCGAATGTTAGACACCAGCATTATATTTACTCTACTGCCACATGATGATAGGGTCTTTATAAAATGCAATCATCCCAAGTGTTTTATCAATACATAGCTCATTATAGCATTCGAATTGAAGGTGAAGTCATACAAAGAGGCCATTTATTCAAATGCATTGGCATATTGCTGTGGGTGATAACAAATTACCATGTTGAATGGGCTGTTGTGAGCTTTTGGTGTAGTTGTCATTCAATAATGTTGTGTTTTGTTATATTGGTGTCTATTTTAAATTAAACGTGACTACTTGCGTAACGCCCCACCTGCTGAGTTGTTCTAGATGCAACCTAATGAACCATAGGGTTTTTACTTGGATGTTAACAGTATGTAACGGCTTGTATTGCCAATATAGTTTAATAATAACTCGTGTGCCATTCTTATTATTCAGTAAACACCACGTGATTTCATAGTTTTATCAATTTATATTTTCTATTAATGGTGCTTGCTTTTTTAAAAACGATCAAACTAAATTCAGTAACAAAAGCAATCGGAAAGTGGACTGCGGTTCAAAAAATGATATCATAACTTTAATTCATGAATTTAAGTTCATTAATTTGATTGCCTTGATTCAAACAAACATCATTAGTGGTAACAATGGAAACTATGAATGAATACAAATATATTGTGTGCTTCCATGTGCTTCCGTGGCCGAATGGATAGGGAGTTGGACTTGTGACAAGAAGGTCGTGGGTTCGATTCCCGGTCTGGTGGTAAGTGTTGAGCAAAATTACCTCTAACAGGTTGTACACTGCTCCGTGGTACCTACACGTTAAATAGGTACAGGCCGGTGATAAGCGTGCACAAACAGCACCAATGCCGTATGCAGCCAGTACGGTATGCTCCCCAGGGAGTTGAGAAAGATCTATATAGTGTGGAAAAGATGCCACTAACCTGGTGGAGATGTGAAGTCGCTAGAAAACGCCATGAGTTGTTGTTCATTGAAACTATAAACCAGTACATTTACATTTACATTTATGTTAATAATAACTCGTTCTGTGAATGAAGTGCCAGGTAGCAGTGCAAGGTGATCTCACCCTCGAGGGCCACGCACACACCTGAAGGTTAAACAATGTTCAGGGTTGAGGTAGAGACACGTTTCAGTGGCACTGCCAAATAGCCACACTGGCCCCTCCAAGTGGAGGTCAGCAGAACTTAAGTCCTACAGGGGATTAAGGCGGAAAACACATAGCAACGGATGGCCGCGCGGGAAATCTGCGACCATTACGGCGATTAGTGAATCACAGTGTAAGTTGCCGTACGTCCTTTTCTAAGCCTCTGATTGATACCCATTTGATACCTGCTTAATACCCCCACCCCCAATTTAGATAATTGAGAAATCTGCCGTACGGCAGAATTTCACTGTGGGTTTAACCCCCTGTAAAATGCATTGGGGGAGATCGGCACGAATTTTTTTACACTGCCGTACGCCACCTGCCGTACGTCGCTATGACTTTTGCCCTTACCAAGCATAAAACTGTCATGCCTCCTCTAACTGTGATGAATGGCTGGTCTAATGGATAAGGCGCCTGACTACGCATGTATGACCAGTCTGTAGTGTATCGTGAGATCGGTTCAAGTCCACGGTCGTCCAAAGCTTTACATGCGCACTCCAAATATTTCACTGTATACCTGACATCTGTTTTCAACACTGAAAAAAAAATCATTTTATGACTGTATACATAAAAAGTCCATCATCGTCATGACAAAATCTGAAAATGTATGTTTATCTTAGAAATAACTTGGAAACAGAAAACCAACAAACAACTGAATCGTGATCACTTAGCACGCCTGTGACTCAAAATGTTATTTCTCACATGTCAATGTGCACTTTGGCGCATTTTCCCTATTTGCCCTTATCAAAATGTCATGTCATGGTGGCATAACAGTTTATATAATGTATGTGGAGCAGATTACGCCCCTGTCTGACATGCCCGATAGATGTATAGTTGATCGGTTGTAGTTTTCACTGGTACATCTGTGTTGGTGGGCACTCGGGGGGGGGGGCGGTCTCACACTATCGCGATTAGTACGAACGTGCCTCAAAACTGGGTGTCTTTTTTCACATTTTTGGTATATTCTGGGTGTCTTTTTTTCACATTTGTGGTATTTTCTGGATGTCTTTTTTCACATTTTTGGTATATTTCAGGGTGTCTTTTTTCACATTTTTAGTATATTTATCAGGATAAAAAAATATTGATATTCATTATATTCATTCTTGATATCTACATGTACTCGATTCTGAGTTTGATATATTGGTGTGTCACCTTTTTTCTCGGATATTGGTATATTGGTGGGTCACTTTTTCTCAAAAATATGTATATTGGTGGGTGCCGTTTGCAACCTGTCCGAGGCACGTCCGTACCCATTTTTTGACCAAGACCCCCCCGAGGGGTGGGCAATGCATGAAGTTTGTACGTGTGATGCATGCGGAAACTCCGGGAGATTCCAACAGGCCACATGAAAATGCCAGTAGGTTTGTTGTTCAGAAATTGAAAAATTCCCAGAAGGCCTCAGGATCTGCCATTGGTGTGTTAATAATTGTTAATAGGAGATTATCCTATAGGATTTGGTGCTTTGTACATTACTGCTTTGATTAAAAGAAGGGTTGCTTTAAAGCTAAAACAGTAGTCTAAAGATTGAAGTATCACAACATTAATCAAATTGTTCATGTAATACTTGTAATTTGCAAAATGTTCTCTTAAAGAGACGTTAGAAATATGGACATGTTCCGTGATTAAAATTGTTATTGTGTAACTGGGGCTTTATATATCAGTTTTCACACTGCTTTACAGCATAACGTACACTTGACATAACTACAGTTGACATTTTTCGATCTGTAAATAACGTGCACATATGTAGCCTACACAACAGATGCAAGTCTCTCAAACCATTATTTTCAGTGGTATTATAAACAATTGAAACACCTTGGCACAATCTATAGTGCTTAATAAGATGATCTAAATATTACAGTTCCTGAACATTTGAAGACTGAAGTTCCATATGGGGTCGAACCATGAAAGCACCCATTTTTGTGAACAAACTGGTTACATGCACACTTAATGTTATTATTTTGGCATACATGTTTAGGTACAATCAATGATGAATACAAACTTTGAAACGTTTGACTTTCGCTATAAAGGCATGCCAAGAAAACATCAGACTGAGCATCTTCAATGCCAGAGCAAAGTGTAAATCTCCTATTTGTATGTAACATAATTCACAGTTCGATAACATATAGTAGCTCTGCTAACATACAATAACAACATATGCACATTTAAATGCCAGGATGAAGCCTGTTTCAAGGTTGATTAGGCCTGCCATAATATATCACGTCTTTCACTGTAGGTGTTTCTTGAAGAGCTAGGGGTGGGGATCCATTTGGAAATCATCTTAACAATATAATGATCGACAATGCCAGATAGAGGACGCAGAAATTAGACAAAAATATGCTTTGTCAAAATGTGCCACTTACTAATTACCGCAAAATACTTACTTTTTAGCCACTCTAATTTCCGAGAAATATGTGTTTAGCCCACATAAGCTGTTGTTTTCATCACAATTAAATGTTATGGGAAACACTATATGCACTGGAGGATCCAGGTTTTTTGAAAAAGGGGGGTGGGCGTACTTTCAAGATTTCATGGATTTCGTACGCGCGATCGATGGCGGACATGCAAAAAACCCTACATAAATTAAGTATTTTGCTAGAAAAAGGGGGTGGGGGTGGGGCTGGATCAGCCTATGATATGGGAAAATTATTTGGTTTACATCAGAAAGGCAACAGTTCTAGTAGTTTTAAGCTGGAAGCAGGGTGATGAAAAACACTGAAAAAGTGTCCCCAAATGCGACCTATGCCTCTTAGCCAAATTATCACGTGGGCGTGTTTTCCTGTTTCCACGTAGACTAAACAGATAGTTTCAAGATTGAAGCAAGGGGTGTACATGAATTATAGATGTAGAATCCTTGATTGAAGTCAATCATTATGGAGATGACGTCACAGTGTTAATGTACGTGCACAGTGTCGTGTGCCACTGTGACGTTGACACGAGTGTTTACTTCCTGTTTTGGGTTTCAGTCGAGTGGTGAGTGACACCAAATGCGTGCTGCGTCCACATGTGAGGAAATGGAGACAATTGGAGATTTTGCCTTTACCTTCAGTTTGACAGTCATGAATGTTCATCTATATTTACAAAGTTCCTCTTTCACAACACACATATTTCTTACATTGTTGACAGTTTCGGCAAAAAAAGCTGCTGCCATTCTCAAAACTGTCACCAACGTGAGAAATATGTGTGTTGTGAAAGATGAACTTTGTAAATATAGATGTATTCCAACACGAAAACACATTCAAGGATGAATGTTCATACCCTGCATTTCAACATGCAGTAGGATATTAGAAACAAACCTAGTACAGTAGAGCATCTCTATCAAAACAATTCATTGGCTCACTTTAAGTGGCATCAATTGAGAGGTTGTCTCTGAGTTATTGCATGGTCACGTGGTCTCTTTATGGAAATGTGGGTACAAAAGTAGCTTGCTATAGAAGTGGCCTTATTAATTGAGGATTCTACTATACGTGAGAGAAACAACTATTCTGTCCTTTTGAGCAAACAGTATGTTTGAGATATTGTGCCGATGATCACAGGTTATGATAGCAGGGCTGATTCATGAAATTTCTTAAGTGTACCACCCACACACCCCACCTTTTAAAAACCTGCTTAGCCAGTGACCTTATTAAATGTAAATGTGGTTATTTATAGTCGCAATTCACCATGCTGTTATCGTGCTCTAGCGACTTTACATATTTACACCAGGTCGTTGGCATCCTTGTCACACTATATCCTTCTCAACTCCCTGGGGAGCATACACCACATCGCTACCGTAGCGCAAACGTAATAATCTCTCACATTGGCGTTCACTCGCCTGACCATTACCTATTTAACGTGAAGGTACCACGGAGCAGTGTGCAACCTGTTGGAGGTAGATTTGCTCAACACCCACCATCAGACCCGACCGGGAATCGAGCCCTCGACCTTCTGGTCACGAGTCCAACTCCCTGTCCACTCGGCCACGGAAGCACGTGTATTATATCAGTTTTTTCTCACTACATCACCCTAGTCAAAGCGAATGTTTGCCTACACTGTGGCCAGTAAGAGCAAACCGCTGTAGAGGCGTCCACTCTCAAAAGTGGGATAAAGTAGATTTTCCTCTGAATGGAATGCAAATGGAGCCGAGTATGTAGGTGAAGTGACGGAGATTCACACCTTCTAAGCTCATTTGATGTCAAATTGAGTTTGGGCTGAGTAATATTGGAATGCGTGAATAGGATATTCACTCCTGGTTGTCTCTGACACAACTCTACGGGTGATATATATGTATGCATTCGGTGTCCGCATGGTGTATACTCTTGACGTATATTTAGAACCACAGTTCTTCACCCAAAAGTGGTGTAAGGCTGTTGCATAATTTTCACACAGCCATGGAAAAGAGGGCTTTATCAGATTTTTGTATTTCCTTCCACCTTCATGTTAGATTGGATTTACGTTCTTCAGATATTTTGATTAATATGAAAAATAAACAGTTTTTCTAGCTGTTTAAAACTACTACAATCCAAAGGAAATAAATTAATGTAGGCATTTTTGATGACTGAGAAAGTGTTGAAGGCACACACATGAGAAATAAAATAAGTTTAATTTAACATAAAAGATTTTTTTTTCATTTTGCATATTGACATGTTTAATGTGGAACAATTGTTTATTGCATTGTCAAAGTATTGTAATTCTTGATATTGGACTGACAAATTATCTTTCACATAATAGTCTATTTTAAATTAATCACTAAAATACACCCAAGCTTTTCCTGTGAAATTAAATCAAATTGAACTTGCATGAAATTCCATCTAGCATTAAATAACACTGAAAATGTAATTGAATTTGCCAATCTAGCCATTCTTTCATGAGATTTTTAGCTACAAACTTGAAATTATTGCAACATGTTGCACAGAGAACCCATTTGCATGATATAAACACTAGTGATGAGCCTACCTGTAATCGGATTGAGTGGGGACTTTCATGCTTTAATTTTCTTCCAAGTGTAAGGTGAAATTGCTACAAGTCCTGGCTACATTTAGGAAGAAAGAACCTTGGACTGGGATCAGATGATTGCTAAGTGATCCAAATCACAGACATCTCACCTGAGGCTAAAGCGATTGACGATCAGAGAAGTTACGCAAAACATTGTTACGTAACTAGCTTTTCCTCATGATGCCTTTGATTGGAGGGTAGGACTGCTTTTTGGACAGGTTATCTAGGTCTACTTTTCAGTGAATTGGCCCAGATTGTTGGTCTGTAATATAAGAAGCTTTACATTCTTGCAGAAAACGTTCTGTTTGACGTGTTGTTATATAGCTGGACGTGCAACTAGTACCGTTGTGATGAGTGAGTAACTTATTACTTTAATTCAATGGTTAAAACTAATTGCACATTATCTTCATTATCTACTTACACATTGGTTATGTTGTAACACCCCTTTGCTCTGACAGCTATCTATTCATTGAAAGCCATAAAATGTCATTTACATAATGCTCCAGTCCAGGCTGAAGGTATCTCCAAGGATTAATACCTGTTCTTTTGATCTAGAGACGAACATACAAATCAACTGCATAATTGTAAGCATAAATGATTACAAACATCACTAGGTTTATATATTATGCACACTAGAAAGCAAATGCAAAATTAACATCTCCTAAGAGGTAAATGATATGATGTCGAAATTAATAGAATAACATCTGCTTTACGTTTAAAAAAGACTTCACTGCAAGATGATACAAAACACATGACTGTGATTTAATAATATATTCTCACGGGTAATGTTGGTGTTATTCTACGTATATACAAGCCAGGCATACACCATTTTTTGCATCTAATAACAGCTAGATAAAACTCTTTTTTTTAAAGTTTTGTCTATTTTTTTCCTTTTCACTGTATGAACTCTGAGAAACCTATAAAAGTG
The DNA here is from genome assembly GCA_019095985.1 of Streblospio benedicti. Classification (NCBI taxonomy): domain Eukaryota; kingdom Metazoa; phylum Annelida; class Polychaeta; order Spionida; family Spionidae; genus Streblospio; species Streblospio benedicti. The sequence goes on from CM032663.1 coordinate 49,679,441, forward strand.
CGTAGAAATATCAGTGAACGCTCCCTGCAAATAAGAAAGTTGCGTGAGTGTCAAAAACATGTGTTTTAATTATCCCTGGAAATGTCAGGGTGACAGACACCTAATGAAGAGTGGCAAGTCCATTTACAGCTGATTTTGGCTCTGAATCAAAAGATTCAATATAGTACACCCCCACGGCTGCTTTGAATTCTGGCGCGATGCTGGGAGCAGACAGCCGCCAAGATGGAAGCTGAATCAGTTTAGAAGAATTAAGATTAGGTTGTACCAATTTTCAAGTTTCTAAATTTTCTTGTGGGAATTGAGGTGTGTATGTGTGTGTGTGTGGGGGGGGGAGGGGGGCAGCACTCCACAAACTAAAGTGGGTCTTTTAGTGAGGAGCATACCTACAAACATGACTTGAGTGCCCCCCGGATTTTATTGGTAATCGTCACATTGTCTTGTCATGGATTTCACTTGTTTTAAGTTGCATCTCTCATCCATGTATACATGTATCTCTCATATCCTAGAGATATGTGTATTAATTCGGGGATGGACATCCGTGACAGTCATGCCCAGGGTGTGGGCTGATATATGCCATGCGTAATGATGCAAATAGCTTCCCTGGTGCTGAATGATTTCAAACACCCCTTTTACCAGGTTCTTATTGAAGCCGGTGGTATCAATTTATCAGTGCACATATTAAAGAGAATGCCACCAGCAGAATTGTGCTATTGTCTTGCAAAACCAAACAAACCATTACTGTGTTTTCTGATAATGATCAAAAACATGTATGTATTCCACATGGGCTCCCTGTTACTGAAAGGCCTGCATTAACAATGTCTTTGCAAATATATATGCTATCAGATACAAAGTGATGAAATCTATGGATGGAAATAGCAATCCCTTTTACCGAAGCATTTCTTTTTTATTGACTTTATGTTATGAATTGACAGGCAAGTGGTCTATATTGACAACCATAAACAGTCCCCAAATGCATAACGTTGTGCCTATAATTCAAGCTACAATCAATGATGTGTTAGATGAAGAGAAAAGTGACATATTGGCTTGTTAATTAAACCCTAATTCTGTCAAGTTTCTTGTTGATTTAAAAGGCAGCGCTTTCTTTTCCAATGCATCTGGTTCATTAGTGTAGATGTTCTTTCGATTGGAACTCAATCCCAGTTTGTAATTCACTTGAGTCCAGGATCTATACTGAGACCTGGGTGAAATTAGGCTTGAAAAATGAGAAGTCACTTTCAGCTGTTTATCTTCAGCATTTGGTTTGCTTTCTTTAAAATGCTAGAATATCAATATCTCATATTGTGATCAAACTAATCCATTAAATCTAGTTTACAAACGTTTCAGTTGTGTCATATATTGCATACATTTAATTCTACATAGTAATGTGGAATGTTTTTTTTTCCACTGCACACAATTAATTAATAAAGTCCCTGGTCACGATGGTCTATCTCATGTGTCGGAATGACCTTAAAATCAAATTGATAATTTTAGCCAAAGTACATGTACTTTAAGTTCATAATACAATTTCCCACGTTTATTTGCTAATATTCTATCTTCATTTTAACTTGAAAGTCAATATACCAGGTTTTGTGTACTGTACATTGTTTTATGGTGGATAAAAATTGATATGCTATGGCAATGTTATTAATCATGTACAGTATAACACCTCGTTTTAATGTGGAGAATGCTGGATGTCGCGATTAGTGGAGGTGTACTAACATTGTTATTAGATTTGTATAGTAAATGGATTTCAATTGCGATGTGAATGGTAATAAATACCTTGTGTGAGCATAATTTATAAAGTTTTGTTTATACTGTGGAGAGGATGTACAATATGGACTTATGTGTTTCTGTATGAATTAGGACTTTATGATTGAATCATGATTTATTTGAGTATGTTCTAAAACCATTAAATAAAAAAAGATTACATTGGTTTCTAAACATCAAATAAGTTAGTTTTTATGGAATATAAGTTCCACTTTTACTTTCGTGCCATATATCCATAGGACCTCTAGTTATTTTTTCTTTCTTATGAAGCCCTTTACAGTAAAAAAAGATCATCTAAGAAAATTCATGTCTAAACAAGGGGCTAAATATTATGCTCATGCTTCATAACTCACTTCCTATTTAAGGCTTTGCATGTGGTCCCAAAGCAAGTGTCCTAAATCTATGTCTATTTTTTAGCAATTAAAAAAGCTCCTGTATCTAATTATGGTGTTCATATAGATAAAAAATCAGTGAGCCTCCATCTCACCGATGCAAAGTTTCAAATGCGTCACGCCTGCAGGTTCGCCCAGGCCCCCCCACCCCACCCCCGAAAAGGCGGTGTCTGCATATCATGTTAAGCCCATGCGGAGTCCTCTAATTGGGCGTACGATGAGTGCCTCTGAGACAATGCAGCTCGCATTCTATTTCCGGAATCCTTGGCACATGCAACCATTGTCATTTGCCGGGTGATAATGAGCGTTGTTCCGCTGTAGATCAGTTTGCACGTGTACTAGAACTGTACTATTTAGGTTATTACCGTACATGGGTGCATATCCAACAGTTGATTTAGGCCACAAAAAGGGAAGATGCAAGATTTCGAGGAAGTGGTATTTGGGGAAAACGAGCTTTAAAATTCGTAGGATGTGGAAAAAAGGCCCAAAATTAACGATGTGGGATTTATTGACTGTTTACCCCACCTACCCTAAATTGCCCTAGTATTGCCGATAATACTTTTAAACAGTGTAGCACGTTTCTAGCACCTTCTCTCTAAATTCAATTAGTCTAATGTTTTCAAGTTTATTTTCAATCGTAACTTTGGGATATATCTTCATAAACATTTGAAGTGACATCACCGTGTCTATGCAGCCATCGTTTAGTAGCTGCAAGCTTTTCTGCAACTTATTTAACTATATTCACAGCAATTATAGCAGCATTATTTGTCTTCCTTCTCAACAATCACCACTTGTCTTCCATGATCGCTGTTTTTTGTTGTTGTTGTTTATTTATTTTTATTTTTTATTGTAGTCGAGTTTATTCTTTTGTTCTTTAATCTTTGCTAAACACAGGATCACTAACAAACCGAAATATGGGCGTATTTAGCCTTGATGAATATTCATTCACCAACATTTTTTTCCCTAAAAGCAATACACTAATACATTTCATTGTCTTTCACCAATGACCAGAGGTGGTATTTGAATAGGTTGCATCACATTTTCATCACATTTCACCCACGTAGATACAGGCAATTCACCATTCACGCTCAAGATTTAGGGCAAATCTCCAATTTTGTAATGAGCAAATCATCAATCCCCAATAATAGGTTCCATCACATTTCACGTACTTAAATAGAAGCAATTCACAATTCAAGCTCATATATGTCCTTTTTAGTTGCTAAATTCCAATTTTCATTTCAGGTTTCCCAAACTTTTAAAGTAAAAAAAATGAACTTGTTTGTTCATCAAGATAATTCACGACAATACTTCACCAGCTTTTGCTTGTAAAACGCACTGCACTGAAGTGAACCATGGTCCATATATCATCACGACGTATCATAGCGCTAGAGTACGTACGCGCGGTCGTAAAAATGACGTCAATATGCAGTACTGTGGAAATACTGTTAACAAAGTATTACTATGTGGAAATTTCTGAAAGTTCCTGGTAACACGTAACAAAGACACAAATGTTGTTATTAATCGTGTTAATTGTGGTTTCGAATACACACCTGTCTGGAGGAGATTACGTGACATGCCAGGGATTGGCTGATCTACATTTAGCTAGACGCAAAGAAGGTTGCAGAACCAGAACGGCCTTCATCAAATGCTACTCTCTTGTGGACGTTGTACTCGCTCACAATCAAACACGAATGCACATCTTCTACGGCAACAAGAGTGCAAGTATTGACATCCACCAAGACATGGGTGATCACCAATTACAAAGTTCGGTGCTGGTTCAGGTGATCGTAAAAGACAAAAAGTCGGAGACGCGGACGTATCAAAATCATGACCTCAACAATTACAGAGGAGTATGTGTTAATGAGCTGAACACAGTGTTTTATGGAACAGTTAGAGTGGGACACGTTGACGGATATATTATGTTGCCTCAAGGCAAGTTCTTGATAGAACCTTCGGAGCAATATTTTGACAAGACAACATCAATGACTGATAACAGGGCACGGGGCACACAGCATGTATTTTACAGCAGTGAGGATCTTGGTGCAATCACAGCTGCTAATGCAAGGCATATGAACGGTGAAGGTGCCGCCAGCCAAACTAGCAGACACTATCACTTGCCAAGTTCACATTCCATGCCAATGCGTGCCCATGGACAATATTCTCTATTAGGAATTAACAATGCAAAAGAAGTTGTTTATCTAGCTCCAAATATGATGAGATTCAAAGACCATGCAGTGAACATCGTCCACAAGCAGAAGTTACATGCCGTCAGAAAGTACTGTACGCTGGCCGTGTATCTGGACCATAAATTCATGAGATATTCTGCTCGTAGGAACATCGCAGGTGCCATTGCATCGGCTATGAGCATGATAGGGATGGCGGACAAAATCTTTCGGCACACAGATTTTGACGGAGATGGCCTGGGAGACAATGTGGGCTTCCGGGTAAAGAATATAACAGCCTTTCTCACCTCAGACATGCCTGGATATAAACTTGGTGGTAGGTATGTAACAAAGGGTAAAGTCTTTGATGGTTCAGTGCTTTTGGGGAACTTTGGGGAAGCATACAACTTTGACGACGTCTGTTTGGGGGTATTATTCACGTATAGAGACTTGGATGACGGTTTATTGGGTCTGGCGTGGAGAGCGACCGTACACAAGAATGGCCGAGTCTATGGTGGCATCTGTCATAAGAGACGTAAAATAACTATACACCCTGAATTTTGGCAGAGCTCTAACACCCTATTTGTCACACAGTACAACCACAGATTTCACGTGCCTAAAGAGCTTTTGGGCTTGACTTTTACCCATGAATTGGGTCACTCTTTCGGCGCGCCTCACTATGTCAATAAATGGGACACGATCGTCCCGCCTTGTGCCGCTGAAAACGGAAGAGGACATTGGCTGATGCACCCGCAATCAGGTGACGGTAGCAAGCCCAACAACTATCTTTTCGATGCATGCAGTCGCGCAGCCATCTTCCCAGTGATCCATAAATTAGGCAGGAACTGCTTCGAGTACGAGACGGAGCCTCGATGTGGCAACATGCTGGTGGAGGAGGGGGAGGAGTGCGACTGCGGCAATCTCCTCTACTGCTCTAAAGTGGACCACTGCTGTCTGCCACCTCGGCCAGCGGGCAAGTCGGCAGAGTTCATCTGGTTCCCGCCTGACCCTGAGGACAAGGACCAGAAACCTGGGAGAGAGTGCACCATCGCGCGCAACTATGGCTACAAGTGCAGTCCCGCCGCATCTCCGTGCTGTGACGAGGACTGCCAGATTGCAGAGAGGGCTGAGCGTCGCCTCTGCGCCATGGAAACGGAGTGTCTGCAAGCTGCCATGTGCGACGGTTCAAGCGCTGAGTGCCCCGCACAGGAACCCAAGCCAGACAGGGTCACCCGCTGTCTCCAGGACAGTGGTGTGTGCATTGGCGGCAAGTGTGTGTCACTGTGCGTATTGCGAGGTGAGGAGAGTTGCGAGTGCGACCACGTGCTTATGCCAGACTTTGTGTGTCAGGTTTGCTGCAAGCCTACTGGACCAAAACAAAGATGCTGGCCGGCCTTCAGTCTTGGGCTTACCACGTCAAATAGTGGGGTGCCGTACCGCTACCCTGGTGCCGCATGCAATGCTTCAGCAGGTATATGTGACGCGAAACACCAATGTGTTGAGTACGCAAATGATGATCCTAGCAGCTCTGGGGAAGAAGCTGTAGAATGGCTGCAACGCCATTGGAATTATCTTACGTTAGTGGCGGGAGGACTGGCGATAATCACTGTTCTCATTTTCATTCTGCTTCAAATAAAGCGACGAGAGAAACAGATTGAAGAGCGTCACAGTCAGATTCAGCTGGCGGCAAGCTCTTACGCAGTAGCGCTGGATGTTAAAATGAAGCAAGTCCATGAGAGGTACTATGAAGCAGTCAGGCGATTGAACGAAGGACAGCACAAGAATCTGAAAGCGCTCTTCCCATCAGCAACACCGGCAGTGAGGCGGAATACGGCCCTCAGTAGCCAGTCGGACCAGGAAGCCTTATTAAGCATGGTCGCCCAAGGCTACCCCGCGATGCCTTCTGGCTCGACCCCGGACGAGATACAGATGACCCAGGCCCGCATGCAATACCTTTGAGACGATACTGTGGTTGGTGCTTTAATGCTGTGTGTAAAATGTGTGGTATTTTATATGTTACATGGATTTTGTGTTGGATTCATGGCCAGTACAATAAGTATCTAAGTACAGGATTTAAAATAGTACACATCTGTCCATGCAGGTTGATATAATGTAACTTGTTATTGTTTATTTGTAATACACTTTGTCTGGTATTCATCGTCAACAGTTCTTTATAAAATATGAAGCCTCTATTCATGTGGGTTTTTTCGGTTATTACCAGTTACTGCACAATTCATTGCAAAATTATAGATGTATTTAATAGCATTCACCTAGCTGTATTCACCTTGTAAATATTGATGTTGCATTATCATTTTTGACACATACTGTAGTAATGCATATGTAACATGTAATAAATCAGGCCTGCAAACCAAAAAAAAAGACACGCTCATGCTTGCAATTGGGGCTATGTATGCGGTTTTTTGGAATATCAACCTTAAACAATATAGAATTTATTTCAACGTACGGGCGACGTGTTATTTTAATGAGACCCCATCTTCGGCCTCCCTCATAAGTATGTCACACTAATATAAATCTCGTAAAAGTACTGTTGACTGCAGGCCGTTTCAATATCGAGGTTTCAATGTACATGTGCATGTATTATATACTGGTAGGCATATTATGTATTGCATATGCGCACGATGATGCAACTATTGAAACATTCTATAGAAATCTACGGAAATGCACAAAGCCTGCATACGCTGTCTGCTTGGGACAATTGAAATGTGATGACTGATTTATACACTCTTCTAAACACTTTTATTTTATTTTATTTTTTTTTGGAAAATCGCCCTGTATTGCCCCTACCAGTTATCATTGTCATGCCATTTTACTTTGTCATGATTTCACGCAAAGAGATACAGCTCCAACCTGCCCTGTATGTAGTATGTGGACTTGTGCAGCTGCTGATTTAGCTTCAATTCAACTATCAAGGACGGCCAAAACCTACGACAAGCGCTGTGGTCAATATTCCCTTTAGCCGAGTGCAATCCCTCAAGGAGATTAGCATAGATTATTTGACATGACAGGAAGCAATACAAAATGCGAGTTACTTATAGATAATGACAGTTTAAATCATGCATACAACATCCATTTGAAATCAGCGAACTGGTACTAATGTGTCCCCTTGACAAGTGCATGTGGTGCCATTGGTTGGTCAGACATTCACGACTCCTCAATAGTGAAGAAGAAGCAGTCGTGCTGTACCAGGTTTCCTTGAATAGCTGCCCTCGCACTTATTAATTTAAAGATATTGCTCAGCCAAAACCATATATGATCTGAAAAACCCAGTATCAATAGACGATGCCTTATCTATTGCAAATGTAATTAAAATAATATTTATGTTCTCCACATTTAATACTTATTTCATCTATAAAAATACCGTAATGTCTTGGTAACTAAAACACAAGGTCACGTGATATTGCATAATCGAATGATTTTCGCCAGACGTACCGTGGATTTTCGACGGTAGACGTCACATTTAACATGGCAGAGATAGGGGGCTTCTTACGTCCACCGTGCAAGTTACGTCTGACGAAAATCATTCGGTTGATATTTTGGCATTCACGTGTTTTGATGGGCTTCTAGCTGTCTGTTATGGAGTGGTATTTAAATTGCTCTAAATATTTTAATATACTGTTTTAACGAAAGGAACTTTCAGAATGCACAAAACACATCATAATATTTCTGTCCAAGCATACATGTTCGGCCACTGAGCATAACCTTTAAATGACCCTTATTTAATGCCAACTTGTCTCGGAACAGCCGTGTTCTCTTGTCACAATTCTCAGATACCCAGCATAGCTTACAGATCCTACTATGCATAACATATATGTGCGCCACAGTCTTATCTCTATCACGGCTATATACGCAGCATATAGCCGTTGTTTTGAACAATGACTTGTAAAGGCAGCGTGAGTGATCAAGCCGTGAAAACCGACGAATCATATGCACAAGTAAGAGAATACTTGTAAACAACTCTGCAAATTTTTGTTTTCACTAAAATTTTACATTCATTATACTGGTGTTGTATACAAGTAATTCTGCCCCAGTCTTATTATTCAAGGTACGTTCTGTAAATAAGAGGTTTGGAGAAAATGGACCTATTTCAAATAAAAGACTATGTGCGGATGAACATTTATGGCTGTCAGACCAGGGCATTGGCTTTCATGGCACTACTCTATATAAAGCTCGTGCACAATGTATATTAGTGTCCATGAGTTCAAGAAGAACCACAATATTACAGACGATATAAAAACTCTTCACGTCATGCAAGAAGATTCAGACTATAGACAGCCTAAAATTACATTCACTTTACATTTGGCATTGCTTACAGCAGATGTAGCCAAATTATAGAGCTCACAAATGAAATTCCAGCTTGCTAAATATGGGATCTCATAAGTTGAAAGGCGAAAATAACAGAGTGATAGAGGGCACAGATATTTTGAGGGCAGACATGCAAAGGTCACCTCTGCGGCATGTAGGCCATATTTGTTACCATTTCTGTTGGTATGTAGTTGGCATGTATTGTTTCCACCTAATTTTAATGGATATGTGTTGATACAAATTTAAAACATTTTATTTTCGAACATTCTAGCGTATAGCAAAATGCTTTCCTTTAAATAATCAATATGTTAAGGATGAAAAATACACTCGTCTGCTACTGCCCCCTGCCAGAAAATCAATCTATCTGGAAACACCCAGTGCTGCCCCCTGATAGCTGATACATGAAACAAAGTGCACCATTTCTAAATGTCACAATCATATTTTCCGACACGTATTTGTCATCTACAACAACCTTATTTTTTAAATAGAATAATCATGACTGTCATAGCTCAAACTAACTTGACGTCTTTCTGACACGTGTCTTTGCCAGGTCAGGGCGTTCCAATTTAGCGGCGCGTTTCCTCTGTGATTATCGTCTGTTGTGACAGAAATATTCGTGGCCTTATCAAACAGTCATTTTTTTTATCTCACTATTGTTTGTTCTTTAAGCCTCCGTCTCACGGCCACGAATGCTTTACTGTATGGTAGGCGATGATAAAGACATGATAAATACATGCAGATTCTATCTGTAAAACGTGCATGGTTGAGTTAGTGAACAAATCCATTAGCTATATATTTGAAACTATGGAAATCAGGAATTCAGGTATACAATAGCTATTTATTGGTGTATACCTCCAATACTTTGATGACTAGCTAGACGTGAAAATCATCTTCCTGGTAAATGACCTCGTTTCCGTGACCAAGATGAACTGCTAGACATCGAAATAGTGTATGCATAAACCAATAATTGAGTACACAAAGACACATTATGTTGCCGCACTCGGACAGTCACAAAAGAATGTATATCCGGCATTGAATTATCACTTTCCGGTAGTGGTTGAGAAATGCATATCGTCATATTGTAAAGGAATTTCAGGGACAGGCTCGAAAAGTTATTTCTAAAGCCGTGGAATCGAACTCACGGTCTCCTGTTCACACCAGACCAGTCATTATACATAGCACAGACCGTGACAGACGCTCTAGCTACTGAGCTAACCTCTCGCACGGCGTATAGACTTGTTCAGACTTGGCCAGTATCAGTATTGCGCAACGCCCCCACAATGATGCTATTTTTGGCTCTCAGACAGCATTAATCTCTCGTATAATCTCTCCTTGTCCCTGAAACTCTCTACCACGTCGAGTGTGTGCTACCTGACGAGAGGTCGTGTGTCCTGGTTCACTTTGTTTACAATATCTCGCGTCTATATACGTAGTATAAAGTTTGTTTCAACAAGGACCTGTAAATGCAGTGTGAGAAAAACAAAAACAAAAAAACTTACTCAACTTAAACATTCATGAATTAGATGTGTGACCGTGGCTTAACGAGTAACATACAACCATCGTCAGAGCTTTAACTTCACGGGGGAGTGGGGGTGGGGGCACTTCCCGCCGACATTGAATCACACGATTGATGCATTAAATGGGAAGATTGAGCGACCTGGCACTGATAGCACGTCGTGTGACTCCAACAGCCGTAAAATTGGAAGTGTTGGTGATGATTAAGGCGATAGCATCTAGACGAGGGAGAAGGGAAGATTTATCTAGGAGGAGGAAGGGTAGAAGCGTGCTAATACAGCCCGTTCAATGACGTTTCCAGTGTTTGACCACTCCTCTTCAGATAGAACTGAGGACATCCTTTGTTTTAATTAGACTATATAGCGTGGTCCACTTGCATGTATTGTTAACAGTTTAGTGGATAATTATTTGCTCATTGATTCAAGCTATTGCTGCTTATCGTATTGCCTAAAATAAGCTAAACTTTAAATGGGCAATCCGTGGTAGTTTTTTAATGAAAGTTATAGACTTTGAATGTTGATCTTTTCACAGATGTAGTCTCTTAATGCAGATGGCCTTAGTTGGATGCTCTACTGTAAGGTTTCAACTGATGTTGATTTATGATATGACAGTAGCATTAGAATTCATAGTGCATAAAATTAGGATATGTGATAAACTTGCGTTTGAATAATGTATGTCTTCACGCCTACCAGTTACATACATGACATCCATTTGCACCTTAGAAGAAGCAAAGCAGATCTTTTAACGAATTTTGACAATTACATAAGCTTTTTGACACGTTTCAACGTGTAATGATGGTTGCCAGTATTGATTCACTGGCCCCAAAGCACTACATGAGGAAGACACAGGTGGTAGCATAGAAAAGAGAAAAGAATCCAAAAAGAATCTACAAATCAATTAAGAACAAAGTACATTACGCAACATCTTGGTTAAAAGGGTACTCTTGCAAGTTGTAAAAAAAATGTAACATACATTGAATGATGACTTTTGTGAAATTTGTAAGTTTTTAACCTACACAAAGCCTTGTGATGTACCAAAATGTGCCTCAAATGTCTCCACCCAATATAAAGTAAACGTCTTTGACACAAGTAATAATATAACTGCAGAATCCTCTGTGGGCAATCTAAATTTCAAGGAGGCCGCAACCAGTTAATGACCCACCCACGCTGCCCATGCCTAACACGTGTTGACGCATCATGTCCACTTACTTAGTAGATGAAAGGGACAAACCTCCAACTGCCAGTCATTATCAAGTATAATTAAGCCTGACATTACTTCACACACTCTGTTGAATGCGACTTGATGAAATTACACTATATGTTGAAGGGGTTAAATGTGCAGGGTGCAATACCCTAGCTTGTTTGGTTATTAGAGTGTGGTTGTGGATGTTGTTGTGGTAGTTGTTGTTGTTGTTGCTGCTGCCATTGTCGTCAACGTCATTGTCGTAATTTTCATCGTCATCATCATAGATGTCGTTTCGCGCGGGCGTTTTCGTCGTCATTGTCGTTGTCACTTGTTGTTGTTGTCGCTGCTGTCATAATTGTTGTTGTTGCTGCTGCTGCAACCTCTCTTTTAAGACCACCTGACGGGTTATATTTAAGTGGTCTCATGAAAGAGGTTGCACTATGAAGAGTTTTGTCAAGTTATGATAACTTCCGACCTTACATTACACAGGAGGTCTCTTTATAGAGGTGGACTTTAAACTGTAGCCAATGTAGTGGGCAAAGTCTGTAAAACTGTATATGAAATGAAAGTAAGACCAGACATACCACTTCCACCTTTCAAAAGAAAATGTGCAGATAACCAGATTATAGGCTGTTTCTGTGAACAAGATGTGTCAGAGATAAAAGCATTATCTTGTAAAATGAGATTTTCATCAGTAAGAGTTAAAAACAGATGTAGCAAAAAGTTACCCCACATTTTAGTGTTCTGTTTAAAGTCGGACCTCTCTCATTAAGACCCCTATGGGAAGTGTTCTGAATAAATATTTTTTTTTAGGTGTGCAATATTCTCAAAATTAAAGATTGGGAACCACCAAAGGGTTTTAGTGCATAAATGTTCTCTTCATAGTGGATAGCGATGTTTTTACAGACAGCTACGATGTATTTCTAATATGGCCCAACCGTTGCACCTCGCTCTGACTTTGTAGTTGTAAAAACCCCAGAAGAGTTTGACCTGCACACTCATATGAAAATGAACAAACCCAAATACGAGCAAGGATGGTATATTGATATCAATATAGTATCCTTGATACGAGGGAAAACTCCTAGTGTCATATCATACACCCCCACGCCACTCAATCACACACATAATCACACTACTTACACACACTTACAGACAACTTGCCTCCACCAAAAAAAGTTGATGTAAGCTAAGACAGATGACTGTCGGTATAGCCTCATCAGGTGGGGTGTATAGACCTCGTACGGGGGCACCGGATGATTATACGATGGCGCTGGACCCACCGGTAACAAGCTGATATGTCATACGCCAGACCAATCTCAGGGGCGGACTTCACCATCCATCAGGGTCTGAGTTGCAAGGTTTTGGCAGCCTGTCTAGAAACAGCTTCATTTTCAACGTGTGGCGTTGACATCAAGCCAGTCATTTAATGTAATTGTATAATGGGGATACTGTAGAATACACTACATATGCATATATGTGAAATCCGATAGGTCTAATACCGGGGTCTAAGACACGCATGCGTGTGCTTGCAACACCACAAATAGCTATATGAAAACCCATTAGAATACAACGCCCCCACATTAATAAAACTGGGTCTACTGAACCTGTTGTTGACATTCATATGTTGACACGCCATCGGCTACCTACTCTTTAATGCTTTTTCAAAACTTTGACATTTTACTAATATTGAAGGAAGCTTGTTAATCTGCATTTGTTAACTGTAATATATCAAGGGCTTTATAAATTTCCTGTGGGTACAACGAAAATAGTGATGTAATGAAGTGGGTGGTGGGGTTGAAGCATTTTCTTTCTTTTAACAACGCACACAGATGCACTGTTTGATTTTTTAATCGTGTGAAATGTAAATATTCCACCACAAACGTGAAGTAAACAATCCTTACTTCTGCTCGATGATTTTATAATCTAACATATAGAATCTCTCACTTTTGTTTTATAGACGTCTAAAATCCTAGCCTAGTTACATTACAAACCGGAATATCTAGTAAGGAGGTACACAGCCCCCCCCACCCCCAATCCAAACATCCTTCTTTTCCACGCCAAATTATAGATACATGCTATTTTCATGTTTTTCACACACAATTAACCTCTGTCGATTAGCCATACCCAACCCCTACAAAACCTTCAGCGTTCGCCCCCACTATTCTAAAAACCTGAATCTACTAGTACAAAAAAAAAAAAAAAAATCAGCAACATGCAAAAACAAAACAGAACTTAACAGTCACAGGTGAAACAGTTCTCCACTGCAGTGACACACGTGGGATACTGTCCCATATATTGCGCCTTGAAAATAAAAACCATCTTAATGAACGTCAGAGCTCTACAAATCCATCTAATTGGTTCTGTTCTGCCACTGCTGATTACAAGACAGTCGCGCAGTGCATGCTCCCCGAGACTTGTTGACGCCATTACGGCATGTTGTTTACTTCCGGTCTGCAAATGGCACTAAAAGACGGATCCAGTGTCAAATGTGTAATACCGTTGAGTCTGTTTGACGCAATCTTGATGAGAGTGCAGTGACTATCTGACCTTTTACTAGACATATTCTCAGTGTCGCCATTGATACGAAGGAAGATTGGTTATTTGCTCAATATATTTAAAGCAAATGATGTTTGATTTACGCGGTTTATGCAAAGTCCTTCATTATTACCAGGAAACAGTAGAACTCACTTGACATCAAACACGGTGTATGTGAAATATTCAGTTTAGTGCATTAATCTTAACGACAATCAGGACATCCTTGTGGTGCCACCTGTCAGAAAATCAATGTAACTACAAATATTCAGTGCTGCCCTTTTGGCGTATAACATATACAAGTGATTATACTGTTTAACTTAATAGACCTCCGATATAGAGGACTAAGAAACACAATGTATAATTGTTTTGGGTTTATAAAAAGACGTTTTGTAAACCTTAATGAGTATACTTATTAACAGCAATATCACACGTCGGGAATAACAAACACCTTTAGGTATATCCAGAAAAAAAATGTTAAAATGTATCATCATCTTGGTTTCTTAAATTCTACACACGTTAAACCTCAAGTGAAATTTATGTTACAGTGATTCTTATGGTTACATATTACAGATTGAATTTTGACAGGGCAGCGACTCAATTCATTCGCATTGTAATAGCTCCGTAATATATTGTCATATATATTTTTTATGATATAGTTAAAGTCTTGGCCTGGAAATATGTGTCAATATCTGTTATTGTAATATATCATTAGTTATCATTGGACAAAGTTTCATGACAAATGTCTAGGATTTGTTTATTCTAATAGTTATTCCAATCATATTAAGCCATAAAAAGTCTGGGATGGTAAGTATTACGAAGTGTACCCATACATAATACACAATATAAATGTATACATACAAACGTTTTCCTACACATGTGTACATAGCGATCCAAAAGTCAATTTAAAAGCACAGCAATGGCTCAACTAAAACACAAAGAAGTTGCCGTCCACAGCTTTTTAGACAAGACCTGTGAAAGCTTCTTTGAAGAATTGCCCACTACTTCTTCTCAATGACGAATAACACTAAAGGTTGAAGTGTATCTATTGTTTAATGTATTCACTGACTCTTTCAAGAAAGGGCGAGGAAAAGAACAACAAGTGGTTTCTCAGATAGCATTGTCCAATAGAACAGGCTATGAATACACTCACAAAGCTCATCTGCATGCAGTAAATCTCATCTATTTGAGGTTGTTTACCCCAAACGAGATCATGGTTTGCCCATACATGCATAACAAAGATGCGTTTGAAAATGTTTTATTGTCTATTTCTTTCAAAATAGTGGTTATACTTCTATTGTGTTTTTGTACACAAGAACTAAACAAAATTAACAGATGTCCATGCAAAAATAGTTATGTTTTAGCGGGGAGGAAACCCATACGTTAAACGTGAGTGCCAAACCTGATATGTGTGTTTGTTTTTGTTTGGAACAACGCACATGAAAAAAAATCTACTGTCTTACATTGACAGTTATAACATGTGTCATATCGTAACCCAACACAATGTAGTTATTTTATTGTGTTGCAATGCAACACTTATGGATATTGTAATTAATTTTTCTTCTTCAGTATATTGCAGTCAGACCAAACCCCATTGTAAACAAACCTATCACTGTCACACTCGCATTCATCTTCTACCCCCCCTCCCAATACCCACCTCCAGTCCAGAATTCCCATCTAATTCTAAATGACCAATGCAATGAGTGTGTTTCAGACGAAACACAAACAAGACAATGCCAAATGAGTTCAATGCCAAATAAGGCCAAACAATGAGAAATCATCGTGTCCTTGGACGAGCTATTAACCGCTATTGCAAATCATAGATGGATTGCTTTTAGTGAAGATGGAGTACGTTTGAAAACAGATAGTTCATTTTTCTTTTTTTCTGCACGAACCAACACCCGTGCGAGTAATGGGAGTTTCGGGAGTGATAAATTGCGATTTATCAACGTTTTATTAGTTTCAGCATCACACGGGGTATAGATTTAGAATGGATTCATGACAAATTGCCAAAATCAGTGATTTGGGTGCCCATGTTGATGAGGTTATTCGAGATTGATTGTCTCCAAATACAAGGTTCTGTGAAATGGTGACCTGGACCCATGGAAAAACAGCCAACTAGTGTGATGCTTAGAAAATATGAACAGATTGCACTACAAGACCCACCAAACAGACACAGCATATTAGAATCTCAGCATGACACTTGTTTTACCATCCCTCAGTTGTAAAAAGAGGGTTCAAAAGAAAAAAGTGATTAAATCTTCACCGCAAAATTATTATGAAAAATGACCATGAACGCTGCACTTTAATCCTACATATATGCGCAGCAACCCCAAAGACACGTTCATTTTGGAGGGACCATCAGTCACAACGGCCTTAGTTATAGGTGGACGTTATGACCTGTGGGAATATAATGACATAATGATGGAGATCCGCAATGCCTCAAAAGCTTGGCCTTCTCATGATGGATGGCATCATATTTCTATACACTTGTCCTCGCCGTGGAAGCTGCACTACAACAATGGCATTGTCCATTATGATACAGTAGGGGCTTGATGTCGAGGCGACCCGCGGGGGCCTCGCGAGTGGTCCCAATAGAGAGGTGGTGTGTTTAAGGAGGTTCATGGTGGTTTTGTTTCGGAGGCTGGAGGCGTAAAATGGTGTTCTGATAAAGGTAGTCTCCTTTATAGAGGTGGGTGTAATTGGGGGTTCTCTGCAGTAGCTTGATCTCACGGATAATGGTGCCATTATTGCAACAAATCTGTATTTGGAACAGAGCTGTGGGGAAACTAGGATGGATGATAGGACTGAGGGAATTTGTGTGTTTACCCCCATATCCATCCAAAACCATCTCTGTCTAGACTATTATTTTACTGGAAATTACTGGATTTATGAGTGGTGAAGTCATTATTTATCTTTATCCTATCTAATGACCAATGCCAAATTAATCTATGTAAAAAGTAATGCATATGTACATGAACACTTTCACAAAATCAGTTCCTGCAAGCTACCACCTTGACCATGATTTTTACGCACGGCGTAGGTCATGTAATCTTTAACGTACACCAACGTACGTCGAGTGTAAGTTCGTTAGTGTCACGTCTACTGCAGCGTACGTACGTTGTACGTACCATTGTTAATAACAAAAATACATGCAGAGATGTTATTTTCTGGCATGAAAAGTGTAAATGTTTGTAGAATGCACGCTATAAGGGAAGATAGGTATATGTTCAGTAAATACTGGTACTAGGGTCGTACATTATGCGCCCATGGGTACTTCTTGTATTTGACATTGTGTCAATTTGGAGGTGTATTGCATTATGCCGGGCAACGACGCTGGTTCCAGAAGGCATGCTAGCCATCGTGTCGTGCAATATACCAGAAAAGGAGAAACCAGCGCAGTAAGAACGTTTCTATTATCTATGTTATGAAGTCTAGTGCTTTCGATAAGACTTATTAAACTTACATAGCTCATCCCACGATTCTCCCATAACTGTCTTCAATCTCAATCGATGCTCATAACGTAAAAAATGGCTTGTTGAGATGATAACACAGTAGTCCAGATGTGTTGTATATTATAGTCGTAAAATTGTCTTTAACGTGTGAAGAGTTCACAACACTTTCAAACTGTATTTTATAGCTCTACACCTATACATGTATTATTACTGCACATGATGCATACGTGCATCATTCTCGGGACATATATTACGTAGCTTTTTGGGATGAGGTCAAGGTTCAATTATAGAACAATATTGTGTTAGTCTAAATTCCAGTGACCCTGAACAGAGTATTCAAAGTGTAAAAATAATTACGGAACAGACTGTAGTACCTACTAAGCGTTGCAAATATAATTTATGATCGTTATGAAAGTCTAGTTTTTAAATGGTCAAAATTAATTTGAGCATACTCATGTTACATAAACAATAGATTATTGTTGCTGTTTTCGGTGCCATATATCCACACCAGTCCAAAAAATAGTGATATCCATTAAGCCAATTCAAATGTGCATCCGTCTCAAGTTCATAATGAAACATTTGATGCAAATGATGGCGTCTCTGTTTTCATTTAATACATGCAAAGTAAAGTTATTGTATACTTTTAAATGTTGCTTTTTACATTTTATCAAGTATCCAGAATATAAGATGGGAGCCAAGTGACCCGGAAGCTTCATTTGATGACAAGCGGAACCTGTTGATAGATAAAGTTCCAGCAGAGAAAAGTGGCATCTATACCTGTTCTGTGAGTATTAATGGAGCTACTATTTATCAACATCAGATGGGCAAGAAAAAAGGAAATCATTGAGGTTACTTGAAATTTATTTCAATTAACCCCTGGTAAACTGTAATAATAACAGTGAGAAGTCAAATAATATAAAATGTGCAACAGTTGAACTACTTTATTCTTAAATTGCAATGTGTTATCAGTAGGTATAGGTTCATGAATTGACATCATTCTTGCACCATGGGCATGCAAACGTCACCCAGATTTCATGAATGGCAGATCGAGGCACGATATTTGGTGTCACAAAATGAGAGGTCCAGGTTACCTCGTCGCATTAAGGTGTCAGAAATGGCATTGAGATACTGATGTATTCTTATATGTGTGGAAAAGCTGGGCAACACCGAAAATCCATTAAGACATCTGATAGTTGATGGCGATTTTGTGTTTAGATGGGGTGTTTGTGCATTGCTAAAATTATTGTCTGTTTTTTAATATTATCAATCCTTGGATTATGCTCGATGATTTGAATGCATGTCGTGGTGTTAATCAGAGCTCCATTGTGTATAAGAGGCTAATATTTATTGAGAGAACAACTTCTTCCATATATTTATGTGATTCCAGCAATTGTTAGTATGTGTACAGAGCCCAGGGTAAACAGTACCATGAAAATTTTATGACTGATAGAATAACATGACATAGCTGTTGTAGGATATTCAATGGCAGAAAACAAATTTTAAAAAGGAAGTTTCTCTAGAAAAAGTCAAAATCATTTCCCTAGTTTGTCAGCATTGCTTACCACTTTCATCGATCAAGTACTTTAATTATCACCAAACATTTAATAACACTATCGACAATAACCTCTTATTTCATGCACAGATTGACAAATCTCCAAATATAAAACCAAGAACTGAAGAACTGCTTGTTTGGCGACAGCCGGAAGTAGTGATCACTCGGAACTTGACCTACCGGTACAATGGGCCATGCACCTCCCCCGTCCTGCAGAGCTTGGACAAGTGGGCCAAAGCTGTCATGTGCCCCGGTGTCACATGCGAGTTCCAGGTACACTAAGAACAAACTTGTTTTGTTTGACTGGTATAGCATTGAACATCACTTACTTATATAAGGTTTATATAGTAAAGCCTCATGATTAGGGACACTGGTGTAAGTACAAAATTATGTCTCCATTAGTGAAACATTTTTAGTTACAAAATTTTGCATTTTCTACATTCTATCAACAGTGATGCATATTATTTTTCGTCAGTTAGACGTACTACATGTACTCAATGGGTTACTACAACTCAAAACACAATAACAACCAACACCTCTCAAAGTATAATAATTATACAATAGCCCATTCAATTGAAACATACAATACCAAAACAATAAATAAGCTATTTCATTAAGAAATGTTTGTTGCAGTCATATGGTATGTATGTTGTATTTCAGACACGCCAACATTGCGTACGTGAGGATAAACAAACAAAACTCACGCTTACAGTGTTGAAAAAAGTGAAGGGTAAAAAACCCAGCGCTATAACTACCAACTGTAATGGTCAGTGCTTGCTTGACCAGCGGGACAAGGAAGGGGCCGAGCAGCTATGTTTCCAGTTAAAGCAATTGAAAGAAAATGCAAAAGCTAAGTAAGTCAGCTTTCATTTGTTTACAGTGCAGAATCTTTACCATTACATTCCAATAGTTTCAGTACATTCTTGATTATAAAATTTCATTGTAACAAAAAAGGTATTCGAGACCAACATATTAGCATGAATGCTATTCTAATGCAATACAACATCCTTAGATTTGGAAGAGATCCCAAGATGAGCTTACCAATGATTCCCGACGCTTGCACCATTAAAAACCTTCACGTCAGTCATTTTTGTGGAGGTGGTTTTCAAAAGCTAGAAGCCACATGTCAACCCTGCATTGCTGGGACTTACAGCAAGCTGGGGAAATGTAAGCCATGTCCTAAAGGAGAGTATCAGTCAAGGTAAGTTTGTAGCAAATCCGTGCAAATATAAAATTTTCATTTGTTTATAATGTACATGCATTCGGAAAATTCATGTGAATCATTTTAGCACTAATTTGAAACACGGTGAATAAATAATCGAGTTATGTTATAATTTCTCATGTTATCCGAGTTTCAGATGAATACGACCAACTACACGCTCGGGTGTTCTGTTTATTATTTTTTCTGGAGTAATATATTCTTGTCCTCATTCAATAACTGAGGAATGTTGAGCAATGTAACTCGTACATATTCAAGTTATAGTAATACTTAACATTACAATTTTGAATTTTAGCTATGCCAGAACAAGCTGTATAAAATGCCCAGATGAAAAAACTACGGTGGGAACTGAATCTGATCATATTGATGATTGTATAGGTACAGTATTAGTCTGCTTTTATTTCCAACATTGGCAATCTACACTCAGTAAAGTCTACTGCAAATTTTGCTGACCGACGAGCAAATTCTGCTACGTCTTGTTAATGTTCCTATGCTTCAATGCTTCCATCAGATTACAATTACTTTAAAACTTCCTTACAGTTGCAAAAAAAAATACCCATGACAAAGCCCACCAGAATATGTGAAAGCATGCATCAGCTTGCAGGGACTGCAATTTTTTAAGTAATACTGTCGCATACTAAGGGGTGGACCATTACTTAGTTCTTCATTTAGAAAGGGAAAAAATGGTTTCATTTGTAGAGAAAAAACTTGTTTGCACAAATGTCGATTTTCCCTCGTTTATGGTATTAATTTTTACTTACGGTATGATGGCAATGATGCTCATGTATTTCTTCTGTATTCTGTATTTCAAGCATTTACACAAATATTCTGAATATACCAAATACTTTATTATCTACTTTCTCTTAAAGCAATGGCAAATTTTCACACTGAAATCATATACATTGTACATATTGCGGTTATCAATACACGATTGAGTCGAACACTTTATTTTTACATTATCACTTGCTACCAACATTTTTAATATCCATATGCATAATAACATGAAGCGTTCTTTGCATGCAATGTGCATTTTCTGTTACCATATACATGTGCATAAAAGCCCATGGGCTATTATCTGAAAAATGCAACTTTTTGGACATTTGGCGATGGAAAAAGTTCTCGCTTATACACCCAGGGATGTATGTTCAAATATCAAGCCCATCCGATCTTCACAATATTACTAATGAGCTGCGGATTACCAAGTATGAAAGAGGTTCACTTGTCACAGCAATGCATCTAGGCCACGTATTTGCATATTTCACCTTTTTTCATGTAGGCATACACAGTGTGTGTAAATTAGGAGAAAATCGAATAAAACATAACCCAGCTATGGTTAAATACTAACAAATTTTGATGGACCCCAGGGGCATGATTCAGCTATGGAATGATGATCATATATACAAATACACCATGTATAAATTTGGTGAAAATTGGAAAAAAAAAGATCCAGCTACGGTTTATACTAAGAAATTTGATGGACCCTTGGGGCGGGGTCAATTTTCCGCCCAGAGGCATGATTCAACCACGGAATGACAATCAATTAGGCATACAAGTTGTGTGCAAGCTTGATGAAAATTGAACGAAAAATAAAGAAACTATTTTGCAAATATTAATTGTGGACATACGGCCAAACAAGTCGACGGCCGAAAGATGATCTGACAGGTGAGGTAAAAAATGTATATGGTTCTTTGAAGCTTCAAATGTGAATTGCGTTAATCCATTTTGATTCATTTTCAACATTGACATTTAAATATTAGTAGTGTTTTCAATACATTCCACGTTGTTTTAATACACTAGTAATAAATACAAATTATCAAAATTAGAGAAGTTGTTGTCCATTCTGTATGCCAAATACATGTTGACATTAATGTAATGATTGAAAAAAATGTTTGTTAATGTCGTCGTGAAAAAAAAATGTTTGCATAATATAACCATGTGAAAAAATTGTTTGTTCGAAAAAATAATGTACTCGCCCCCGCCAACTAAGTAGTGGTCCGCCCTTAAACAAATCATTTTTTTTTTCCAGTTGAAAAACTTCATACTCCAGCAGTCACCGGCCAAGTGATGCACAAGAAGTTGGATAGTTCCAAAGCAGCACGGGACAGAAACATTGTTATTGGTGTTGTAATTGGATGCTTATTGATATTTCTCATGGCCGTATGTATTGGGGTGTGTTTATACAGAAAGAATAAGGCGCAAAAAATTACTGTTTTCTCGAAAGAAGAAATCGAGCCGTTGCAAGGTGGAAAGAGTGCTGAAAGAGTCTTCTCTGAACGAAGTATACGCAAGATAAACCACGAGGCTTTGCAAAGAAGTAACCATAATACTCTTCAGAAGAGTAAGCATAATACAGGCCTCAGGCCCTTAGCATGTCTACCCCCACACAGACAGACTAGATAGATTGTGTAAATACTGAGTTTGAAATTTAAGCAGGAGGGCTTACATGTACATTGTATATGCAACATTATTAGTAGAACTTTAAGAAATGTTTGCGGATGGACTACGTAAAAGTTACAATTATATTGAGAAAGAAAAAGACACATTTGATGATATTGTTTGATATATAAGCCTTTTTATATTCTTGAAAAACTATTTTTGAAATGTTTCAATGACTAATCTGTATATTGGTAGATTTGTTTTATGTTTATTTTTATTCTTTTTTTTTTTTTTTGCTATAGAGGAGTATTCTAGTCAGTATATTGTATAAATTAGACGTCATGGTTAAAGATATATGTACAGTTTGATGAAATATGCCATATTTGTTTTGACCAAAATGTGAACTCCAGATGATGTTATGTACATGAATGAATCGTTTTGACTAAAGATTGTTTATATCAATGTAGTGTACTTGCATGTCGTGTAGTTAAGTTTACTGAAAATTAAATCCACACAGTTCTGTATGCTCTCTTGTGATGTTAACCAAACCAATCCACAACGTAATTTACATGATCTTGCTTATGACTAGTAACAGACACAAGTAACGTACATGTAACACAATGTCCCCAAGAACAGAATTATATTTCTCCCACAAATATCACTGGCAGATCCAGGCTTTTGAAAAGGGGGGTGGGGGAGGCGCACTAAAGGGATTTCATGGGTTTCGTACATGCAATCGATGATCGATATGCAAAAAACGAAAAATAAATAATGTGCTGGGGAAAAGGGGTTGGGTGGGAGTGCCCCATCGTGGTTTTCACGCCTTTCCCATTCACATAGCCTTCAAAGTCCGATGTTCGTAGTATAAGCCTTGGTCCAACTGAGCTCATGAGTGGCAGAAGATCAGTTTGTTTTCATAGAGGAGCTTTTACAATTAAACTGGTGACAAGAGTAAAAGGCTCCACGTACACTTTCAAACGTCAACCCACCAAATAATAGCGTGCACCGTATTTCTGTGAACATCCTCGCAGGGATTACGTACTGTTCTGTTTGATTGACGGCTGAACTTTTTTGGCCGCTGTTTATTTGATTGGTCAAGGAGAGCTTCCGAAATCTATAAGCATCATTGTCGCTTTTGAATAAGGGCTTATTTCCATTAAGTAATAAGCCCGATTAGATAAGGATGGGAGTACCCCTGCGCCCCACCCCCCTGGAGCTGGATGCCTGGATTTTGGCATTTTCCCCCATATCCCATAATTGTGTTAGCGTTATTCCCACATCCCACGTCCATGAAATCCCATATCCCTCTTTTTATTGGCCTTTTCCCCACATCCCACTTCCTTATAAACCCGTCCCAAATTAGAACACCCGTATAATAAACACGTTTCTTTCTTCCTGTGTCCTAGTCTTTCACTGTATGATGAATGCTTATTATATATCTGAAGTAGGTTGGGTTGTGGAGGGTGAACTTTGTTTTTAAATTTATTGGAGAGGAGGTTATGACAATTTTAGAAAGATTAAAACTGTATTGCTGGCACCAAATGACGCTGGTTCATCGATGATAGAAGCACATAACACCAGGACAGTGCCATTTCTATGTTATTTTAGTGAGTAATGGGATCCCCATTTTAGCAACCTAGACATTATGAAGCGTGTATATTCATGAAAAGTCCATTCACCCTTGATAACTAATAAATAAACTTGTAATTCACCTACAATTTAGAAATCATCTATCCCAGAGAGCGGTGTGTGTGCTCAATTTTCACAACCTCCACCAAAACCAAACGATAACACTACCCTAGACTGTAATGATGAGCTGTTGTTTTATTGGTGGTTTTATTTTTATCTGATGCAAAATTATTGAATGAAGTGGAAATTAGGTGGTAAAAGTGTCCATTCGAGAGGTTACGTCTTCCTTGTGATGTTTTATTATATGGACAGAGTTTACTTAGAAGAAGAATGAACATGAGTTGATATATAGTCACGATGCTGTATTTGGGTAGGAATCTTAAAAAAAAATGTCAAGATGGTTTTATCATACAAACATCTAGTTCTAGGTGCTGCTGGTAAATCAAAAGTATGAAAGTCTAATTGGATACTTTTATTTCCTCCATTATGCAAACCTCCATATTTTCAGTGTAGCGCAATGGAAACAGTTGACTCTATCTACATTAAGGTCAAAGATAAACATTGCCGGTTAAATGGTCAACAAACTTTATAAAACTTATTATTATAGGCAGAACAGGGGCGCAGGGCACACCATCAACCGGCCCATGTCCAACCAAAATTCCTAATTTTGTGTGTGTTTTTTTGCATGTTCGCAATCAATCTTGCATATTAAAACTTAAGTGCGCTCACCCCTTTATCTGAAAACCTGGATCTGCCAGTGATTATCAAGCTAAAATAGCAATATTAGAAACTCTACTTTTGTCTCACTTTTAATAAAACTTCTCCACTTTTCTGCTACGTCTTGTTATTTTTATGTTTCAATGCTTCAATCAGATTACAATTACTTACTTCCTTACAGTTGCGAAAGATAAAAAAATAAACATAACAAAGCCAAACACCAGAATATGTAAAAGCTTGTAGGTACTGCAATTTGTTAATTAATACTGTCGCATACTAAACAAATCTTTTTTTTTTTCAGTTGGCGAACTTCATGCCCCAGCAGACACAGACCAAGGTGGCAAGTTGGCTAGTTTCAAAGCAGCATGGGCGAGGGACAGAAAAATTGTTATTGGTGTTATAGTTGGGTGCTTCTTGATATTTCTCATGGCAGTAGGTATTGGGATGTTTATATGCAGAAAGAATAAGGTGAAAAAAATTACTGTTTTTTCGCAAGAAGAAATAGAGCCGTTGCAAGGTGGAAAGAGTGCTGAAAGAGTCTTCTCTGAACGAAGTATCAAAGAACAGAAGAGGAGTAAAGAAAATGCAATACGCAAGAGCAACCACGAGGCTTTGCAAAAAAGCAACCACAACACTCTTCAGAAGAGTAGCCATAATGCAGGTCCCAAGACCCTAGCAGTACCACCCCTCCCAGACGGTCTAGATAGATTGTGTAAATAATGAGTTTGAAATTGAAGCAGGAGGGCTCACATGTATATGCATTATTAGTAGTTAAGAAATATTTTCAGATGGACTAGGTAGACGTTACAGTTACATTGAGAAATGAAAAGACACATTTGATGATATTGTTTGACATATAAGGCTTTTTATATTCTCGAAAAACTATTTTTGAAATATATCAATGACTAATTCATATATTGGTAGATTTGTTTTATGTTTATTACTATTCTTTTATTTGCTATAGAGGAGTATTCTAGTCAGTACCATTGTATAAATTAGATGTCATGTTTGAAGATATGTGTACAGTTTGATGAAATATGCCATATTTGTTGTGACTCGGAGTGCGTAAACCAGATGACCATATGTAGATGAATGAATCGTTTTGACTAAAGATTGTTGATGTCAATGTAGTGTGCTTGCAAGCCCTATAGTTAAGGTTACTGAAAAATAAATCCACACAGTTCTGTATACTCTTTCTGTGATGTTAACCAAACCAATCCACTAATTAATTTACATGATCTTGCTTATGACTAGTAACAGACACTAGTAACTCATAATTAATTTCAAAAATAACTTCACAAGAATTAGGTCTGATCTTCAACCACTTTATTATTATGGCAAAGGATGGCCTAGCGTTCTCCACGCTAGAATGAGGATATAATAGGTTGTAGCAAGCTAAATTTTCACTCAAGTAATAGTTTGCATGTAGTGGACAGTCCAACTTGTGCAACTTGCTGTGTGTGTGTGTGTGTGTGTGTGTGTGTGTGTGTGTGTGTGTGTGTGTGTGTGTGTGTGTGTGTGTGTGTGTGTGTGTGTGTGTGTGTGAGTGTGATGCGGAAAAAGAAGATCCAGCTCATATAATTGCATTAACTTGAAATGTTTTTGTTAGGCATATCTCCAACAATACTATGAATTCAAATTGGTGATATTCAGTGACTCAGTTAGGCGTCTTATCTCTACGCACAGGGCAATTAAACGCAAAAGATCTATTTATATACATGTAGTTGTATAACCATAGTTCAGTTGCAATAAAATACTTATTAAACCAAGTAACTTACATCTAACACAAAGTCAACGAGAACATTTCCCCAAACGTCTACCGTTCGCCTCACCTCTTTTCCCATATAAACCCCACCAAGCCCAAAGCCCACACTCACTTCCCAAATGATTTGTGAGTTGTTGTGGACAAATGTCTAATGACTTGACCCCGGGAACTCTGCTTGTAAGATTGAGATGGCAGCATGACCATCTCATTAGCGTGTGTGACGGCGCCAGTTTGTCCATGTCGGGCACGTGTGATGCATGGTGCATGACTGTGGACATTTCGTGCAATGCTGTTTGTATTGGAAGATTAGAGCAATAAGGACTGGACATTTGTAAGTAAATGTGTACTCTGCAGAACCTGTTTGAATGTAAGGGGATTCATTTTTTCCATCTGTATCCTGAAAAGCTCATGCACGAAGACGGAAGAATGCTTGCGTATTGGATGTCGGCAAGGAAAGCAGTTTTAACTGCTGGTGCTGGTGGTGGGGGGTGGGGGTGAAAATCAAAACATAACAACTTCATGTGTCCATACTCCGCCTCCCAGCCTAGGCCATATAAATGTCAACCCCTACTGACTTAATTACCTATACTGTAATCAACGAATCACATACCTCGATTTATTTTTAATATACATTACATGTACATTTCCCTATCATTCTACAGTCCAAAAATGATGAATTCATTGGCTTTAGTTATCCTAATGTTAGCTTTGCCTCTAAGGTCACATTTGGCTACATAATGTAGGAGGGATAATTGGCCAACAGAACCCCACAAACGCCAACACCAGATAAAAGATTACTCATAGATCTGATAGCACCACAGTTGTGTAATTCCTGTATGCTGATATAGTGATGACTGGCATAGACACTTTGATATAGCAGGCTTGGGTGTATTTTTTACTGGGGAACGGTCAGTTGAGGTGACCGCTTCATTGGAATATCATTGCTGTCTTCATCTCTTCTCAGGACGTAATTTTGTGTAAGTATCGTTTATTGTTGATATTTGTAATACATTTTGTAATCCTTATAAGTTCGTTATTGTTTTGCAGTTGTAATATTGTCATATATAC
This sequence comes from Streblospio benedicti, assembly GCA_019095985.1. Taxonomy (NCBI): domain Eukaryota; kingdom Metazoa; phylum Annelida; class Polychaeta; order Spionida; family Spionidae; genus Streblospio; species Streblospio benedicti. The sequence continues at coordinate 49,707,098 of CM032663.1, forward strand.
ATTTCAAATTTATGGTATTGGTGATTGTTGGAAAGGCATGGCGCATTGATATTATTCTAATTAAAGCTAAGTTAGTTTGTGTATTTCTTTTTTTATTTAATTATTTAACGTACATAATATTGTCACATACAGAACTAGGCAACCCATTTCCAAATTGCGTGGTGTGGTTTGAACAAAAATAAATAAAAGAGTGTCTCCAGTAGAAATGTAAAGGTAAAGGCACAATTTATATTTTCTTTTCTTTTTGGCTCACATGTTATTGTTGATATAATACTGACACTATCATGATGACATACTAACCATAGTTTAAGATGAACGCGCAATGAGAATGACAGTCTCAATCTGTGTATTCAATCTTTAGAAATTTATTTCAATAAATATGAGTTTTACTCAGTATTTCAGCCAAATCAATCACAGTACATTTGTTATATTTTCATAGAAATCCAGCTATATAGTAACATTTACATTTGTAGGGAGTTAGTTCCACACATAGACGAAAATATGGTTTCAATGCCCAAAAATCCCTTTACGGAGGAGAGGCAGGAAGAGTTAAAAGGTGAGTACAGGAAATGATGCCAGGAAATGGGATATTCGTTCCTTTAATACGGTGGCAAAGAAACCAACAAAGACATTTAATTATCTTACGGAAAATGATACTGTTATGAAACAGTATGAAACTTCGTTATTATGTCGTCTGTTTAAGTCTATGTTTGTGTTGTTTACTTTATTGTGACATTGATGCAAGTTGTGAACAATTGTTATATGCAGTCACATGTAGTTGAAATTTACACCACATTCAAATATTTGCTTCAATTTCTTATTGATAAAATATGATGTTGACTAGTAAAGCGAGGGGCACATTACACCACAAGGTGGGTCTATAGCCAGTCTACGACCAAAAAACGCACAGAAATCGTAACGATCCGTGAGTGTGCAATGTGGCAAACGTACGTTTTTTCAAGGCCGTACGGTGGCCGCAGAAGAAGTTTAGCATGCCTAACCGTACGGAGGCAGTGCCGAGACCTTACGTGAAACGCAGAGGATTTAACCGCACGTTGTCCGCACAGACACAGTACTGGGGCCGTGCGTCCCCTGTACCATGAACATGAGGATCCAGTACTTTTGTAATCATACGGTACGTAAAGCGTAAGTTGCACGCGAGTACATCGCACGTTCTATGCAAGTTGATCTCACGGCCACCTCAATAAAAACCACTCCCTGTCCCGACGCACTCATAACGCACGGAGCCTGTGCGTATGTGCCCACAACTGTACTTTTGTCAATGCATGCGGGAAACGGATTACGAATATGACAAAAATAATTAATATGTAAGATTTTTTGCACGAGGGAAATGAATGTGTTGAAATCCGTATACGTCAGCATTCTATATTCTAACAAATCACAAATAATAATCAAATGATCTAGTACCCAGGGGGATCCAGTTAGAGCCTCCAACCATTGCATTCCTAAAGTATATTGCAAGTAGCATTTGTGCATGCAGATGTAAAAAAAACGAAAAAAAAACTCAGCCCCCCACCCACCATCTTTATAAATCCAAGATATGTAAGTGAAGTAGCTATTTAGAGAACAATCTTTCATCTAGAGAGTGCAGAGGAGTTTCTGAAGACGTTCAGCAAGGAGTACCTCAAGGCGTTCGGCTTCTGCCTGCTCGAGAAGACCATCAAGGATGCGCAGCCTCGGGAGGATGACGGCAGACGACTAAAGTACAGGAAGGCAAGTACTGTTCTACAGTAGGCCTACAACATTCAAGTATCCAAGTATTGTTCTGCAGTATAATCCAGCATAGGCAGATCCGGGTTTTCGGAAAGGGGGGGGGGCACGTAAGGAAACGGGGGGGGGGGACGCACGTACGGGATTTCATGAAAAACCAACTATGAAAATTAGGTAGATAGGTTTTTATTCAATAAATAAACTTGTAATGCAGTAATTCACCTGGCATTCAGAAACCAACTATCATAGAGTTAGAAGTGAGAGTGCTCAATTTTCAACCTCCACCAAAACCAAACGACTACACTGCGGTAAATGATGAGCTGTGGTTTTATTGGTGGTTTTGTTTAAGTTCTCTATTGACGCAAACATAATGAAGTGGAAATTAGATGGTAAAAGTGTCCATTCGAGAGGTTTAGAGTTTTCCTTGTGAGCTTTTATTGTATGGGAAGATTTTATTTAAAAGAACTCAAATGAGTTAATAGATCATCACGATGCTGTATAGGGGTCAGAATCGTAAAAAATTGTCAAGATAGTTCTAGGTGCTGGTAAATCACTCACCAACACAAACCCATGAAATTGTATTCAAACTTTGTCAAACTTAAATGTATGCGATTTCATTACTGCACATGGACTGATGGAGTAGTGTATGTACTCTGTTATAATGTTTTCGTACAATTCTAACAATACGTTTATGTTCTATTAGTGGCATATTTAAGTGGCATTTACATGATTGTATATTTACAGTACGAGAGACTTTTGACTAGTGATGATTGAATACATTCAACAATTGAATTTAAAATCCGACAATTTCCACAATTCCAATGGGACATTGCAAGCATGTAGACCTTATTCCTCTATCTCCACAACCACATTTTATAAAAGTCTATTTTGCCTCATTGTGAAAGCCTCCATATTTTGCCGTGGAAAGACCTGACCAACATCAAGATCATAGGGTTTTTGGCATGTTCGCTATAAATAGCTTCTATAAAACCTATGATATTCCTCAAGTGCATCCTCCCCTTTTTTCTGAAAACCTTGATCTGTCAGTGATTATCACTCTGAAATAGCCTTATTAGAAACATTACTTGTGCCTACTTTTAATAAAACTTCTCCGTCTTTTTTCAGTGGGATGCCGTAGAAAGAGCAGACCTGTTCTCTGGCTACGTCTATGTCAAGGTCGGAGCCGGCCCGGGAAGCTGGAAGAAATGGCAGAAAGTGTTCATCGTCGAGACCCAGAAGTACGACATTGAAGTGTACAAGACAGAGCAGGACTTCCAGAAGGGCAAGCCGCCGAAGAACACGGTGACACCGTGCGGATACAAGCTCATCAAGGAGGCTCCTGAGCATTACAAAGCGGTGCTTGAGGAGATTGGGCCGTCAATGGGTAAGTTCTTGGGGCTTTTGTAAAATTAACACCTTTTGCTTGATGGAGGTGTTCAAACATTCACTTTATTCAGGGTGTGTCTGTAAAATGCTAGAATTTCTAATTGCAACTCTGTAAGTTGGTGATGGCATCTACTTACATTGTCGTATCAGGTATGCTCTGCTTTGTTTAACTCCAAACGTATTGCAACAAAAGTTCAAGTAGCCGCAAAACCCTTTCCATAAAATTCTGGATCCCATATCCTGATATTGGATGTCTCTCATGTTAAGTTGCTCATTATGCAATGACATGGCATGTTTACGTTTTGGTTTTACACTCTATCTGTCTTTGTTTCAGGCATGAGTGATGAGGACATTGAGGACTTCAGCAAGCTGTCGCAGTACGCGTGGGCCTACGCTCACCCGCTCCGCAAGAACTATGTGTTCCAGCTGCACAAGGGCAAGGAGGTGGGTGCTACGCTCTGTAGTATAAGTCAAGAAATTCTCTCTCTGAAGTACCGCATGGTAGGACAAGGAGAAAAGGATGTTTTGGCCCAAACTTGAAATGGACTTGATCCACTAATCCTTTAATAACACTTTTTTTCATTAGTTGAAATTAATTCATCGATAGCTTTCTATCATCCCATCTAAATGGACATAAAATGACTAAGTAGTTAATACTTGAATACCCTGTGAGAATACATGTGTTGTTCATACTCACGACTTCTCTATTCATATCAGGCCAAGGGCTGTCTGTGTCTGGGCGGAGGCCCTGTGGATGAGGACGACGATGCAGGCGAGAAAGAGGCTCGTGACCGGCCCAAGTATATCACCGCCATGGAGCGTTGTGTCAGCAAGTCCACCGGTCAGTTTCATAAATTACCAGCTGGTATCTCGAATATGTATACAGTAGAACCTCTAATTAAGACCACCTCTCAAATACGACCACCTCTATAATAACACTTTTCATGGTCCCAAACTTTAATACAGCTATCAAAATGAAACTCTGTATAGAGACCAGCTCTCTATTGAGACCACCTAATACTGGTCCCAAAGGTGGTCCTAATGGAGAGGTTTCACAGTAAATAACATTGAAATATTTGAGATAGCCGAAATTACGAGATAAGCAACTGCTGCATGTTCAGATTTGGTTGAAAGGAAAATTTACTAACGTCGAGAGGACATGATGAAAATTTGAGATACATGTAGGCGGCATTGAGAAAACGAGGTCTTACTTTTTCAAAAGACGTTATAATATTATTTGAATTATAAGCATACAGCATATTCAAATACTTGATCTTTGTAGATTCATATATATTTTCATGAAAAGTCGATGCATTGTGGTACATCTTATGTTAACTGAAAATACTATCATTCAAATTATAAGAAATTATAACAAGCAAGTGATTTTTTCAGTACGCGATAAGACATCTGTGAAGGGTAAAGCATTTGACCGAACATGTAAGAAGATGACAGAAGAACTGGAGAACCTCAATGGCTTAAAAGATGATGGAACAGAAGCAGAGGTTGTATTTTGTTGTTTGCTAGAAAGTTTTGGATTGACAATTTTGGACATGTGTTCTACATTTGCTTACTGCACACCTTATCCCCACCATCCCTTCAAAGTATAATCAAGAATTGCATATCAATTCATTGACCCTCTTTGGTATGATACGTGTAGTTTTCTGTTTGTTATTGAGAGATTTTTCGTAAAATGTACATGTTCATGTATGACTTTTACAGTCATTAAGCAATGATTGCTGCCCGTGCATATATACTATATTAGTCTACATTACATTACATCATGCTTATGTACTTACGTGCTTATGAATGACCATTACAGATGCTGACAAACATGATAGTCAAACAGTGCCTGCTGCCCATGCAGAACCCCATGTTGGAGGAACTGGGAGATGCACCAGTCAAATTCAAGCTCATGATGTGGATGAAGGCACGCGCACTAGTGCTGGTACGTTAAAAAAGTTTCGACTATTCAATAATATGCTTTCTCTAGCATTGAACCACTGTTGTGAAAGAAAACGCGAGAACAATCAGTTTTGGTTCCTATTGTCTAGAAGTTTAGTGACGATTAAAAACAAATTAAAAAAAAATCTAAGACTTTGAGAGTGTCAATGCACAGTGTAAATATTGAAGCAGAATAACAGTAGTTACAAGATAATATGATTAATCTATATGATGTTTTAGTGAGCATGGTGGTTTATTGTATACACATTTGGCGTTCAGGCATACGTCGAACTTATCACTCTCCAGAGACAAAATGTTTCAAATTGAATGTTTCTTATGTTAAGCCACTCACTATGCAATGACATCATATGTTTATAGTTTGATGCTCTATCTCTACCCTTTTCACGCGAGCATGAAGCAGGTGGTGAATTACTGTACAGACATTTGTTCATTTCAATGATATGTATCACTATTCAGAGAACAAAAAACCATATGCTCATATAAAGCCACTCATTATGCAATGCCAAAACATGGTTTACCCTTTCAGACGGGCATGACGAAGGTGGTGGAGCCGGGCTGGGACGCCATGGACCGGGCCGCAGACGAGCTGCTGGAGAAGATCGAGCCCACGCTCAAGTCAGGCATGGCCAAGATCATGGGCGTGAAGGAGGACGCCAAGGACAAAGTCAGGGGTAACGGCAGGCTTTCAAGAGACTTATATGCACATATAGACTAATCATTGTGCTAATGGCAGTACCGCAATTAAGTTGGTAGCTGTCATAAAGTGGTGATCTAGTGACACTAAGGTCAAAGTCAGGGGTAACGCCAGGCTTTCAAAAGACTCATACATATATAGATCATAGGCAGATCCGAGGAGGAGGCACACGGACCCCTTTTTCCCACCAAAATACTTCATTTTCATTGTGTCTTTCATGAAATCCCTTAAGTGCGCCCCGCCCCCACCTTTTTCTTAAGTGCGCCCCTCTCCCACTTTTTCCAAAAACCAGGATCTGCCACTGTAAACTAATAGCAGAACTGAAATTGCTTGCAAGAACAGTGAGAGTAAAATTGCAATTAAGTTGGTAGCTGACATCAAGTGGTGGTCTAATGACTCTAAGGACAAAGTCAGGGTAAATCCAGGCTTTCAAAATGGTTCATATCTAATATAGTTGAACCTCAAATCAAGCTGTTGGCTGACATCAAATGGCTTCTATAGAGAGGTGTTCTATATAAGGTATTTTCATTTATAGTGGTCTCTTTGTGAAGGTTTTGGACAGATCAGGGGCAGCAAAGAGAAATCTGTGGCTAACTCTTCGCTTTCAGAGGACATGTAGTGTCAGACAGTCACAGATGAGGTAGTTGAATCAGTCCAGGTATTCTAGGCATTGTTAATAGTGTCGTTGCTTCGACACATACTTAGAAGTTCAAAAGGTAGACGTGTATTTCACATAAGTGTCTATCACAGAGTAAAATCTATATTCACATTCGTGGGTGTTTGATTGGGGCTTTATATATAAAAGTTTAAACACTCTAACTGAAGACTTTGTAAATTCACACACCTATGTGTTTATATGTTTTCTTTTCAGATGCAATAACTGATCCACTTGGAGATGCTCTGGCCAAATATGTCTCCCCCTACCTCACACAGTTCTTTGACGCCTTCGACAAACCTGTAAGTGAGAACGCTGGACACACAGACAATACAATAGAGTTACGCTTTCAACCTTAGACAATTTGTATTTCAGAGTATTTAATTTAACGCATCAAACACATTGAAAAATATGTCAGGTCAATAAGATTGTGTAAACATTTATTGCAGCTACGTTTTATCTATGTTTAGGTATGTAATCAAGTTAAATTTTGAATGAAACTATTGTTAAAAACTACTAAATATTAGAATAGCTCAACAAAACAAACATAATGTTACATTTGTAGATGCTGTCACTAATGATAAGCACTTCCTTGTATTACAGATTTCAAAAGCGCTTGAAGTGCAGAGGAAAATTTTGGAAAGGAGAGTTCCGAACCTGGACAGACTTCCGAGAGATGAACCATCGGTAATTGAAACAAAAATGTTTCTGTTAATTCATACATGAAACAGAAATACTGTAGCATAAATTTAAGTGAAACTTTCGATACAGTTGTGTATCTATGTCAACATGGTGTACATGTACATTATTATGATATTGTAGACAGTTTTTATGTCAAAGATTTATTGAATTTATTTCGTGTCATGGACACACCCTCAGCATAAATGAAACAATTATTACATGCAATAAGTGCAACCATGGTAGTACTACAATGTACAAATTTATTTGTGTTTTCAGTACAATTAATACTGCTTTTATAGCCAGCGTACAAGAAAATATTACATATTGCAATATTGAATAACAATATTCTGTAATGAACATAATCATATGATTACCACTTTGTTATGATTTCATGATGCTTTTCCCAGGTGATTATCACGTCCCACATTACATCTAGATTAGACATGGGATAAAAACTACAAAGTTTATTATTAATTTTTACTCAGCGAAACAGAGAATTGGACAAAATTCCACGTACGAAGAACCTCACACGGGACATGGAGGACGCCAGTGAGGACATCGTTGAACTTCTCGAACAGATCAAGGAATTGGACGAGGAGACATTCGATTATCTCGACACAGACGAGTATAAGAAAAAGGCGCAGGATGCGCTTCTAAAGGTCAGTTTTCTATTTTGATTAATCCTGGGTTGTCTGGGAATTGTAGGGTATAGTTCATTGGGACGTTGTATGCTATGGTCTTTTTTGTGTGCATTTATTATTGTTTTTAAAATATATATTTAGACTTGTTCTATTAACTGATAGTCATCAACATTATTATTGCCACTCCATAAACGATCCAATTTGCCAGACATTTGACAAAAACAGTATGTATATTATATGTGAACATATGGAACAAAACTTTGAAAGATACATTTTTATAGCAACTTATACATTGACCCCTTATTGGATAATCACAAAAGCATCAACAACAGCTGCATGAACAATAGAACAAGCAGCATTAATTTAACACCATAGCTGTAACGATTTTAGCTCCTGGATGCCGCCATTTATACGATGGAGGTAGACATGAGATCCAGGGGCCAGAACCCAGCCATCAAAGAGAACGTTATTCAGGTCAGTCAGTGTGCTGTAGTTTGCATTGTGGTTTTGGCGCAAACATATTAGTCATTCAGGCCAGTCAGCTTTTATACGTTTGCATTGTGATATTGAATGCAACAATTGTTATTAGTCCTGCTGTTCTTTTTTTTTTTTTTTTTTTTTCTTTTTTTTTCACGGTCTTGATGAAAAAAGCAATTCTGTCAAATCAATCAGTTTGATTTATTACTTTACTTTACGTTAGTCATTTCCATTATGAGTTTAGATATCGAGCACAAGATTATAATGTTATATAACATGTCTGTTTTTTTACCAATTTTTCTTTGATTTTACCATCGTACACCACTTCAACATCGTATTTATTAATCAATTAATGCATAATTTATGTGTTCATATGCTTTAAACAGGTTTTAACTTTGAATAGTGGGGTATGCGCATTATTGAAAAAATATGTGTTACTTGTAAGAACACTTTACCTTGTGTACTAGAAACGAAGGTGCACTTCCATCAAGTTCAACTGGACTCTCTCCCCAGAATAATCGCAATCAAATGTATTGAATATCTCCAAGCATATTCATGCAAGCTAGTGAACTTAACTTGGTTCCCATTACGGTTTAATTGCAAAAATACTAGTCATTCAGGCCAGTCAGTTTAGTAAGATTGCATTATGTTTTCAGTATAACAATATAAGTGACGCCAAAATGGCCAAAACAAATTTTGCAAATACAATTTCATGATACGTTAAGAGTTAATCTTTATTTTCTATTATGATGTTGTAGCAATGGGAGTTCGATGCTCAAATCGTGAAGGCGCAGTTCATCAAAGAGGCCGTACGCAGCATTCTGCTCGACGGGATCAACAAGATGCTCAGTCCAGTCATAGACCCTGTGAGTAGCTCAGACCTGTGTGATCTACCGCAGAACATGGCTAGTCCACATGTTGTGCAATGAGGGCTGACATGCATTATGGCTCAAGGGGGTATGACAAAATCAAACCATTATGGTATGATTTTCAGCCAACCACCTCTAGACTTTCTTTAAAAATTCCAGCTCCCTCTCACTTCCCAAACAAAGCTACTGCTCCTTATCAAGTCCCCTCGCTGCGCTAACGCCAGAGTTCAACAGAGTTGTTTAGCCGCCCGGCCCCTAATTTTGTTCCATGTTTTTATACCCCCTTTGATAAACGGGAGTCCATACAGTAGCTTTTGCTGTCTATCTCTTAATACTACCTTGGCGTATATAGCTGTTTTATGCTTTATTCTAGTCTATTTTGACCTAGAACATACTATCTTCAATGTCAACATGCTACTCACGAATTAGTCACGTTGTCCTATTAGCAAATGGCCCTTATCAACAAAGACGATTTGACGAGTCTTTTAGAAGATTATGTTCATTCCATTGTCACATCAAAGACTACATTAGCATGATTTGTTTTAGTGTAAATATAGAAAAGGGTTTTCACCTCGTTGCCATCGTCATACTTTCCTGAAAGTTGATTCCAAGGCATTGCAGCCATTATAAATGATCATAAATATTTCAGCCATTGTTAGATATTGCATTCATGATCTCATTGTATATGTGTTTTGGAAGATAGAATAAAATTTTCCTCCGTCGGTTTTTTTCCATCATTTTTAACAGCATTGTAAAGGCAAAAGAAGAATGAAAATTCGTGACTGTCAGACTGTGGCTTTAAAAGGCCACTAAATGTGTGCTTGGTCATGTAGGAAAAAAATAGGCTGTACTGAGACTCCATCTGTACTTCTAGCCCGGACTTCTAGATCAATGAGAATATATAAATGAGAATATCAATCAACCGGGATTTTAGTATGCATGTGTTTCCGACTAAAAATGAAACACGTAATGTGTCCTTAAGTTTCATTTCTGTGTGGGATGTAAACGTACAAAACTCTAGTTTGTATTGAAGTGATAACTAACCAAGTATGTCAGGTGGGGTTACAGAGACAATGATTCAGACGCGTAACTTTTAACAGTACGCTGACCATCAAGTTGTTAGAAAAACATAAAAAATGCACAATTATATGTATAATTCTTCATAGTAACCATTGTCAAAGACCGCATGTTTGGTGAAAAGTAGTACACGTTGATGCAATAGTCTTTACTCTAGTGTCAAATGGATGCAAATATTGAAGCCAAATCAGTCACAGAAGTTGATTTATGGTTAATTGGAGCTTTGTCTAGAAACAGTGGTGGTTTTAAAGAACTAGAACTATGACCCTTTATATATCTCATCTCTTGCATTCCTGACTGCCAGACTGGGGTTTTCTTTAATTACATTCAGTGGCGTTCTTGATTATAACATTCCGTTCTTACGCTAGAGACCTTCTGATCAACAACTCAATTTAAGAACTACGTTGTTCCATTTGGCAAATACTGCCCCCAAGACACTTAACCTTAGAATTCGAAAATAAACAAATACATTGTTGCAAAAACAATCACATAACCACAGAGTTTATGCCAACACGGGTAGATCACAATATGTAAGAATCAGTATATTTCTTAATTTGGTATTTCAAATGTGAAGATTTTTTACGCATTTCACTCATTTTAGAACATAAGTCCAGTAGAACCTCTCCATTAAGATCACAGTGTAGGGACAAGAGTAGGTGGTCTCTATAGAGAAGTGGTCTATACAATGGGTCATTTTGGTAGCTTTATGAGGGTTTGCGACGTTGAAATTTGGTCTTATTAGAGAGGTGGTCTTAATTGAAGGTTTTACTGTACAATAACTTGACTTGGATGTCAACACCTTAAATATTACATTTTTAAACACACATGTTATTTTGCAAGCACATTTCTACCAACGATAGATATAGCTGAAGACTGGTTTTACAACCCTAAGCTTCCATTTGACTATATCAAGTGGCCCTGACGGGACTCGAACTCACGACCCCCAAGGTCGTGAGACCAGAATGATACCACCATCCCAAGCAGCAAGCTGAGAGAGAGTTTTAAAATGTATCCACAAGCACTGGGAAACGCATATACCTATATATATATATATTAAATATCACGGTTTCAGATTCTGGAGCCAATCGATGACACAATCCCAGAGGACATGCACGATTTCCTGAGTGCCCGCGGGCTCTATGACGAACTGCTGGACCTGCTGGTGGGAGAGCCCATCGATAAAAGTGAGTACAATTTGTAATTGCAATTTGTTTAATTCTAATAAATTGAATGACATTTTTCTAATAAACCTTCGACAGTTAAATTTTTAAATTTCCAAATTTTGTCTCCAACACAGAAAAATGACGTTATAACCAGCACACAGTAAGATTTGAATTAGGCGTATGGTGATCTATTTTTATTGGCATCCTCATTTTAGCACAGCTGCCATGTTGAAATGGAAGTGAGGCTCAATAGCATACTGCTCAAACAAAAGCAAACACCTCGCTCCATGCATATGTATATTAACCTTTCTCACTTTTGGTGCAGAATATGTCACATATTCTCAATTAGTTATAATTCCACGTTTTAAGAGGTCAGATAAAAGAAATGCATTCCTTTGGAGTAGACCTAGCATGTAGGCAATAGCCGGTATTCTCTTAGGCAAACCCTAGTCTCAAAATGCCTTTGAATAATGGCGGATAAAATGAACCATTGCGGCTATTCAAGAACCTACGGTATGTCAAACCTGGGCACGCGGAAATTGCCTAGTCAGATGTGCTTTTGGTTAAGCCCTTTGGTCCAACAAAACAAATAGACCTAAAAAGGGAGTGGTTAAACGGTCTGCAGACACATGTAAACACTTTTGTTTTTATTTTCAGTGGTTGAAGGCAAATATCCACCTCCAACAAAGTGAT
>CM032663.1:49726080-49772157 GCA_019095985.1 Streblospio benedicti
CACGCCGCCAGAATTGTCTGCAGAATACACCCATGCGCCATCAGCCGCCAATGCAGCTCCCAACACCTAAATGATACTCCAGCGCCCAGCCAAAGTGATCAACAGTCACCTCTTCAAGGAAACGCCACCTACGGCACATGCCCGGCTACCCACACGGGCACCAGCATGCCTGAGCCAACCACCACACACGTAGCAGCCCACCCCGCCATGCCAACCACGCCTAGCCACCAGATGCTCAGCAGAACACTCCGTGTCTGCCACGGCGAGTCCAGACGCCTAGCACCCCGCGTTCTTGTGTTAACACTGGCACCAATTTTCCAACATTAACTTCAGGCAGCACAGCAGTCCATGCTGCCCCCCGCTCAGTCCGCTAGACCCCCCACACGCAGATGCACTGCCCCCACCCTACATCCCCTGCCAGTGCTGCAACCCGGCAACTTGAGCTCGCACCCTGCCGTGCACACAGGCACAGGCATGCCTATGCCAACTATGGATCACAGAGGGCCCAGCCTCCTTCACCTGGCGCCTTACATCTCGCCCCAAGACAGGCCTCATCTGCTTCAACACGCACGCGGCCCCTCATCTGCTTCCCTTGAAACAGCCATGGCAAACACAGCATCCCATCTTACAACATATATTGGTTAGGGCCAAGGGCAAAAATCCTCAGTCCACAACATCCTACCCAGACTCAATCAATGAATTCACAACCACAGAATTATCTCTAGGATCGCTGCTGGGACCATTTGACCATCCCCCTTCAGCCCGGAGACTCAGGTGTCGCCGCCAATGACATGCCCCAAGCAAGACCCCCACACACGTAGTCATCGTGGGACCTTAGTTTCCCCACCCAACGCCAGTGTAAACAGCTTTATGCCCACTGATACTTATTGTGGGCAACGCTTCAAATTTCGTCTATCGTCAGTCGACATGGTTCAACAAACAATTAGCGACATGAACTGTCAGTGCTTTTTATACAGCTGCGACATAGTCCGCTCATAGAAACAATCCCATAGACCCCTGCTTGCATGGCCTTTGTGCAACATACAATTTGAAGACAAGCATAGAAACTAGTCTCAGTTTTGGCGCACACTGGAGCGTATCTTTTTTTCCAACATGTTTTGATGCCATAAAACACATGGCCAGAAACGGACGTACTGTCTTCAACTACATCGATGACATTTGTGGAATTGCACCAACAGAGACAGAGGCATATGACGTATACATGCTACTCAAGAAGACTCGCTTCTCTAGGCGTACCGGAAGCCGAGGACAAGGCCTGCCATCCGGCTGCCTATTGTGTGGTGGGGGGATATATGGCTAGTGTGTGCAAAAACAACATTAACCTGATCCCCGTTCACATACCAAGCACACAAATGGCTGGCCGTGCCGACGCTCAGCAGACGCCATTTTACCAAACTCTATGAACAGGCCTGGACTGCTCTGAAAAATGACACCTACATATTGACGTAGTTCATCCATACCTCTTCAAGCTTCAACAATCACTCGAATTACACCTATTATTGTGCAGATCAATTATAACGTTGCTTTCAGAATATCCAATGTACCTTGAGCAGCTCAAAGCCTCAGTGCATCACCTCATGAGCCGCGCGTATCGTCCCGCCACAAAAGCCAACCACACCAGGCAGTTCAGAGTCTACATACAATTCTGTCATTACTATAAACTGCAAGCGTTAAACCTTCCAACAGAGACACTGTGTCTATATGCAACATACCTCTCCCACAGACTGAAGGCACCAAAAGCAGTTGCCAACTACATGTTGGCTGTCAAGCTTCTACACAAATATATCGACCTCCAGCTGGAAAATATGAATTCATTCCACCTCAGACTCATCATCAGGACCATAAAAATTTAACAAAAGGCAATGTGAACACCAGAAGGCCCTTATAGACCCAAAGTTGCTGAAGAGCCTGTGCCAGCTGTGTGACAGGATAAACTCACCGAGCTCTAGGATGCAAAAATGCGCACTAGTGTGTGCATTCTATGGATTTCTCTGCCAGTCAAACATGGCCCCACGGCGTTCCCATGACTTTGATCCAAAGAGGCACACACGCAGAGGGGACATTCTCACCACTCACAATACTACCATCTCCATTCTCAGTGGTCTAAGAATAGGCAGTCTATGGAGGAAAATATAGTAGTATTGCTTACTTCACTGCCAAGCAAATTCCCTGCACCCTATAACAGCATAATATGCTCAAGGATGTTCTCACAGCCTCCCCAAACAAAATCATAAATACTTACAGGAATTATAGAAGCAATATTCAGTACACTATATTCTAACACTACATTTCTATTGTAACAATCATAGGCAGATCCAGGTTTTCGAAAACGGGGGGGGGCTCACTTAAGGAAAAGAGGGGGCTTTCATGAAAAACCCTATGAAAATGTAGTATTTTGGTGGGAAAGGGGGAGGGGGCGTGCCCCCTGCGCCCCTCTGGATCTGCCTGTGGCAATATTATACTGAATATTGATTCTATGATTCCTGTCATTATGTATGATTGTGTCCTTTGAATTTGTTCTGATGTAGTTGAAGAAACATGAAACTTAGAGTAAACAAAATGAGACTATTTTGACTATAGATTTTATGATACACTGCTCCGTCCATGGTTGAGCCCTCTCCATAGACACCTCATTCACAACTGGAAATATAAACTTCTAGGCCGGATTCCAGTGTTATCGGCTTGGGCTTGGGCTTGTCAAAAGCTTATTTTGAACTTTACGGTATTTTGAAAGGATGCTATGTTGTTATAAAATGCGTATAGATTTGTTTTCGGATATAGCTTTAGAAATTTGGTGTTTTCATGGGTGAAATGGTGCCATTAGCAGTGGGATCGCTGGAACAGCCATCATTGATTATTGATTATGAATTTGTCCTGTTAGTAACTGGCCTACATGGCTCATGTAGTACTTTGTACAGCGTCTGGAGTAGTGTCGAGTCTGTTTGAGTAGAGTTGTAATGGAGTTTAAATAAATGGAGAAATTCTATGAATTTTGTGACCAACACCAACAGCAAATCTAACATCATCAAAGGGGACATTCAGTTTAGTTTAATGTCAATTGAAAAGCCGTGCAAGATGTAATGCTACATTTAGTGATAATTGATATTATAATCAATGGAAATAAAATCATGCATCAGTTTTTTCACCTGAAACAGTCTCCAAACATATAGGTATACAAGATTTGTGACATATGGTATGTAGCATGTGGGCGCATTTTCTTTTGCTCTCTGTTCTACTTTTGCTGCTTTATCACGGTCTAAATCAAAATCAATTCCAGTTCAAATTTATGTTGGACCAACATAAGTTTGAATTTGAATTTCCTTTGATCTACACCGCGATAAAGCAGCAAACATAGAATAGAGAGCAACAGAAAAAAGCCTCCATGGGAGACGGGCCAGATTTCTTTAAGATGTGGCAGGTAAATTAAACACTTATCTCTCAAATCTTTCCCAACCAGGTATGTTTCTGTTCAGGTACAAAATCTAAAACCTTACAGACGAAATCTAAAAACGTACTGACGAAATCATCAACAAAAAGTATTCCAGCTTATTACATGTACAAAATTAATGGCAATTCATTGTGCTTCTTTGGTCAGATAGGACAGATAAAGCAGCTACATGTATTCCCAATAGTTTCGCTTTGTTCTTCCCATCTCATGTGTAGTGCAGATGTATTGATATGTGGTGTTTTCTAAAACTGCGTTTGCTGATAACTCTTTTCCAAGAAATAATTCATACATATTGATGCAAAACCATGTTGTAAAAAAACATCTGTAGACGTCAACATTCTTATCTATCTTCTAGAGCATTCTTCGGTGGATGTAAATTTTAAGGAGGTAAAATCTGAAATCCTTGTATCTTGAGGGCAGGTGAAACTTAAGAAATATGTCTCATCAAGATATTTATTCTAATTGTTTTTCAACTTTATCTATTGCTTTATTAAAATTTTAAAAATGAAATAAATTCTGAATAAAGAATAATGCCATCAAAATTTGTCAAATTTTTCGCACAACTTCAAGGTCTGTAATTTTGTTCATAATGTCTATGCATGCTGTTTAAATATGAAGATGACGGTGGTGGCTTGAAAATCTAAGGAAGTGATTCGGCCCAAAAAGTTATTCCCATCGGAACATAGAAATATTCTACATACTCTATATATAATCATGAATACATCTATCCAATCTGATTTAGAGCAAATAGAATGTTTTAGAGCATATGTTAGTTCTATAACCTTCTGTGGCCTGTGAGGTCTCTAGTAACTCACCATTTTATCTCCTTTATATGATAAACCTGTGTAAATTATTTGTGACAACGAGTACATTCATTTAACCTTCAGTCTGCAATCTTTTTTGATTTTGTTTTTTATTTGTTTTTGGTTTTTGCATCGCTTCAGCAGCTGAAGCGAAAGCTTTGTGATCACTTTGTTTGTATGTCAGTATGCGCGTATATATATCTCTGAACAAGCTAGAGAGTTTACCAATGAACCGATTTTGTTCAAACTTTACACAACTATGCGGTATAAGGCGACACCAAAGTGATTCTATTTTGGGCACTCTGCCAATTAAATTGTGGTTTCCACAGAGCCATTTATGGTCCATTTTGGACATTTTCTGCAGTATCTTTAATATTGCTTGGATGGACACATTCAGGCTTGGTACAATGCTTACATGCCTAGAGGCCATCACATGGATTAAATTTTGGCACTTTGCCAATTTAAGTGTGATTTCCAGACGGCCATTTTAAATCATTTTTGCCATTTTCATCAATAGTTTCAATGCAGTTTGAATCATGAGCTTCAAATTTAATACACTGCTCATATACCTAGTGCCCATCATCAGTGTCCAATTTTGGCACTTTGCCGATATAAGTGTTCTCTCCAGAAGTCCATTGGTGGTCAATTTCGGCATTTTTAGCTTGACGCATGACTTTCGTATTTCATATAAAATTATGGGAGTGGTGACTGCCATCTGCGTTAAACTTTGGCTCTTTGCTAGCTCAATGAAAAGTGCTCAGAGAGCACAGCATTGTATAGCAGTTTATAGACATTTCAGGTTGTTTTCTTTTAAACTTTCTTCAATAATTTCACTACAGTTTGAATCATGACCCCCTAATTTCATTTTATATTCACATACATAGTGACAATACATATATTCATCTTTGGCTCTTTGCCAATTAAAGTGTGCGTTTTTTTGTTTCATATTCGACATTTTTTTAATAGTATCAATGTCTTTGAAGACAACATCTTCAAACTTGGTTCTCTGTTTACATTCATCGAGACCGTCATGAGTTTTAAGTTTTGGCTATTTGCCAACAAAGTATAGGTTCCAGGTAGTCATTTTAATTTTTTAAAGGTTTAATCATTTCTGAATTTCCTCTTGATCTACAACCTTCATGCTTTTGGAATATTTTGATCGCCCTATATGTCAAAGTTTTTCTAGCGACGCTGTGTTCTTTGACCACTTTTGATCTAGTTTTGTTACTTGAACACCCATTCACATTATTATTCGAAAAAAATTAAGAAAAAGATTTAAAGATAATTGCCAATACTAAATAAACTTTAAGATTTTTAACTTGATGAAGTTGGTTAAAAATGAGTCTGTTTTTCATTACACCATGGGATTCCAGCCTGACGTAATATGAATGCACACCACGAGGCTAACAAACAACCAATCAGAATGAACTACGCCCAAGACGGGCGGATTAAAAAGGCAGTGGGAAGGAGAGCTGATGCAGTCTAACCGGTGGCAACGTTAGTAATATACAAAGTGTTCTATAATATTACAAGTGTTGGAATATTCTATATTATTGATGATCTTTAAAAGTAGTAGTAGTTTGTTATAAACTGTTATAACCTTACACGCGTTTTCAACATACTTGTCATGTATGAAATGTCATTGTTCTTGCTCGTGGTAGGATCGGTGATCCAGTCTGGTAAGTGGACACGTTTGTTTACTTTCATTATTGAATACCCATTAAATCCCATTAAATTTATGTTGTCTCAATAAAAGCCCATTGTAAATATCCTGAGTAAAATACAGTGATAAAAGTGGCGTTAACAAAGTTGTGATATCTGCAACAAAGTATCTATCTAATATTTGAAACTGCTTTATAGATCTATTATAACATTACATACCGGGTATACCGTATGTTCATTTTGTATTATGTGCAGTACCTTGCTCTAAGACCATGCTACATATCATTGTATGAAACAGACTAATAAAGTGAGCAGATATCCAGGGGCAGATACTCAAATTTTATGTTGATCCTCGTCTTAGGATCAGCCCTGACGTGCCAGCAATGTACGACCTTAGTGTACTCCGATCCCACAGGTGAGGTGACTGACTCTGTACTAGTAGATAGGTGTGGACCGACAAACCATGACATATATTCATTGTGTACTAGATAATGCATGAAGTTGAGGTTGATATAAAAATCTAAGAACCCGCAGACACCATTTGACCCAGATGTCTCTGAACTGAGGTGCAGCCGAGCCGAGGTGAGGGACATCTGGGTCAGACGGCGTCTGCAGGTTCTTAGATTTTAATGTCAACCAAAACTGAATTGCATTATCTGACTTAATGCTTGGCTTACATAATAATACTAATCCTTTGTGCCACTTACCCCATTTCTATTACTGTTGCTAATATGCCATAAAGGTGTGAACTGTGAACACATACAACAGCAGGCATACACCTGCATTCAAGTCATTGATTAAATCATGGATTCTGATGAAACTCTGT
Source organism: Streblospio benedicti (assembly GCA_019095985.1). NCBI lineage: Eukaryota > Metazoa > Annelida > Polychaeta > Spionida > Spionidae > Streblospio > Streblospio benedicti. The sequence goes on from CM032663.1 coordinate 49,732,841, forward strand.
TTTAAAGGAAACAATGGTAAATGCTAGTGAACATTTTGAAAAGATATACAAATGGAGCAACATATATTTTAAACATTTATGGTGTCAGTGTCATATTTAACAAGTAGTTTCATTATATACTTAAGCGTTTGGACTAATACAGTGTTATTATTGGTTGTTATTTGCATATTGTATTTGGTAAAGATTACAGTTCTCATTGCTGTTTAATTGTTATCGACTAGCTTCCATGATCTCCATCATAAAATTTAATCTACAGATACATGCAACAAACTTTAATCCACATGTTTTAAGTACTGCTTCTTTTTAGGATCGGTTCATGTTAAATATGGTGTGGTGCTTGTGTACATTATGACATTCATTTGCATCAACACACACTTTTTAGTTAATGTACGTGAATTGTTATATAAGCAACCTGAAAAGTAGTAGCTATGTAAGTCAGTGTCCGGCTTACACATCCGTGGTTTGAAGGTAGTGTCTGAGTCTTTGAGTTTGTGTTCTGACTGCCTCTGCATGCATCAAAACATCAACCTGTATATCAAATGTAGGTAAAAGTATCGACATGCACATCAAATGTAGGCCAGAATAATCTACGTAGTGTTAAATATAGAAAACCACAGCAGACAATAGAAAAACAACACTACACGCCTCGGTTCGCAGACATCTGGGTCAGACGGCGTCTGCAGGTTCTTAGATTTGAATATCAACTTCAACTTCATGCACTATCTAGTACAAAATATACATATAAAGCTAACTGTTTGCAAATGTTGATTCTTTTTCCCTAGCTGCACGATTTCCGATAATATCTACACAAATCTGCCCCACTCTGGTAGATATGAAGTAGTAATCACTTTCATTGAAACCATGAAAGACATAGTGTTATTTCCTGTGCGTTTTAACCACTTGCTTCTTGATTGGTGTAGGTACTAAGACGGAACTGCTTTCTCGTGAGTCGGAGAAAAACCCGTACAGAGACGCCAATTGTGATAAATGGGGCACAGACTACCCCAACACGGTAGGTTTTCTGTTAATAAATGTAAAGACAACAATTGTTGAGCAGCGTTTTGCAACCGGTTGCATTTTGCGTTGACGCAACCAGAAAAGGGTCTGGAGCCGCGTTTTGCAACCACAACGTGTTTTGCATCCGCCAATGCAAAATGTAACCTGCAGATTTTTTAAAAGTTATTTTCGACATTATAACACCCCCACATATGCATTTGAAGGATTTTGTGTATATTTCTTAACATTAACACATTGTACGAACACTTAACTAAAATAGAAAATGTCTTGATCTAGCATTTGAAGATGCATTACACATGCACATAACTGTCTATTTTTATTATCAGCAAATATATGTTTAAATATGCGATTGGCATAAAAAAATGGGCTGATTATCCTTCCATGCATGCAATAGCATTCTTCAAATTTTATGAATGCATATCATTTTCAATACAGTCATTTTGAATAAGGGAGCGCACACAAATTGCTTTCCATGGGTGGTCGGCAGTTTGGTTTAATCAACTTTGAAAAATTCAGTGACCCCCCTTTTCTGAAAATGAAAAACTGAGTGAAACTCCCTTGAAAAAACTTATAAAGTGAGTGACCCCCGCCCACCCACCTAATTGCACAATAAAAGTGCACTCTACAGCAGTGGAACCATACATATTTTGTTGATTGAATGTTATGCAAAGTAGGTGAATAGGCTTCATTTATGTATATGTCCACAATGAACCATAAATCATATTCTAATATCAATCAGGTGAAAAAAAACGGTGAACTATTTATGGAGTATAGAATATGAAATTGTATGAAAATGAAATACTTGCAGTTTTCTCAATTTGCGCCAAAAGTGCGTAAAATCTCAATGTGTCGTACATAAAATTGAGTGACCCCCCTTTTGTAACATTTAAATGGAAAGACCCCCCTGGACACTATGTAAAACTGAGCAGCCCCGATCCGGTATATCCCCCACCAAATGGCCGACCCCCTCGAGTAGATCTGGGAAGTAATTTATGTGTGCTCCCCAAACATTCTTAAACTAATAATGATCAAAATTAAATTGCCGTAACCAAGAATCACTTTAAATGTGAAAAAAAAATGTATTGTAAATGATGTGTATTCATTTCAAATGAAGAACACAATTACATGTGAGGGTGATTAGCCTAATTTTGATGCAAATGGCACTGCTAAAATATATCTATGCTGCTAGTGAAAACTGTCTGTGATGTGGGCCTCATATAGCATGTGAAATGCATCTTCTAATGCTAAATCAATACATCTATTAAATATGTTAAACAATGTGATAATGATAAGAAATATACACAGCAAATGCAAACGGTTGCAAAACGCGGCGGGTTGCAACAACAATACCTAAATTGGCTATATGGGTACGGAGGAAAGTGGTTGCATTCTATACTTGTATGTCCAAGAACAGTTTTTTAGATAATTTATAGCATCTATGAAAGGCCATATAAATTACCAAAAATGCAATACAGGTATAAAATACACGTTAACTTCTAAGGAAGGCTACACCTCAAATGTAAGAATGTCAAATCTACCAATGTCCAATACTGCAACTGACAACTTCCTATGTTATGGTCTGTTTTAGGTTACATGTACTCCTGACACAGTGTTCGTGGGTCAGGACTTCACTTCTGGAACTGAGTATGATGATTTTCGATACAAGTGCGCTGCTTTCAGTGTTCTTTTCGACCATCCCTTCACTGAAGGTGAGAAGTAGAGACCGTGATAAGTGTTGTAAAAAAAGCACTATGATTCGACTGAGTAAACTGAATATTTGTATTTTCCAGTGATTCCAACTTCATACAGGAATAGTATAGGGCATGACGATATTGATATTACCTTTTCGGAAAACTAAGTAGTGAGCTAGCCTAGTGGTAAAAGGGAATGGAGACAAGGTCCCGCCATGGACAATACCAACAAGACTAGGTTGCAACTAGCTCCAGATTTGGTTCTGAAATGGTCCAGACATGGTCCAGACATGGTGAAAACAACACAAAGACTTCTTAGTTCCACTTGCATGCAGCAGAAATGTCACAGTAGAAGTTGTAGAATCTAGTCGCCATAGTCGGGAGTCAGTTGTTATCTAGTCTTTGAAAAAGGTTGCACTGTACTGATGATTTAGGTGGCAACATTTTAGCTTGACGTACGTGCTGCACCTGGAACTTGGTTTGTCGCCGTGGTTTGGTGACGCCTAAAAATCATGTGGTCTTAGAACGTCTTTACCAGGTCTTAACCAGATCACCATGGTAAGGGCCATGCTGCTACCAAGTATCAACCTAGTCTGCACGACGTCTTCACCTTGTCGGGATCTGGTACTAATCAAGTCTTCCTCAAGTCGGAACCAGTTTCATTTGTGGCCAGTTAATTTACCTGATTTAGTCTTCAACAGGTCTTTACCCAATCGTATTCTATGGCGACTGTGGAATTGGCAGCTTTTTATGTGCCCAAATAATTTGCATTTCGTCGTCACCTAGTCGCTGATACCTCGAATTGGTAACGGCAGTGCAATGGGGGGGGGTTGAAACCAGAACATGGCAAGCTTCCGACTATCAAGACTAGATAAGGACCAGATCTCAACATGGTTCTGTTTAGATCTCGATCACGTTCAGGCATGGAAAAAGTCTTACCCTAGGTTTTATCCAGGTCCAGACAGTGGAATGGTTGGTGTATGTGTGTGTGGGGGGGTGTCTCTGTGTCTCTGTGTGTGTCTGTGTGTGTCTGTGTGTGTATGTATGTATGTGTGCGCGCGTGCGTGTGTGCGTGCGCGCACGTGCAAAATACAAACAATGCAGTAACATTCTACATAAAAAAACTTGCAGGCCAGTCCACTACAACACTGCGGGCAAAGGGTATATTACGTGCATGTATGGCCGTGCCTGTTGACGACGAAAGCACGCGTGACGGGTGTTACGACCTGCCTAGCCACAAGTACATCACCGATATCGAGGAAGACCTGGACATACCGGCGAACTCGTAAGTGCTGTGTTAGAATAATGCTACATTCAGAAAAAGGCAACCGTTTGCCAGTTTCAATAACACTGTTGGTTTTCTTTAAAAAAACAACAGGCTGGATTTTTTCTTATCCCCTGAATGATTGAAATTACTCGAATCCCCATATATGTGCTCTTTGCGTAGAGGAGACGACACTATTGTGTTTGAAAACCTTTTGAACAGTTAAGTAAAGGCCCAGTATCTTTATGCTGTATTCCATTTGCTTTTAAACATGTGCATGATAAGAAATAAACACTCACGAGAACCCTGCAATGTACCCACTGTACCATGAGGTTTTTATCACATTTCAGGAAGTACATTGATGATGCATCCAACAATATCGGCTGTATGTGCAGCACGGATTCATGTAACAACAGGATTAATGCTGCAGAAGGATTTGCTTCCTCAATGATTTTGGTTATAAGTGGAGTTTCAATGATGTTTATTGCAGTTTGAATGTGTTTTGGACTTATTATAAAAGGAATCAATTCATTTACATATTGTACGCGAAATGGTTACTTACATCAATTCACAACAAGCATTGAAAATAAGTAAATGGATTAGGTTGAGCTTTCAAATAGATATAGTAAAGGAGTTTATAAGAATCAAAATCAGAAACATTTTATTTGCATTTAGGCGCCCACTAAGAGCTAGATAAAATTGGTAAAATACATTATTGTATCAGTTGTAATAAAAATAAAATGGTAAAATTAGTACCATCTGTGAATACAGAATTATAGAATGTTATGATGATATTCTGAATTAACTTCCATTTGACAATCTAGCTGTCGTAGTAGTAATATTACTATCAATGGAATGAAACCTCATTTTGGAGCATTAATGCTAATAATGTAATACCTAATATTTGATATTCTAACAACGTTTAAGCTGTAGATCTGCTACATTTAACAAGATAATGTCATTTTGGGTTACCATAAAATTTAACATTCAAATACAAATTCTCTACTGGCATTTAATTAAACATTAATTATGCTTACTATATTCAACTATCTAATCAACTATTCACCCATCTCAGTAGACATAAACGTGCCCGCAAATAATAAGATAGTGATAGAAAAGAGAGTGAGAGAATAATGCAATCACTGTTACATATGCATGTAATTCATTTTTTCTATGAACAATATGCAATATGGACAATATGCAATAGATCTTTGAAAATCTTATTGTTCTTTATGCGGTCATAAATTTCGATATTACATATATTGTAAATTTTACACCATTTTGTTGTACGTTATGTATACTTTAAGGTCTACTGGTAATTTCATAGACTCTATACATACTTGTAACATATGTTCTCATTAATGTACTTTGTTTTCTTTCTATGCTATATGAAAGTAATGTGGTTTACAATAATTGTAAATTGCCATAACATATGTATATCCCTCTATGTATAATGTTTTAGCATGAGTAGGTCTCTGTACAGTTTCAAAGCTTTAACAGTTAAAATCAAAAACATTTTGATTTTTTTCTACATTAGTTTCATATAATAACATAGAAAGAAAACAAAATACAAACATGAGCTTTAATGTCTGTGATGTCTGTGATGGGACTCAGAATTTCCAGTTGCATTGTTCTGTATTCAATTATATATGACAAGAGTGCAAGAGACCAAAACAATCTATTTTTTTTGTATCAAAGGGAAATCTGATTTTATCATTAGCTTACTCTTTAAGGTCAAATGAGGGTCTTTTTTTTTTAGGGTATCACCTATGGCGAAAGAAATTTTACAAAAATTTTTATCAACATTTTGCAAATGGTTTGCTCATCCGTGGTCCAAATGAGGGTCTTTTTAGGCTTACCAAAACTCATTTGTTTAACATTTGTTTCAATAATGAACTTAATGCACTGTAAAATTAAATTTTGTCACCCCACCGTTTATGTTTGCTCCAAACGGCCAAGGTATCTTTTGGTTTAAGTCGTCATCAATGAGCAGTTGGACATTGGCACTGATTTAGATGGCATTTTTATCCTTACCCAGCGTAAATTTTGAATATAAAAACTATATTGGCCGTTTTAAAATATTTTGCGCAGTTTGATATAATGCCAACTTGTTATAGAGCACTGTATAATAATTTGAAAAATCTAGTTTTTTGGATTTTTTATTTGGTACAAAAAGAAATCATGCTTTTACTGTTTCAAATCGTTTTAACAAAAATTATTGGGTATCTTTTGGTTATATTGTTTTTAGTAGTTGGTTTATCAATGGAGGTTTTATGATTAAACTTGACACCGATGATAAATAAAATTCTATATTATAAATTTTTATATATTCAATATTTTATTCATTTATTTTTGTATATAATATATATATATACTGAATCAGATTAATTTATACACGATGCAAACACAAAACAAATAAAAATCATATAGGAATAGGTTATATGTGATGCTTGATATACTTTTGGCCGGGGGAGGACAGAAGTTGGATTACTTATTGAGTGAGTTTTCCTAATTATGAAAAAATATATGTTTTTACCAAAAGCAACACCCATAGCATTTGAATTTTAGACTATTTTAACATCACTAAGGAAACAGTTTTCCTTGCAAATTTATGACTTGTGTAAAGCATAGAATTGAAAAAAGGGATCTAAAATTTGAGAACCCAATCAGTTTAGGGGTCCGTTGACAAAACATGTAACTTTTGTGATATCTTTTTATTTGTTCGGAATTTTTTCTTTCCCTTTTAAGTAGTTGTCACCCTATATCTTGCCTTTATCAAGACTGATGATTATTTGATTTGGTTAAATTTAAATACTAGGACGTATATAAAAAATATTTTATTGGGGTCCACACCCATTGAGAGCAGAAAATGCAGAGTGCACTGAAAAAATATTTGATTGAAGTGCTTTTATGAAGTTGTCAGCTCATATCTTGCCATTATCAAGGGTGAAATTTATTTTATTTTGTTAAGCATAAGGAACAATATGAAAGCAATTTCATTGGGGTCCACATGGACTCCAGAAAAGATGAGTACAGAAATAGAGGGTTGTTTGATAATTTGACCTATTAAAATATGCATGTAATAAAAACATAACTTTTTATTTGTAATTACTATCTAACACAGTCATAATTATTATATGAATGCATTTGTAACACAGAAAGATCATGAATTGAAAAGAAAATTACATGAAATGATTGGGGGTCCAATTGGACCCCTTTTGTACCGATTAAGGTGTTTTAGTTAATGTACTGATGAGGGTTAAACTATTTATATTTAATACCGCTTTTTTGACATACTATTATTATTTGGTTTGGCATTGGAATTAAGTAAAGTAGAATTTTTAAAACGATAATCCATCACAGAGGGGAAGGGGGGGATATGGTGAATCATAAGTGTTTGTCTGTCTGACAAAAATGTAAAAGTACATCATTTGTTGCACTATACTTGATTAAACTATTTAAACTATTTATATTTAATACTCGCCGCTTTTTTGACATACTATTATTATTTGGTTTGGCATTGGAATTAAGTAAAAAAGTAGAATTTTTATAACGATAATCTATCATGAGTTTTACTCAAATAACCTTGGTTAAATAGTAATATTGAAAAAACTAAATGTTAATTAAATTGCTTGTGTGATGTTGCTTCCACCATTTTTATTTCATAAATAATACTTGGTTGTAAAGGCTTCAAATGGCTCTACTAAAGCACTTTACAGCTTTAAAACGATAATGTTTATGTATATCTAACAAACATAAAAGGTTGGAACACTTAACTCTTTGATTGAGCGTTAAACAACAAAACGCATATTTTTTCAATAGCTGTCTAATATTATAATTTCTAGTGCATTGATTGTAGAAAGGCTTTAAGCCAAAGGGCTAATATGCACTGTCTAATTAATGAGTGATGGCTTTGCCCATAAATATAAATAGTTCTTTGCACTAACTTGTAATCAATTATAAGTTATATTTCCCCGTACAATAATCCTTAAATAGTTGTTTTTATAAGTGAAATAAATTTTAGCTATCTTATTCTCAGTAGGTCAAGTTTTCCATAAATTAGCCCTATCATATTGAAAAGTACTTTTAGAATAGTTTTAATTTTAGTTTTAATTTAGTTTTAATTTTACATGTAACTCGGAAATCACTTTTGTTTTGTGTATTATAAAAATGAACAGCAGTAGGCCTACCTTTATATAGTTTATATAGGTATAGGATAGATTTGGAAATCACCTATTGTTATTTTAAATACAGTATAATAGATCTTAAATTTATAAATATCTTTTACTTTTAGAATGTTATGCTTCTTGAATAATGGAGATGTATGTTCTCTCCTTCTTATTCCACAAATCATTCATATATTTTTCTATTGCAATACAATCCCTTTGTTTAACATATTAGCATTAGCTGTTCCTCAGACTATAATAACTAAACATAAACTAAATCACACAAACTTTAATTAGATTAATCAATTGTACTAATTTCACTGCAAATTTAGTGGGACACATCCACAATGCATATGAATCCATTTGGAAGACTTCATTGGAAGGCACCATTGATGACGCATTAATGAATATAATTTTAACACAATAAATTTAATTGCTTGAAAATGTGTTTGAGTTGTTACATTCATGTGTGTTTGTGAGGCAAAGTAGGGAGGGAATGGCACTCATGACCATATAAATGAAGGCACTGGGTCAGTTTTTAATAGTGTTTTTGTCGCAGATATTTTATTAATTTCAGATGAAAAAATGAGAATAGAAAAAGCGGAAGCTGGCTTTCTGTTTGTAGTAGCTGGGACAATGTAGCGTGGCTGACAAGTGTTGGTCAATGCTAACATAATGCTGTTTGCAATGACCACTATCGGATGTTGAAAAGAGAAACATTGCATTGAGTGTAATCACCAGCAAACAATTTGCGTTAAAACACACCATTCCCTATCTTTGGCTGTGGCCATATTGAATTTCCAGCCATCAGGCCTATCGCGAGGAGAGGCAACTTGGTGCCAGTGGTTTTTAAAATCTGTATGCCCATATCTATCATGGTGCCAAATTTAAAAAACTTATCACCAAGTGCACAATTGTTATGAATATAATAAATTCCAACCCTGCTACGTAGTTGACACCAAAATATTCGTTGTCAAAGAAACATACACTATACGGAAATCTCCTTTCATATGACTGTTGTCACACTCTTTATCTGTGATACATTATTCATAATGTATAGTTTTATTTGTCATGGGTACTCTTGGTGAAATGAAATTTTGTTCTTAAAAACTTTTAAAGGCTCCAATAGAAATGCATTACAAGTTAAGCTAGTACCGGCCTTGGGATATTGTAGCCGCAAAGCTTCTTAAGATTTTCTATCTTTAGCTCTGCATGATAAGGACCTTACATAATTGATGTATTAATTGTCATTTTGTCGGCCGTATGGAAAAGGTTTTAAGAAAATATATATGTTCATAATCATTGTGAAGGACTGCTGTTGACAGATTATAATTCAATTTACTGTACAAATTCATGTTATTTGAATGAAAAAGAACTGTATTTTTCACTACAACGGCCATTTTATTAGTATTAGTATAGTATTATTTATGACTTTATTTGTATCATATCCGTTTGGGTAGAATGCAACTTCCTGTTATTTAAGCATCAAATTGGCTCCATAAATATGTAACCGTTCATATTTATGGAGTCATATTATGAATAATTAAGCATTGTACAGCCCAGTGAAAAAGTAAATAGCCAGTGGTACAAATAAGTATTGCCATTTACATATGTTGGAATACTTTCAATGAGTCTAGGGGACTATGTATCATGGCATATATACTTCTGGGACCTGAAAAAGATCTTGGTTTCATTATGATTTAATGTGGTGTTTAAAGTAAATGTAAATTAAAATTGGTGTTGATGAATTGTGTAACACAAGTTTTTTGATGATATAAAATGTCACTTGAACAACATTTTGAGAGCAAATGTGTCGTTACATCATCGTAATGCAACTCTAAAATGTTATGGATGGCTAAATTAAAGTAAAATGGGTAAAACCAATTATATATTATTACTGTACATATGGAAAAATTGAATATTCTACATGAATTGATGGGATGTGTCATGTGTCGCATGCACAGTTTTTCATAGAAAAAAAATATTAACAGATTTGGTGATATTTGGGGGTATCAAGAAAAGTTAAAAAAGTGCATGCTTAAACAGGTTTAGAAGATGTATCGCAACATGACTAATTTAAATTCTAATGTTTTTTGCTGATTTTTGTTTTATATTGCAATAACCACAATTTGGAATAAGCCATTTATTCAATAATTACATTATTTCAATTCTGGATTTTTTCAACAATAAATAAATACTATTTATATAAAATAAGAACATGTTAGGAGTAATGATCTACAAAAATAAATTGCTCTAAATTTCTGTTAACAAGTGTCATGCCGGAATAACATTTGGTAAACATGAACTATAGAGCATAAAAACAATAAGACTTACACATGAAAACACAGTAATAAAATAAATTATTAACAATTTCAAAAAATAATGCTTTTCAACACAAATCCTTTTAGTCAAAATAGAGACAATATAAGTGTTGGATGAAACTTATTCTTTAAACATTGTAAATAGAAATGGGCCTTCTTCCAAACGAAATGAAAAAAAAATACTTATTGAATAACCAATCATTGCGAAGTGTTTGACATAAAACATTCATAACACAAGACCAACTATAAATTAAAGATCATTATCTGTTGTATTTAGTAGCATTAGAATACATGGAATTTTAGTGTATTCACCATTGACCAGCAATGGATAGATACATCAGCTGCAGATGCACGACTATCACACCATTTTGCAATAATTAACACAGGAGTACAAGATAGCACTTGTCCATGTACTCTATTGGATTCACTGTCAATTTATGTACACCCTCTAGTATAATTGAGTCTATCACATGCGTAATTATGTTTTTCTTTTCCACACACACACTAGAAATAGTTGCCTTCTTTTCTCTCTGAGCTAAGTCATGCAATAGTATTTAATTGTTCTATGTTAAATGCAATTCTGATATAATAATAAAATATAATATGCCATTGTACAGAATGACAAAGACAAGTATATTGTCTCCATTCCTTACAAATTCCACAGTCCTCGACAGTTTGCTGCTGTTCTTCAACCATATAAATATGTGTGACTAAATGTTAAAACTGCAGCTCTTGTTCTCATTATTCTGGTAAAAGGTTTTATTTGTCAGCCTATAAATGTTTCATTACACAAACTGCGTTTTAGAAGGTCGCTCCCAGCCCAAACTCGATACACCATAAATATAGGTATCCTAGAAAAAAAAACACTGCCGCACTTCTACACCCGATGCCTAGAAGTGTCCGTTTATATGAATGCTCACATTTCCACTTCTATATCTCATGCACAGCGGTGTCCATATTAGAAGTTGGCCATGTTCCCTTGTGCGTTTACCAGATGCATACACATATCTGTGTTATGCGAATGTTCAAATTCTCACCCCTATACCTGGTGGAAAGAGTTGTTTCATGTTAGAAGCATGAACATATATTCCCACTTGTTTAGTTGATGCATATCATAGTGTCCCTTTCCAACACGTTTATCACATTCCCATCTCCACATCTGATGCATAGAGATGTCCATGTTAGGAGGTTGACTGCAGCCACGGCTACCACATAAAGGTGTCCAGGATCGAAGCTTCCTCAACGAGGAAGATTGTGTACGTGCCCGATGCCCAATGGACACAGGTATCCTTGCCGCTAAGTCGATTACGTTCCCACCTATAACCTATAGTCACAATACAGATGCATAGAAGTGTCCCTTGTAGAATGTTGTTCACAGTCCCACCTCTATGCTGGTCTGCTCCACATCAGTCTCCATCTCATGCCTCTGTAGCTCGATAACATTATCCGAATGCGATCGTCCCATTCGCATCAACCATCTATGTCCCGTGTGCCACATTTTCAACGCCATAATCCTCAATCCCTTCCTAAAGTACGGATACACCGACACGTAGACCACAAAGTTCAACAGGCACCTCAACAGCATCAAGTGCACAAGCACCTGCTGCCACAAGTAGAACCTAGTGCCCCGGATGTGCATTTCCATCATCCTGTCGTCACTAGGCGGCTCGTCATTGGCTATAAACTGGGTCACGCTGACCCAGAAACGTCAAAAGCTGCGCGGGCAGACTAGTCAACAAGAAAATGATCACGATGAACAGCAGCACCTTCGTAGTGAGCAGCTCGAAGCGACTCGTGTGGAACTGATCGGGCAGGCGTCCCGCCATTGGAGCACTGTACGCCAGTGCCGCCGGCGCATCCCATCAGCGGACTGTCGGGCGGCGTCAGCGAGCTGTTCCGCGTGCGGTGGTACACGCGGATGCTGTGCACCGTGAGCAGGCTGAGAATGATGATGACCACGAAGGGCAGCACGAAGTTGAAGACGAGGTCGAGCACGTTGAGCAGGTGGATGCTGTCCATGAACTGGGGCAGCACGGTGCACACGGGCCCCGGCGGGATGGCCAGCAGCCCGTACATGATGCTGATATTGAGGTAGACCGCGACGCCGAGCACCGCCAGCGCGATCACAGCCACCTGTCAGGTGGAGGGTAAGTAGGTGACATGAGTAAGAAGGTGAGAAGTAATAAGGTAAGTATTGTAAGCAAGTAAGGAATATAAGATAGTTCGTCATTTGTCATCATCATGAAAGGCTAGGACGGGGTCACCGTTCTCGCAGGCTTCCCCTGCATACCACAACATGCATTTATTCTTTGACTACGTATCTTTCCTTATTTGGTAAGTAAGTAAGTAAGACAGTAAGTAAGTAGTTTTAGCGATACCATTTTAGCAAACAGGAGAACAAAAAGTGTCTCTTAAATGAGAGGTCCCAGTGGGAGGCATTGGGCGAGCCAGGTTTTCAGAAAAGGTGTGTAGGGAGAGTGGGACGTGTGGTCGATAGTGAACATGCCAAAAACTGTATAAAAATAACGTATTTTGGAGGGACGAGGGGGAGTACGACGCTCCGCCTGGATCTGCCTTTTAGTGATTTTATGTTTACTGTACCTTGGACTTGGTGGACGAGCAGACGAGCGGCTTGTACTGTGGCAGGGAGAAGGACAAGTAGCGCTCGATCACCATGCCGACCACGTACCTGACAGCAGACGGGATTAGCATATGAGATATTGGGTTAATAGATGAAAAGAGTACTGTTTTTGGTCGCATAATACATCATCCAAATCCTGTGATTATTTCTGAAAGTTTTACATTTTGTTTGTCTGTATACTCTCTGGTAAAACGTATCTGAAAGCAGACTGGATTAGGATTAGATCATTTGGCTGCAGATAGTTTTTTTTACATAATTCATAATCTAAGCTAGTCCAGGGAATATTTCTGAAAGTATTATTACTTGAAAGCAAACTAGAATGTAAACCAATTATTAAAAACGGCATGGAACCATTAGATATGGCTATTTCACTACAGTAGAACCACTCTATAAGGAACATTCTTGGGGACTGAACTCAACTGATTATTTTATTTGGTGTTTGCTGTAAACTCTTTATGACGTGCATGGGCAGTGACACCTGACCTTATTTTTAATGGTTGTCTTTTTTTGGATGTTCTAGAAAATGGATGTTCTACTGTACCCAATGTTTAAAGGTATCGTGTACCTTGAGTTGTTTACTGTAATCCATCCATTAATCGACATGGTGGCAAATTCTATTCCAGAAGCCTCATTTTCGACAATGCCCCTGAGATGGACCAGGGATTATATTAGGAAAGCCACCAAGTAATCAATGTAGTTTATTAACCTCATTTGCAAGTGTATGTGTTTGATGATACAATTACCATGATCTAGGTCAATTATATGGTTTTATGTCTTGTGTATGTCTTATCGGCAGTAAACAAGCATTACGTTATTGTCGTTTCGAGCCAGTAAAACAGGCCTTTTTGCGTACATTTCCAAGTGGCTATAGCAATTTCCTAACGCTGTGGTTGGTTGCATTATGAACTCATAATGGGGTTTTGTAAAGTCAAATCTTAATGTTAATGGCTACTTGTGTGAATTCAAGGCTAGATAATAAATAGAAGACTTAGATGTAACTAGCTAACTTTGGTGTTTGTGGAATTATGTATACATCTAGCAAAGAGCTGATATCATTCAACAGAAAAGATCACATGTGAACAGAAGCATATGTGTCAGTGTGAAACTTGTACTTTGTGAGAGACTTCAAAGGTTTCCCTCAATACATCCGTGGCGGGCACACGCTATATACAGTTGCAATTTGTTTAAATTTAGACATCACAGATGCTCTCATTGGTGGTTATTATGTCTTTTTCTGTGTTGGAGACTTAAATTGTAAGTCTAGAAATATAAGATAGATTCCTAAGATTAATTTCATTCAATTTGAATGTCTACTTCAGCGAAATACAATCTTTTATGGTAATCAAGAAATAGCCTGTTTAGGCTATTTCTTGATTATTATTTTAAAAAAGAAAAAACTGTATTTCCCTGTAGAGGACACTTACGTGTCGAAACGTTGGAAAAAAGCCTGTCAGTAAATTGAATGAAATTATTCTTATAAAACTACTTTAAGTTTCCAAACTTCCGAATTAAGTTTCCAAAACAGAAAAAAAGTAATAATAAACAAGACCATACATATTTTTCCTGGTAATAGGGACGCTATCAGAGGTATGTAAACATGTTATTTCCACATTTGCAGGTGTCCCTATTAAATCGGGAAAAGCTTGTAGTAAAAATGTAAAGACAATAGGGTGGGTTGGGGGTCCAAATCTTTCCCGAATTTTGAGGTGTTCTTATTCAGGCACGTGAAGAGGTTCCACTGTAACTTTAATCCCCCCATTTCATCACGGCTGAGAACCTTTGGTCTCCTTTATTTCCTTTACATTCACTTTCACTACATTGCTATGTAATTGAACCGAATAAAGTCCCAGCATGGTGGCTCAGGGAAGCTATTTCAAACTCAGCTGGAATGGTAAGTGCAATTTCTACGAACCAAGGATGAGCACTTTTCTGATTGAGGTTTTACAAGTTATTTTTGTGCTCTCTCTTCCAAATTTCATTATCAAATTGCAACAAGTTTTAAAGCCTCTTTTCATATATCATAATAAGGGAATCCATGTCGCGGAAGATGGTAATGATATTCTGGCTCGGACAAGTCTTATAAGAATTGAATTTTCGTTTTTGAAACCAATGAAGACATTTTCATACACCAGAAAAATGCAACGCAGAAAAGCTATAGATTGCTTCAAGTACTCATAATTTGAATAAATACGCCCATACATTTGACAATGACTTTAAAAAGAAAATCACAGTAACCAAAAAGTGAAACTACAATGTCAGGGAAACCCAGCCAGTCTGTCACGTGAATGTGACATACTAACATCATATAACCTAATAAGCGTCCAATTACGTCTGTGTCTAGCGTACGAACCTCCCACTAGGTGGGGGAGCGTAACACCCAGTACGTTAAATGTCTGTTACAATTAGCCATGAACGCAAATTTGTGTTGCACCCCTCCAGACTTCTAAAGCTAGGGTTAGAGAATTCACACCATACTTCTACAGTTGGGGTTATGGTGTCTCGAATATTAAACGCCGAATGGGTCATATATACCGTGGCAGCCATTGTGAGTGGGATCATTCTAGGCATATTTTATTGTACAGTAGAACCAACCCCATTAGGACCACCTCTTTAGAGAGACCGTTTCTATGTTTAAAATTTTCGTGCGGTTCCAACCTTCCATACAGAGACCACTCCCCTGTTAAGACCGCTTGAGGCCAGTCCCAGAGTCCAGTGGTGGTCTTAATAGAGAGGTTACACTGTATTGTCGCAAAAAGCCATGGACGTAGTTCCTGTAACACATCTCAGTTCACAGTCACAGTCAGTCTCAAATGCTAAGAGCTGAAAAATACACGGGCAAAACATTTTTTCTTGTAAATCAATGTGACAAGTACGGGAGTACAACTTAGTCCTTTTCATCGTCAGGATTTTTTGACACTAGCACTAAAGAGCGTTAAGTATTTGATATCTCTCCTCATTTTGAAGTGCAAAAAATCCCCTCCATCGGGATCGATCAAGTGGACCTTTAAGAAGGTGAGCAAACGCTATTTGAGTTTAATGTACTAGGATTCTTTTCCATTTGCTGCATTCGGAGATGCACTTCAAGACGGAGCGCTTTCACGAGGGAATACTGAGGCGACAATGACATTTTATCGGAATAGAGGGTAAGGTTACAACAACAGCGATTCACCACAAATGGATATCTTATATACTCTGCAACAATGTGTTAACACAAAAAAGCTCATTCATATTTTTCGGATCTAGGTGGGATTTCATCGTGAAGCTCAACGGAAAAGAAATGATCCAACGGTAGCAACGTTGCTTTGGTGTAAATTCATCCCCGATCACTGGCAGGTCCAGGTTTTTAGGAAAGGGGGTGGGGTGCACCCACAGTATTTCATGGGTTTTGTACACACAAAGGCTCGTGGACATGCGAAATACACCATGAAATGTATATTCACAAGGTTCATCTTTACACAACACAATAAATGCTTACATTGATTGACAGTTTCAGCAACTACTGTTGCCATTTTCAAAATCTCTCTGCGCATGACAGGTCAATCTGCACGACTTCCGATACTGAAAATCGGGTCATACACGTGAGCGAGTTGAAAGCCCCCCTCGTCCCTGTTCTTGACCTGTCTCTGTCCTCGTATCTTGATCACTTCCTTGATTGTTCTTACACACACGCACACGCCTTACTCGCCCGACCAATACAAATCATTTTTGGATGACCTGGATTCCTTCGTGAGCTTTCATTAATACGAATCCCATGAAATCCACTATTTTGGTCCCCCAGCACATTTTCCTAATAACCTGGGTCTGGCAATGCGTACGGTTATGTGATAAGGACCCCTTTTTATATGAAAATATGGAAATATGTATCTTGAACAGAAAAAGCATGGTTAATTACATTCAAAATCTACAAAACACCTGCATCTCTGATTTAATGCTGTAAGATTACAAATCATTCCATCCTGTGAATTAGAAAATGGGGCCCTAAATTAAAAACGATACAGTAAATTTTCCAGCTAAGCCCCAGAATCCTTGTCATGTTAGAGTCTATTTTCCAAATGCAACCTGCTACGTTGGGACAAACATTAACATGGTCCTGCAGTCGCGCATCTCAACTGGCCATCATGGGGACCGGCCTTAAGTGGTCTCAAAAACATGCGGTCTTTTTATTTGGTTTAGGTGAACATTGGTCTCTTTATGGAGGTTTGTGGGCACAGATAAGTGGCATTTTCCTAGAAGTGGTGAACATATATTCAAAGGCAGTAAAAATGCAACTCAACTGAACAAGAGTAACAAATACCTACAGAAAAAGAATAAACAAGTCCAAGTTCCTCCTAATCTGTGCTGCAAACAAATTAGTTTTTCCACCTCAACGGCCTACCCGTTGAAACACCGTGCTATAGGCCATCTAGGTGCATGTTGGCAACATCTGAATGCCATGTTCTCTTTCCTCCCCTTTACTTCCTGTTGTCTGTGGCATCTTACAAAGACTGCGGATCTAATGGATTAGAGAACTGCGTGCAACTATGTCCTTAACTAGACTCTATCCCATAAACAAGGCTTCTTTTAAGTCGAATGCGGGTGTGTGAATGCTCTCTAGATGACACAGTTAGATATTTAGGTGTTGCAATTGATACATTATGTGTGTCTGTTTCTTTGTTTAAAGTTTCCCTTGTGTTAAGTGCATTGGACGGGATGTTGGTACACATTTAGTATAGTAAGTGTATAGTACCAGGCAGATACAAATATCCTACCATAGTACGCATAGCTGCCGTATAACTATTTTGTCTAGTGTACTGTTCAGTGTTCAATTAAGACCACCTCTCTATAGAGACCACCATTATAATCAGACTTCCACAGTCCCAAACCCAAGTTTAAAGACAAAGCATGAAACCAACAAATATATAATCTACCTATTGAGACCACTAGAGACAAGTATCTTGGGTACTCTTAACACTGTCACTGTAAATGTACCTATCATTTACACACATAGAAATGGAATGAAATATCATAGGCAGATCCAGTTGGCGCGGGGGGCGTGTGAACCCCCTTTTCACACCAAAATACTTTATTTTCGTAGTTTTTTACACGTCTGCCATGGATAGCATACAAAAATCCACCAAATCCCTTACGTGCGCCCCCCCCCCTCCTTTCAAAAACCTGGATCTCCCATTGAATATAATGCATGTGTTATGATACCACGGCTGTCAACAATCGGCAAAGTCTGACTACAACATTACAATGCAAAAAGCCAGCGTTTCTTATCACGTGAGGAGGCTTTTCCTAAAGAACACCAGATTAAATACACATTTATACAGCGTCTGGCTGGTGAGAATGGACTGTGAGGGAATTAATTTGATGAAATCCGTGCATTGTGAGCAATTCTACGTGTGCAGCAGTCTGAATCACTAACTCTGTTGTGAGAGTTGATTTTCGGCGTCTTTCACTGTACAATACAATGTCATACAATAGAGAAGGATAATACCAGCTTGTTATTATGTCTACAGTGGAACTTCTCTATTGGGACCAACCATTGTATTGGCCTAAGAGTGGCTGGATTAAAAGGTGGTCTATTTATAGAGGTTTGCTGTGTTGTCTTTATAAAGTGAGCTTGATGTGTGTTGAAATAAAATATGTGGTCTCTTTATAGAGGTGGTGGATGGAAGGTTTAAAGTAGAGGTTTTATTGTGCGTTCTTTGGGAAGATATATGAATGGTATTGTTAGCAGTTGTTTATTTTTTCCAGATAGCGCATACTTAGAAACACCGTAAGGATCAAGTTAACTTGATAAGATGCATTGAGTTTGGCATCAATTTTGCAAAGCATTGCCAATGCGATTATGTATTTATGTGGTCAATAAATATTGTTTTATCATCTATTCTGAAAAATACCTTGCATTAATTGAACGTTTTGTAAAAGGCCAGAACTGATTTTACTTGTATGGATTTCCCATTTCCACTTGTAAAATTGTTGCTTGTCGGAAACTGAGGTTTAATAAGACTTTTTCAATTATAATTTGATTAGAAAGCCTCTTCTTAATGTAAAGTGTTTATTTTACACTATCTTCACACTTTCTTGCTCTATATTATTTCAGAAATTATTTTCCATACTCATTGTACAGATGTTATAACAACACTTGCCAACACATTTTTGCTGCCTTGAAATGACAAAATATTTACATTATATATCTCTAACCCATCAAGTGGTACTCCGCTAAGGCCAAGCATCCCTTACAACACCAGCGTAAGCGCTATGATAGACAGAATAAATTGTCCACATACATACAAATGCAACTGTGGTGGACATTTGGTACATGCATAAAAAGCATAGCTAAAATACATCAATATCATTTTAAACACTACGCTAACGCTTGACAGTGCATTCTCTGCTATAACTATAGGGCTGGACTCGAACCCTGCATTACAGTGATAGTGGTCCAGGGTTCAAGTCCAAACAGAGGCCATCTGATATAGTTTTAACAAAGATTCATATAATGTCAATACTTAAACCCAAGATAAACAATTCCAAAGTACAGTAGAACCTCCATTTAAGACCACCTCTCTATTGATACCACATCTATCATAAGACCACTTTTCATCGTCCCAAACTTCCATGAAACTATCAAAACGAGCCTCTGTATAGGGACCATCTCTCCATTGAATCCACCTAACACTGGTCCCAAATGTGGTCCTAATAGAGAGGTTCTATTGTATAAAAACAAGGCATCATTAGTACATACCACACATACAGGAATGATGTTCTACTTTACTAAAAATAAGGCACATACACCTACCACACAGACATTGATACCGCGTTTGTTATAAGAACACCGTCCCAAACTTCCATAAAGCTATCAAAACGACCCTCTGTATAGAGACCACCTCTCTATTGAGACCACCTAACACTGGTCCCAAAATGTGGTCCTAATAGAGACGTTCTACTGTAAAAAACAAGGCATCATTAGTACATACCACACAGACAGGAATGACGTCATCTTGCTGGTGTACGTCAGCGCCTGGCACCAGCCCTCGTGGTTGTACAGCGCGACCACCCCCACCGTGCTGCCGCCGTCACCCCCGGCCCCGTCACCACCCCCAGGGGGCTCGAGTGAGCCGAGCAGCAAGGGAGGTGAGGAAGAGGAGGTCGGCGACGGCGAGCCCGCCCGCGAACGCCGCGAAGCTGTAGCGCGACAGCTGCGTGTGCACGAACGTCAGGATGCAGATGAGGTTACCTGCAATTAGTGATGGAGTGATTGGTTTGTTTGTTGGTTGGTTGGTTGTTTGGTTGGTTGGTTGGTTGGTTGGTTGGTCGGTTGGTGGATTGATTTTAGCATAGTGACACGTATTTTACATTTACAAATACACAAAAAGCTATATAATAAAATACATGGCCTTAATGGAGTCATTTGTCACCTTAAAGTATAGACCGATATTGTTCAGATCCAGTGGGGTGAATGCCTTCCCCACCTCCCCACCCCTATCCTGCCTTTTGCACCAAATATGTTATTTTCATTCAGGTTTGGGGATGTCTTCTATCGATCATGCGTATAAACCTCGCAAGACCCATATGTGCGAATCCTCCTTTTTTTGAAACCTGGATCTGCCTGTGCTGGTTTTATATCTACATGCTCAGATTTGGTGCAAGGATACGTTTCCAATTTGTGAGTGTGCAAATCAACAGTGGGTAGAGTGTTTCAACATCAATATTTGGTACTATCGGACCCCAGCTTTATAGATCCAGATCCAGTGGGTATGCCCCGCCCCCCGCGGCCATTTTGCACAAGAAAAAAATCATTTTCATGGTTTGGGCTGGTCGGATGCATGCATACACGTTTCTAATGCGAGATGGATCAAAAAAGCCATGCATAGATTGTTTCAACGTCAACATTCGGGACCGTCTGGCCCTAGCTTTCAATATAGAAACCCTGGTGTTTGAGCATCGTAAGCTGTGGTCGCAATGGCTCTGAAGTGCAACATTTCAAGTGAATTCCAGTCTGATTAATCCACGAGGCAATCTCAACCTTCTCGCCCAAGGTCACCTTGTACGTCCCCGGGGTGATTAGAAGAGATGAGTTCATCCTTCAGATAGGAGGAGTCCTTTGGGATCACTTGCGCACAGCTGACTCTGTCCCTTGGGTGTGAGAACATGCAATTTTGCTACGAGTGATTGGTCAAAATTAGAACATGACAAAAGACTGGCTGTAAATACTTAATATATTCGTAACGGCCTCGTCAGAAGGATCATAAAATGCATCCATCAAAGTATATGCTCGAGCACCTCTTTAATATGAAATATCGTTCAAATGAAAGCTTTAAAGAATGATTGTTTGAAATTTAATACTTGGCCTAGACATTTGCAACTGCTTTCGTTTTGCTGTGCTGAAAAAAAATTGAAATGCAACAGAAACTTTTCTTGTTTCATGTAACTTCAAATGTATTTTACATGGATTAGGTTATTTGATTCATATATCAACTCAAATAAATTGTATTCGGCGAAACATTCAAATGTGAAAATGTAACCTGTTGCAAACACTGAAGAACAACATAGTTTGAAATCATCACTAGTTTTCCTAGGATAGCACAGTTTGCTGACACCACCCCGTTATATTATTAGGTTATACTGAATACCTATCCGGTTTCCGAATTATGCATATTTATAGCAATTGACAACAACATACATGAAATGTATCTTTTATCATTAATAGTTTTGTTCTTATTATGATACATTTTGTGGAGCCCAGCTAGTAGTATTATATGGTAAACGTAAATGTAACCGTGGTTTCTAATCATGTTCCAAGTTTTGCTCACACGAGTTTATATTGTATAGTGATTCTCAATATTTACAGGTATGATACGATTATTACCTACACAAAAATGTGTAAGTTATAAAAAATGACGTAATAATACGAAGGAAAGAGTTAAAGTTTAGTAAAACCCTAAACTCTCGTCCCCTTAAATTAACTGATTTCGTCTACTGATTTAAGAGGTTTCTTCTCACCACACAATAAAGCTATTCCATTGCCACGGAAAAAACAAACAGTTAGCTTTGCATAGCTTACAACCTAAACTTTGTAGTCATATCACGCCTGCAAACCAAAAAGGCTTTAAAAGACTCGCTCATGCGCGCAATAGGGGCTATGTATGTGGTTTCTTTGAAATATAAGCCTTAAACCATATAGATTTTATTACAACGTTCAAACGACATGTGCTTTAATGAGATCCTATCTTCAGCCTCTCTCATGAGAATGTCACATTAAATCGTGTGTAAATAAGGCGTAAACACTGTTAACTACAAGTCGTTTCATATGTATTATATGGCCATAGTATGTATTATTGCATATGCACATGATCATACAAATATTGAAACATTCTATAGAAATCTACGGAAACAAACGAGGCCCATGCATTGTCTACTTGGGACCATTGCTATATGACACCATCCGTTCCTCTGGAGAGGCTTTCTTCACTCCACCACATCCACGTGTCTCTTGTGTAATGGCAAATTCTCATTGGCCCACTTCTAGCAGCAGAACCCTCCAATTTGAAATGAGACCAATTCTATAATGATACAAAATCTATATTGAAACCACTTGCGGTCAGTTCCGTGGGTGGCTTTGAAATTGGCGTTCCTATTGCAAATGAAAATGTAAATGAAAACTTAAGGGTTAATGTAACATGAAGATTAGAAACTAAAAACTCAGATGCAAACCTCTTATAAAGCATTGCATGCAATTGGGACTGTGAGCGACATTTACCTATGTAATTACACCTACTTGGCGCGTACGTGACTCAGGGAATTGGAGAGATTGCAAATCTAAATTAGGCCAACGAGTGTAATTGAAGAAAAAAGTTTTTCTTCTTATAAAGAATAAGTTATGCAACTGAAAATAACTTTCACCTCAATCTAAGATGTGACTTAATTAACAAGTGCAATTAGAGGATGGTGTCGTCAATTCTTATGGTCCTGATGCAGTTCTATTTGGGTTCTTGCTGGTTTAATAAGTGTGAAATACTTATTTTTTTTTTTACTAAAATGACGCTCATTTACGTCCTTCTCACATCTGGTTGTATATCATTAAGACATTACCAGCATACCTTCTATTTTGTAAGCAGAATACAGATATTAAATTAAACAAATACATTTAAAAATAGAGTAAAGCAGAAGCTCTCAGCCCGACCGGCCTCACGGGATCTCAAAAGAGGCAATGTTTCTTTGGGGTTTTGTTGTGATCTCTTCATGATGAGTTTTGGAGACAGTCTCATTATAAATTATGTGTCTTAATTTAAGAGAGTTCCAACTGTGATCTAAATTGCCATGCACATCTGGGGTGGGTATAGGATTCGTCTGGAACAACTCGTCTGTGGCGGGAAAATGTGTCAATTGCACTGGCAGATCCAACTATTCAGAAAGTGGTGGTTTCATCATGCATATATCAAGCGGGAAGGTTCACACAGATGCAAAAAACAACAACATGAAACTGAACTTTTGGGGCTGGGGGTGAAAATGGTGTAACAGGACCTCTGGTCTCCCATGGATCTGGCTATGAAATTAAAATGACTGCAACAGTATTGGTTCAATCACAGGAAAGATCTAAACCTAGCATGAATGCTTTCGACAATTTGACCGATATTCAACACTACTGCATACATTAACACGATTACGCCAAATAGAAAACCGGAAATAAAAGGAAATTTGACAGAATATCAAATAAGCCGTGCACTAGTCAGCTCTTATCAGTGTCAGCCCTAGGAGATTACCGTAGCAATGTATCAGTTATGATAGATAATAACACTTCAACACAAGTGGCGGATAGCCCACGGGTGTTGACAGGTTGCACCCACATCTCCTTTATGTTAACTACATGCCTTCTCTGTTGATACCCTTGAGAGTTCTGGCTGCAATGCTGTTGGGCGGTGGATATTGCACCATAACGAGAAAACGGGCGTTACAAATCCTGTTTTAAAACTATTTGATTTGATGTGAGAATGTCACAGGCCAACTAGAGAAAGTTCATGAAAAGGCAGGTGCATACAGATTTTGCACTCATGCCAGAGAGCAGCAACCACAGCAGAAATGGTTATGCAATATACGATCCGAGTTGAGGACATTAACCGGAAATTGCATTTGGGCGGAAAATGTATAGCAAATGCGGGAGTGCAATACAGGCCACATGCATGTATATTACATAATTCCATTATTTCTCAGCCAATAGTTTATGCTCGGTAGGATTCGTAGCCTTAAAATATTAACGCCCCAGTCTGACCGTTGCGAATGCTCATCTGGGATTTTTTACTCTACATATAGCAGATATAAAATGAAGGGTTTGAACCGCGTGGGGGAGGGGGATTCTACAATCTACATTTTATAAACAAGTCTGCGGCAAACAATGAACCACGGCAATATGACAATTGACAAATAGTTACATCAGCTTGGCTAATTTGGCTTCAACATTAAAGTTTCAGGACTAAAAACACCGCTCATGTCAGAAAAAAAACAATAATAAAAAAAAGTTTTATTGAATTTCATTGCTTAATGTTCAAAATCTCGTCTAGTGTTTCCTTTATTTTCATGTAATATACACTGGATATTTTAATTTTCTTAACTAGTGTTAAATGTGTAAGAAATATGATATAATATTGCAATTTTAGTGCGCTCTTGAATTACTTTCCAAAATTCAGAAAAGGCTAATTATAAGGATATGAGAAAGGATAGATGTAAAGCCCAAGTCTGACGGTTACAAATGTTCATCTTTGAATTTTTACTTCGTCACTGAAGACGATGGTTGTATGGGGGGAACATGTAAACTAGAACAAACGTCCGTGATGAGACAATTTCCTACTTGAAAAGGCTACAGTGCTACGACTGGATAATCTTCAACATTTGACGATGGCTGATCCTAGTTTGAATGTAATTGAGTTATAGTGATATTATCTGAACATAGAAAAAGGTATTTAGTATCGTGTCTAATATATGACCAAATAAAACTCCTTACTCTTGTACCAGATAAACTATGTATGGAATGCGGGTGTTAAACTTTGCAGCTTTACTATAGGGGTGTAATTCACTCAAGTACACTAAAACAATAATGGACAAAGGATTGAACCTTGCGGCATTCCACCAGCAATAGTCATTGAGTTGGAGGTGCTGCCATTTAGGTTCATAAACTGTGTACAGTCAGAAAAGATATGACCCAGACTCATGGAAGGTTTATGCCATCAATTCTATGTCTACGTTTATGTAAGAGAATGGAGTGGTATACTTTGTCAAAGGCTTTACGTATATCCAGGGCAATTAAGTGGAGTGCTTTTGACGGAATCCTGACTGATTGCAGCATAGCAGATCATTTTTCCAAAGGAAGGAACACATCTGATATGGGCATATAACTTCCAATGTCAATTAACTTAGGTTACAGGGCTATGAGTGATTTGGCTTCAACGTTCCAGACCGTCAAACTCTAGTTTCAGAAGAAAAAAAACCAAGAAAAAATACCATACATGTTTTCTGAAATTAGAGTCAAAAAACAAAAAGATACCATACATGTTACAACAATAACATGTATAATAATCTATGCAATAAACAAACACTTCTACCAATAGAATTTGTTGCTTAAATTTAAAAATCCCATACTATTGATTGCATTATTCCGATATTATAGGAAGTGGATGTTTTGATTTTCATAGTCTTAGATATGCAAGAAACTTGAAATATTTCATTGTAATGTTCGTGCTTTTTTTCAACTGCTTCCCGACGTTCACAAAGGGCTAAGTGATATATGTCAAAATACAAAGAAAGATAAGTCAATTAGTTCAAATTGCAGAGTAACCTTGTGTATAATGAACGCAGAAAAGGGCACTCATATACAAAATGCCGCCCAATTACGGAAACTCAACCACAGTTCGGCCTTTCTCAGTGCTTAATAATTACAATATAGGGCCAGAGCACAAAGAATTCGAGTGTAAAGCCAAAGGCTGACTATTGCAACTTTTCAACTCCTCAATTTTTGCTTTGTCACTGAAGATGATGAGCCCATATAGGGTAAAACATTATTCTACACTTAAGAAAAAACATTGTTCATGACGAGTCAATCTGATAAATACACCTGCAAATGATTTAAGTACATGTACTGCAGGATAAGCTTCAATAGCTTTGGGGTGTCTGACTATAGTTTCAATGAAATCGGGTTATAGTCAAGGTCCCTGAATATATAAAAAAAATCAAATATAGTATCCTACAGAAGAGCAAAGTAAAACTCCTGACTGGTGTACAAGGTAATATATCAACTAGTTTTCAGAATGTCATTACATGTCCATGTATATTTTGATAGAAATCCCCTCATATACATTCAATACTTTTGAGATAGCCCCCTACTTCAAATTAAGCCTCCTTTGTAAATATGTCAATACTTCCATGCCATGAAGATCACCTTTAATCCTGTGCCCACTAGCAGATTCGGGGTGGGTGGGTGGTATGGGTCCTTTCTCCCATCAGAAAACAAATGATATCTTAATGCCTTTTGGTATTGCATTGTGCGTTTGAGCATAAAACTAGGGCCAGTTGTTGCATTGTAACCTTGCTAATGGTCACCTCACCTCATCAAAGATAGCTGTGGTTTTAAAATGTAGAATGTAGAAAATGTAGAAATTATTTTCCGCAGGCGTTTCCCATCTTCTGGCGCAAAGTAACGGGACATTCATTTTGTTACTGCCAGACTGACAGTTACAATGCTAATTGAAGTTTTACCCAACGTTTGAAAATATAGGGGTGCCAGCGGTACCTAAACGCACTGTAAGAAACGGTATGTATACTCTTGAAATCGGTTCCGTGTGGAACATTGAAGGACCTGTCCTCTCTCAACATGGCCTTTGTAACTTAAACATGTCTCCAAGCAGCAATAATGCTGCTAGAAAGGCTTTCATAAACCATCAGAGCTGACATTGTCTTAGATAGGATGAATCACAGGACACAGGAAGCAGGAACTAAGACTGCGTGATGGGTTTCATCTTTCACAATTAATGGAATAATCTTATAGTTAGCATGTCTAATGCACTGTATATCTTGAGGCCCATTAACAGAATTAAGCTGTGCAAATTATTGATATTAGATAGTTCACTTACGCAAGATCAGAATGTATCTCATGATATTTTTGTTTGATCTTATATGAGTTTTCTTTATTCTCATACACTAATCATTGATTGAGACTACACTATGTCGTAACCGTCTAGACATGGTTAGACAGTTTCATAGTTAGCATATTAGATAGGTCATCGATATAACTTTTGCCACTATGTCATCGATTTCATAGTTTGCTTTCTAATGTGTTTTTCCCAAGATTGCTTGTGGGTACAATTATATTATTCCCTCTCTCTCTTCAGGCAAGCAAGCTCCTACACACTGTATTGACATAGCTGAAGGCATCTGCTTCCACCAGACTATATCAAGTGGCCCTAACGGGCCTCGAACTCACGACTCCAAGGTTGTGGGACCAGAATGATACCATCATCCCAAGCAGACAAATGAATAGAAGGACAGTTATGCGTACGTGTATTAGGCTGTAGATATAAATGAGGCCGTATGCTAAATCCCTTTGACCTTCATGAACCTGGTGGACGTATGTCTAATCGGTGTATTGGTTACATTTAAGGTATTGCTACCATATTCGTTAGCTTCCGTATACAATGTACTTCGAGCTTGAATTTAGCACAGATTTGGACAGAAATAGTAACATGTAATCATAGGATTGCCAGGTTTTTGTGAAGAGGGCGTCATGTAAATATGGAGATGATTAATTGTTGATATTGATAGGGTCTATGTATAGTCATACACCGACAATTCGCAGGTCATCTCTTTATATAGACAAAAGCTGATATATAATAGATGATGGCTGATGGTAATACAAGTAGGCCTATGCAAGTGTAAAATGTCCCTTTTTAAGGATAAACGTTTTTCGAGAACAAAATGACCTGTAGTGTAGGTAGGTGATTGGTTTGTTTTCTGTCTGGACAAGCATGAAAACAACAACACAAGAAGTTGTCTATGCATAATTCATCGACAGTGACATCAAATTACTGTGACCTATTGCCATAAGGCATTTATTGTCATGGTTATTAGCTGAAGTCCCGGTCTAGTCTCTATCAACCGGACTGACACTACTTCATTCGCAAGCGTAAGTCCTCCATGGAAAGTACTAGTAAGGTGGTAAGGATATGTTTGGGTGGATTGCGACTAGCCCCAGGCTGATAATCATGAATGGTAATAGCTGAATTTTACTGTACCTTGAGAGAGGTGAAAAAATTGTGGCAAATTATTCTACCTGTGTACTGTGTATTTACCAATAGTTACAATTCTATGACCGAGACTGACTCTGTTTTAACTTTAGGGGTTAACCATTTATTATAAAAAAATATCATTATTTTCAGTTGCTTCTACTAAATTTGTATGAACATTTCAGTCCACTATCCTAAAATCACTATCAAATTTCCCTCTTTCTCTGCCGCCCCCGTAGGTGCACTTCATATATTCGAGAACCCTCACCGCCAACCCCAATACACACACCTGTAAAAACTCAAGTGGAGTTTCCTGGCCCCTACTGTTTAATATCTTCATATCTCGATTGGGCCCTGATAAATGCTGACTCGCTTAGTAACCTTCTGGCTCCAGCTACATGCCGGACATGGTGCACCTACCACAGATTCCAAGGCCTATGGCGATGGGCGTGTAGATGTGCTGGAGCACGGTCACTATCTTCCCCAGTACGAGGATGTCTTGAACTTGCGGATCATCTGGATCGAAGTAATCGAGCTGGGTCTTCTGGATGAAGATCAGCATTCTGGGTGAGGTCGGGTCACCGCGGGATCATGTCAAAGGTCATCTCCGGTCACCACTGAAAAGAATAGATAATGGTAACATTATGAGCGATGTTTTATAACGTGGAGGGGTGGGAAAATGTTGGTGTTGTGACGGAAAGAGGGGTTAATATCTCTTTACGTTCCATATTATATTCATCTGTGTTATGATTACTATATAAATTATGACAATTCCAAAACTGGTGCTTTCAAATATTTCTTTATTGTTGTAGTTAATTTTCCTTTGATTTTGTTTTGTTCAAAAACTTCAAAACTGAACAAAAGGTGTGTTTCAAAAACATAATTCTAGTATGTTTCATCATTTTGACGTGCTGGTATATGTCAATTTTGCAACGTATAAGATATTAAAGATTATTCTTTGAAAGAAGTAGATTTGGGTTTAAAACAATCTTGAATGGGTATGCTTTACTTAATCTCATTGGCCTGTTAACGGATACAAAGTTGAGGATTAAAATGCATTAGTGCGGAACTAATAGTAGTAGTGATGTCAACCCCATCAACATAGGGTAACCATTTGTTATAAACACGTGGATACCAAACGCATGCAACACTACTTTCAAATGCCCTACATGTCATCTTGTTATTGTACGGCAAATTAGCTAGTAACACGTCCCTGATATATGTCACGTGCTTGGTGATAATATGGATAATTACTAATTACAGTGGCCACTGACACATTCTTCAGTCTGCACAACTACTGCAATCACCTCTCATCAGAAAGGCATTTAACAAGCAGGTTGACCACATGAGCACTTACAGGCATAGCAATGTCCATTTCGGGTTGCCGTGTGTTACGACGGGGTCCCCGTAGGCCACGGAACGAATTCAGTGCCAAATTGGAGACATTGGACTCAACCTATTATCTAGAAATCGACCAAACCATTTTGAACAGACATAGCTCAATAGATATATAGAAGTTAGCAGTATTACATATATCACAGATAAGTTATTTTTGCTTATTTTCCTTCCAATCTATAGCACGATTAGCTATAAACAATCAGTATTAATTAATTTTGAATATGTTGAAATATTAAAGTTCTTGCAAGATTCTAAGAAGTCTTAAAAATCGCACAAAAGTTTCAATTTCGGACTGAAGTAAGTCCCTCTCCTCCAATCAAAACTGATCAATGAATTAGACTCGCGCCACTCACTGTGTTGCATCCACCATCTTTTTAACAGGTATCCAGAAAGACTGGTATTGCACAATAGCTCTCTATTATCGCCCAACTTCCGAATGTAGCTTTCATTGCCTACTGAAGCGAAATCAGATGTTGTTATCGTAACTTTGCCTTGTCGCAAAGAAGTGTTAAAAGTAAAAATCACGCCCCCCCCCTTGTATGCATCATTTTATATATGCATGTGATTATTTAGTGTTGTATTATTTAGCCCTTTTGGGAATTTGTACATAATGTAGTCTTGTCAACATCGCTTTGATAATATTACCGAAACACGTGTTTGTGGGGCTTCATAAAAAGGACATTTATTGCAACAAAGCAATGGATATGCACGTTTGTACTGGAATGATATTGCTGTATCCCTGCAAGAGTAGTAGTGTCACATTTAGGTCATACGTTGAAGATACATACAACTGAGTCAACCACTTGTCCATCTCTAGCATGACCACCTCTAAAGCATACTATTTTTCTAAATTACAAGCCTTCGTGCTGAGAGCAACTGGAACTTCTATCAAGAGACCACCTCTATATGTTGACTGAAAGAGGTCTTAATAAAGAGGTTTGCTGAAATTTAGCAAAAGTCCAACAATATATCCGATTGAAAATATATTCTTCAAAAGAAGGTTAAATGAGAAAGTTTTACGGGTGTTTTGATGGTTTCTCCAGTGTATTCTACGCACAAAGAAACTATTGTGTTTTGCACAGATTGACAATTCAGAAATCCCACATAACCCATGGCTGACATAAGCCATATGCAGCCTACATAAATCTTAATTTCATTTTGAAAGGTCAAGACAACACTGCGGGGCTGTTCTAAAGCCTACAATTTAAACCCGAATGCATTCTATTGCCCTAACAACACAGGGATTTATGTCTTTCTTTGGTGTCTGAAAATTGCAAATAATGGGTTCTTATTCAACAGAGACCTGTACACCGGCTCTCTCACGAGTATATTCACGTACGAATACGTGTTCACAAAAAAACTATGGACAAATTAGAAAGCATATAATGTCACACTGACATGCAAAAATGCCAAACCTTAATGAATAATGAATAGGGGATAGACTTTTTCTCACAACTTAAGCTTCAGTATGACAATCAGAAATGTTTTACAATGTCTTATATTTTGGGGTAACAGATGTGAACAAAATCTGGAATGACTTATGACCTACATTTCAAAAGAATGCCTGTGGTGATATATTGTGCCAATATCCGCAGGAAGCAGTAGCCAGGCTCATTAGGCTCCCATATGTAGGACTGTCTGACCTTAGCTTATAATCCACAAGACATCAAGGGGGACAAGTCAAATAACTCTGCATTGCATGCTATCCACGAATTAGTATTAGGGACACTGACTAGCTAGATTGGATTGATGGGGGTGGAATACAGATGGAGGAAAAAAGAGCTGTATATCATGGTAATCGTAAAGATGGGATATGTAAAGATGGCCAAGTGATCTATTGTCACTTTAGATTGGGATGCTTTGGAATACAGTAGCAGATCCAGGTCTTAAACAGGGGTATGTCACGTTGGAGAAATTCCACCGTGTGTGCAAAGCTGTGCACTGATGGCAACATCCTATCGATGGTATCACTCTTTGGGTGGTTGGGTGGGTGGTTGTGTATTTTATTTTGCAGCCCTTGCCAGCGCATTAATCTAATACAGTCTACAGATGGGTTGCAAGATGTAAATCCAGACACGTAAATGTATTGAAGAAAACATTTTTATTACATACCATATGCATAAGGCTTGGGTTACCACATACTTGAGCTAGTGTGCATACCACGGTTTATCAAACGAGTCCGTATTCTACACTTACATGGGCGCGCACCTCTGTTTTACAATAGAATTTATTTTTGCAGTATCAAACAGAAGAATACTCTCCGCCAAAGCAGCTGATGCTGAATTAAACTTATTGTAACAGCAGAACTGAATGGATGCAACGCATGCAACTTTCTAATGCACACTTAGACATTGTTACACTATTCATGATAACATATGTAAAGCTAGGATCTGAGAATTCTGAATTGTGGAGTCGAACATGTCAAAGCATGTTAGCCATTTCGTGGGTTAAAGCACAATCATGAAAAAACACTCAGACATCGTATATTACTCATGTCACATAGTTAAAATTCCTAAATGAACAATCATGACTGTCAGACTGGGGCTTAAAAATTTATTTGATAAACCCGTTACTTTGAAGTGCTCGAGTATGGAACAATGTGTTCTCTCAAATATGGGTGCATGCAAGGAACTGGAATGTCAACTAAAAAAGCTGAAGCTGAGGTCTGAGGGCCAGAAATAGGGATATGGGCAAAAAGACCAAAAAGAAGTATTTGGGATGCATTGACCAGCTCTAACCACCATACTCCATTATCACGCCCAGGATTGGTCGAATTATACGAGTAGGCTCATATGTCAAAGACGAAACTGCTGGTCTCATCAAGGAAACGGTAAGTGCAAAGCAATGTCGGTCGCTGCTGTAAGTCCTGGCACAACACTGACCGATGGTCAAGCCGAGTGGACACATGAATTAGCCTCATAAACTACGTCAGTATACATGCAATTCCCATAATGCATGAGTCATGTTTTCTGGTAAAATCACTGGCAGATCCAGGTTTCCAGAACCGGGGGGGGGTCACACAGGCTTGCGAGAAGCCATTTCCTCTTTTTCTACCTTTATATGATTATAACAAAATCTTACCAGACCAGCAATGCGAGGTAAGTGCAGTGTCCGATTATGGGGTGTTCTTATTTGAGTTGAAATATTTCTGAATCAGAGAGAAAATGCAACAATTACACAGCAATAATTAGAAATAAAGGATGTCCCTGGTCCCATTACCCTATAGGTGAGGTGCCTCTGTGCCTCTGTGCCAGAACTAACCTATCTCCCAGGTACCTTCTATTGGAGTAATTAGCGACCCACATGTCTAATTCACCATCATTACCGGCATCCAGGTTTTGACCTTGCAGTGTCTATCAAAACAACCTTGTGTTACCAGGTTATAGAGACGAACCGTTGACTTATTGATCTCTAGGCTTCTAATATCTTACGTACTTACTTGCTCACTCACTCACTCACTCACTCACTCACTCACTCACTCACTCACTCACTCACTCACTTACTTACTTACTTACTTACTTATTTACTTATTTGTCTACTTACCAGTTCAACTCAGCGGTAGTCGGGTCGTTAAGTCGTTAGGTCTATTTCTTGGAATTGTGTGATACTATTGGAGTTAACTTTGTAAGCTTTGGACACTCACACACCAGTTAACCCAGCATTATCATCAATCGCACGACTGTGACAGTTTCCGGCAGACGTTAAATGCTGCGCACTAAACCGGATTTATCGTTCTTGTCCGCGCAGCCTCAGATTTGACATGCGCGTGGAAGATTTGTTAGCACCTGCCACTCATATAGGATTGTATTTGTTATTTCCATATGTAAAAAGAAATATGATAAATGAATTTTCTCAGCCATTTTTTGTCCTTTATGTGGGAGTAAAAATGTCATGGTTGGACCAAAGAATTATTTTCAGGTGGTTCTGACTGAAATGGAAGTATACAGGTGCATTTAGGTTTAATGCTTTAGACATTGGGAAAATGAGTATTAAAAGTGCAACACCTACTTGAATAATTAGACTATAATAAATAATTGGACCTGTTTGAAATGTATAGTTATATATGTTTGTCTTTCTATTTTCAAATTATGATAAATGTTGGAAATAATGGAAAAAATAATTAGTGTGCAACAATATTGAATAATACTTGAATAATTGGACCTGTTTGAAACGTATAATTAATTTGAAATTTAGAAATATATAAATTATATTTGTTTGTGGATTTTTATTGGACTTATAAATAATGACAACAACTTGATCTATTTTGAAGGCTATAATAATGACAACGTGGATGTTTGAACAAAAATGATCTATACTATTTCCAATCAGTATTAATGGATGTAATGTAACTATGAATTAGCACATGGTCAAAACATGATATTGGTCAACATGAATAACATCATCGTTTAAGTATGGTGAACGTATGAAATTTGTCCCAATCATTATATCAAAAATTTAGTTTAGTTTAGTTTAACCACAAATCCCCATTCTCCCTACGGAGACAAAACGCACGCAGCATAGAATAGACAAAACAACATATGAACAACAATCTGATGGCTAAAGTCGCACGGATCAAAAAAGACAAACATAACGCATGCATCATTTCTAAACCTGTGCGACAGAACGCAGCAACAGAAAAAACATACCGCACGCAGCTACAATGTGATGCCGAGTCATGGAAGTCACCGTAAAAAATCATTTTCATTCGATTTTTGATGGTAAGTTACACCTGTTTTTCTCGTCAATACTGATGAAAGCAAACGCACGAAGAACAAATAAACCGTAAAGGTGATTTCCATAAAGTGCAACTCTCAAAATGCATCAAAGCGCCCCCAGGAGTTTGATTGCAGGCAAATTTCAAAATAATAAAGAATTTAGTCGGCCACGCCCCTCTTTCCATCCTTATGTATGACATACACTTCAAAATAACATTGCCTTTTTACGTGACTTGCCACTTTGACAGTTTTCTCGTAACTGTGCCCCTCGGCAAAAATGTTTGCTTCTTATTCAAGATTTAATCGTGAAGAGTCGTTATCATATCATATAGATACAAATTGATGGTCTACGAGGAGAGTATAAACAGAGGAATGCTTCTAATGACCCACATTACGTGGATATTTACGGTACAATAATAAAGAACAAACGAGACGTCCCATGAAATGCACAAGTACCTATTCGTTTTATGCAGATATATATAGGCCCTACACAAGGTCCCAATAAAAGGCATGCCTTTTGCAATTTGGTTTTTAATAGTCATATATCACTGTATATGAAGAGACACTTTGTCAATTTTGCACACGGAAAAATTGTAATTGCTTATGCAAGCTATTATATGATCTAATAGTGGCAGATTATTCACATAATGCAAATAGTTTAACCTCGTGCAAATAATTCCTATCATTGTACGCTTCCAAGGTGTATAATGTTCTCAATATAAGTATTATTTTGTTAAAACTAGAAAGACAATCATCAATATATGAGCAAGTTAAGTTACCACTTGCTCTTTAGATTCGATGAAAATGAAGTATACAAATATGTTTTGTAACATTTCATAGCCGCAGCCAAGACACAACCGATAAATTGAAATAAAATAGATATTGGCTTTCTCAAAACCAAACTTAATGAAATTCCAGGGAATTGTTCCAATTTACAGTCTGCAGAGGCTAAAATTCGCCACCGTTTTCCCGTTTAGGGACATATCAAAGTCCCTAAAACAAAATTACCTTGTCTCTGTGACTATTGAAAATGTTCCTTCTCGACGTCTAAATATCTCAGAAGCACACACACAGATGTTAAGATATTGTCACTTCTGCAGGTTTAAAAAATAAAAAATTAAAAAATATAAAAAATTAATAAAGGAAATAAGGGAAAGGAAAATATGGCTCCAAAGCGGCAGTCTCTGTGTCAACCTCCAAGCAGTTAAAAAAAGGAGACGGATGAAATGATCATTTCCAAACCGGAAGTGACCCTGATTGGAGATTGTGTCTGTGTGCCACTTTTTTTACCCGTGCGTGGGCCGTGATACGCAGTGCGTTCCCGCCTGATAAGACGTACGTCATACGAGCATCTGGTATTGGGCCCGACCTCTCAGCGTGAAGAGTTCGGGGGAAGAATTCCAGCATAAACTCTAGTGGCCCCATGGAGATAAGAGGCCGTATCTAATAAATTCATACTTGCTCACGCAGGCTTGCAAAAGAAGGGGCTTAACGTGTTTATGCTTAGGGGCTTAGAGCTTGGTGGATGTGGGTACGAAATGAGGTGGATGATATGAGAGTTTATGGCTGTATTTTTTTATTGAATGTTGGAGTTTATGGTTGAATTTTGATTGAATAATTGGTAATTTGTGAGTTATGTGTGGCACTTTGTGGCAATTTGTGGCAGTTTGTGGCCGTTTGTAAAATGAGTTGGTAATATTGGGATGGGGTGGCTGCAGGGGTAGGGTATTGTTAAAGTTTCTTTGACGTATATACTTTGCGAAAACGTAAAACTGTCAAAGTGGCACTTGACGTGCCAGTCAATGAACGAAGTTGTTGATAAATGCAACAAGTGTCCCTTGATTTAGGATGTAATGTATAGCACAGTGTACATCAAATAACATGTTTATAATATACAATATATATGTGTTTTACAATCCAATCTAGGCTACAATTAGAGCAGTTAGGTAAAGTTATGATTAGCATCATAGCAAACCCCTGAATTTTAAATGTTACGTAGGCCTATATTTATGAAATTCTTTATTAAATTTTCATACTCCATGAAGCACACACGTGGGCTAATAATATACGATGTGCTTTTATCACACAACCTCTGGTGACCTGGGAACTCTGTATGCTCATTTGTGAAAAGCTTTCAAGATAAAATTAAAGAAGGAACGTATCCATTTCAAAATTAGTATATGAGTGATGAGCAATGCACCTGTACTTACAATGTGTCGGAACTTTTTTCAACTAAAAAAGAAACACACTGAATATGGGTAAAATGAAATTAGTAAAATATTTCATTTTCGCTTTCTAATCGTGTACATGTATATATAGTTTGATGAAACATTGAAACAGTATGGTCTATTTGGGCATGCAATACAAACCTATTAATACACAAACTATCAAATGTTCAGCTATCTAAAATGTATGCACTGCAGTCGTTTATAACCCATGCAATAATCTATTTGGATGATTCCTATGCCAATGTGAGCTATTGATAAAGAAACCACTTTCACAATGTTCTATTGTTCATCATGTTCAATTTACATATCTAAAATGAGATGAGAAAACGCTCTTCGCCTAGACAATCCACCCACAAAAACTATAATACCAGTTACCAACTAAAGCTGTCCTGTTTGTATGATTCCAGTGCCAACGTGAGTTATTGATAGAACAAACTTGTGCACTGTTCTTTTTCACAATGTGCATTTGAAATATCTAAAATATGACAGAAATGAACAACAACACCAATACTAATTACATCTGCCCTTGATGTGTCCTGATAATTTACTACGAACTTCCTGCAATGAGAATTGCGGTCTCCTTTTGCAATCCAGGTTCCTAAGAGCATTTTAGCGCAAAGTCGGGCACTTATCATATTTGTGCCATTGTTGTACATGCACTCAGAAGCAAATGTGTTTTATTTCCACAAGGATTAACTTCAAAAGTGCTGTCGCTCCTTCTACCAACATTGTAGACGGGACAACATCCTACGAATGATGCTATTACAGGTTCACTTTGGAGGGAAATGCCCAAAAACGCAGTTGTGATATAGTGAAAACGCTTACCACATACTCTACGAGAGGTTGACATTTTTTTTTCATTTTATCATACATTGACGTATAATTTCTTGGATTTTCTCCCCAGTTTGCTGTTCATTCTCGATTCTGATTGGTTAAGAGCCGTAGGAGATCAGGTTATCTCCCTACTTTGTGAACGGTAAACACCATCAAGTTAAATAATTCTGTTAAACTGGGGAGACAAAAAGACAATGGTCTGCTTTAGTGTTGAGATAACACTAGCTTTGCACTTGTGGTGCCTTAGCTTGCTCTCGTTCGCTAAACCTCACTCGAGCAGGATTAGACACCACTCGTGCAAGCTAGTGTTCTCTCCGCACTAAAACAGACCATTACCCTTATAATCATGCTCTATAATTGCCGCACAACACAGGAAGGGTTATCACCACTGTACAAAATAACGTGGTACTAGGTTATCAATCATATTGTCATTCATTTCCAATAATTTTCAACAACGTACTAAGCTCATTTTTACAGTTATTTTGAAAGGGGCGTATTGGTGCTTTGTGTGATTTTGATTTCTGCATTAGTTCATTAAATAGCATACTATTAATAATCTTGTTGTTGTTCAAACCCATTGTATGATAAATAAAGTACCACATACGTGCTGAAATACATTGTACTAATATATTGCTCACACATTTATCTTATCTGGTGAGGTATACTTTTCGCACCCAGAAGTAGACGTATTCGCACAAATGTAGTATTCTATATTACTTATTTATCATACATTGATGCATATTCCTTGGGTTATCAACCTCTACAACTGTCTTATGCATGATAAATGAAATACCACATTCATACGTCGTACTTATATACAGCTCACGCATTAATCTTGACCATTTGTCCTGTCCATTTGGACTCTCCACTTTTATAAATATTGTATCGCGGAATGGCGGCCATTTTGGATTTTCCATTTTTATGAGGAATACTCAAGTGTGGCAAAGTGCC
Source organism: Streblospio benedicti (assembly GCA_019095985.1). NCBI lineage: Eukaryota > Metazoa > Annelida > Polychaeta > Spionida > Spionidae > Streblospio > Streblospio benedicti. The sequence continues at coordinate 49,771,324 of CM032663.1, forward strand.
AGCCACTGAATATCATTATATGGGTCCTAACCATGAATAGTATGCAGAGAAATAAACGTTAACCTGCATTTCCAGTTTCAGCTATATTTCAGGGGAAATAGGCGGATTCGACCGAAATTCTATTTCGACCGTGGTCGAATACGCCAAATTCACGTATGGTCGAGTACGCCCATGTTGACTTTTGCCTTTGGTGTACGTCGTTAAATTGTGATCAAATCCGCTCATATGTAAGTATGATAAAGTGCATTCAACCACAACAGGGCCGTCAGAGGGTATGGGGATGGGGGGTCATCAACAACAACTTCACCTATAAGTAGATATAGACGTTTTCAAGGTTTATCTGCCGAACTAAAATGTTTTGTAGAGTATCAGTAATATTATTAATTGAGTTTAAAAGTGTTTACTTACAATGTTAATATAACTTTCATATGTGAGTAATATTAAATCTGTACAGCTGAATTCCAACGCACTATCATTGGAACTGTGCACCGGAAATTACCGTGTCTTCTAAATAGATGCCACCCCTGGATAAACATTAATTACCTACATCTAGTACCCACTAGTCATATCATTGTAAACAGCCACCATAAACAAACTAGGCACAACATGGAAGATATCTGTGAAATAATAACTTAAAGCCAGTCATCCTGTAATATGACCAAGTGCCTTTAATGTTGTTCGTGCCCACGTTCATGTATGGACATTGTAATAATTAGAAGCACTTAATTAACTTGGGCATGGTCTCGTTGACCAGCCATATGGTCTGCACGAATCCTTGATTTCGTCTGGTTGTTTATTAGCTACTGCTAGAGTCAAATATTCGTACACATTAAT
>CM032663.1:49776783-49832321 GCA_019095985.1 Streblospio benedicti
TTCTTCTATTTCAAAAACTCAATCACTATACCTATACCGCATCATCTTGCTAATTACGTAGGTGTAAGTGTAATGCTCTAAATATTTGGAAGCTAAATGGAAAAAAAGATTGACTTACTTATGTTTTGTTTTATATTTCATTGGTATAGTGGGCGAAATTGCGCAAGCAAAGCACATATGAGTGACGTGAGAGCTCAATAATTAACAGGGATACTTGATGGTGGTGATGATAACACAGTGTCATACTGATCTTATTGCACACAGTGTTTTCCACTGCATTAAACCCTAGTCTGACAGACGCGAATGTTCACCCCCATGTTCTTAATCTACACATACATCTGATGTATACATGGAGTTTGGGGAAAGAGATCGTAGGCAGCTCCAGGGGCGCAAGGGGCGCCCCCCCCCCCCCCTTCCTACCAAAATACTTCATTGTCATAGGGTTTTTCATGAAATCCCGTAAGTGCGCCCCCTCTTTCCCTTAAGTGCCCCCCCCCCTCCAAAAACCTGGATCTGCCTATGGAGATAGTGCTGTCGTTTGAAAGCATGTCTTTGAACAGAAATTACAGGGTCAATGGACAATGACTTCAGTACAACGACTTCAATATTCGGGACTGTCTGACTCTAGCTTTGACATTAGTTAAAGTCATGTAGGTGTCATTTGCCTCTTGTGTATCATGCTCGGTGTATGGAAATCGTTGTCCCCACTGCATTATTCAACCAACCAATCTACCAACACATTCTGTTCAACGTGAATTGAATAACGAGCTAAAAATACACTGTGAAGATGCAATTGTGATGAAATTGGTCAGAACGTTCTTTACCTCTCCTCACCACCATTGTGTAAAACTGTCAGCGGTGCCTGTCAGCCTGGGGTCTAGTCCTGATTTTCCATCTCCAATTACCCGCGTGGGTGGTTATCAGATTTCCATACTTGGCTTCATCATTCTAGGCGACTTGCCTCACTCAATGCCACCAGAGTTATTACATTGCTGCTAGGCACGTGAGTGTAGATCCTGACAGAACCTAAAGTTGACAGGTTTTTGTTAAGCTTGGCAATTTTCTTTGCAGAAAATATTTGATCTTTGAGAGCGAAATGCAAACTTTTGGAATGGCTATATTTTTAGCATGTAGGTCACATGTAGGGGCCGTTTCAACCCAACGCCCCATCATAAAAGGTGGATAAATGTATTTTTCCTGAGTTCTGAAGTTACTTCATGCATCAACTTTGCAGCAAATTACGTTCTTCTGGTGTGTATACACTGGTGGAGATATATGAGCATGGCTAAATTCACAACCAAACGAAAAACATGATGACATTGTATTTAAACTGCAGAACTAACTTTACATTCATAATTAGTGATAATAAGTAGTAAGCATGGTTCATGGTTTTACAGGATAAACATGAACATGAACATAATACTGGTTTATAGACACTAAATTGAAAAAACGCAAGAGGCAAAGTTGTACCCCAAAACATTTTACTACTAGCTGGGCCCGAAACCTCTATATACCTGTGATTATAATGATATGCTCATGCAACAATGTCAAGCCAATATGATTTACAGAGACATGCACAGGTGAATTCCATGTCACATCTACTTTTATGTCACATACATGTACTTGCTGACCAATTCGAACGCTTGCATTTTCATCAATGTGCAGTGTTTCATTTCTTTCTAATTAATCTTTTATCTTTACAGGTTTCATGATATGTACCCCAAAAATGTGTTTGTAGACATTGACATTTTATCAGCCTGAATATGTTTTTCTGACCAGCTAATTTTGGATTTTTGTGCACGGGTGATTGAGGCTGCCATTTCCAGGGGAGATATGGAAGTTTTCGAGAGGAGATATGGAAGAGACAATCAATATGGCCGTCCACTTTTTTATGGATGCTGATATTTTATCAAAACGGATACTAATATTATTAAAATCATAAGTTATTAGGAGAAATATGCCAAGCATATCAAAAACAAATATTAATTCCATCTATCCAAGGAGGCATGTGCTGTGCATGTCCCTTTAAAAACTTTAACGCGAGGCTAACAACAAGTGATTAATGGGGCTATCAACTGGGGCAAACATCTATTAGGAATCTTATAAAGGGATTACGTTTATGTAACACGTGAAGATTTATCTCCTGCTGTTGCAATGAGTGATGCCAGGTCACTTAGCTTGGCTGAATTACCTTTATCCTCACCTATTTTCTCTATTTATGGTTGCACTTTTCCACTTATCCTCCATCATGAAAATAATGATATATTTGTCATATTGCATTGTTAATTTCCGGGTGGTTTTGTGTTCGTACATTATTTTTTTTTTCATGTTTGCTGATAATATTATATTCTGACTGGTTGAGAGGCTGAACATATATCGCCTACACTGCAAAAATTAAGAAAATATAAATTAACATGTGAAAAAAGGTAATCATACGCCGCACTCACTCGTTTTGTCAAACTCCGAACTCGGTGAGAGATATCCTGATCTCTCACCCCCGACATGCATAATAATCTATAATTATAACATAAATTAAGCTAACCAAAGTATACTGTTCACAGCCTGCTAAGTTATAATAAATTTGCTATCATTACAACAACTTCAAGCATTAAGTACATGTCTCTTCTAACTAGCAGAATATGATGCGTGGTTATTTGTTTTAAAGTGTCATAATTTACTCTACTTTTCTTTGAGTCTACATCTGTTCTCAAATCAATCAAAATGGCAATTGTATTTCCAGCGTAGATCTTACGAATGGGCCCATATGGCGGCAATACATCAAATTTAAAACAAATCCCTTAACTTTGATATTTCCAGTAGTTGGAGAGGCACATGTGAGGTCGATAAATTTTCTCTCCGTCATTGTTGACACACCCCAGTGTACTGTGTCGTTTATCAATGTCACAGTTCAAATCCATATGGTAACTCGTATCTGCAGCCAATCAGAACGAAATTCGTCTGCATGCAAATGTTGATTTTAATGCATAGTGGTATGCATTCCCTAATTCATGAAACAAATATTTTTTACAAATGTTGTTTCAGGTCTTCCAACTACCAAGCGTGAACACAATTGCGCATGCGTGTCATTTCTCATGAATAATGTATTACTGGGGCACCATATGGGGGTTCCAAGATTTTGCCAGTTTTCCACCACTTCTGTTTAGTGCAATTTATGTTGCATGTTATATATTTTGTAAATATTTTGAAGACTTTCCCATTGCGATTAGCGTACACCAGTGATTTTCAGATAAGGTAAATTTATCTCGCGTCATAATTTAGTAAAAACTGCTTTTCCATTTGAGAAAATTGATACAATAGAATCATATTAGAGCAAACATTCAGAAAGTGGCAATAGCATATAGACATCAATATGGTCTGGGGTCAGTAAAATGACCGGGATAATGTCAACACCCAATATAATAAATGCAAAAACAAAATAATTTCCTTTCTATGAAACAAATATACGAGGGTTTTGCGGCATATACAATCTTACGGTCCATTGGTTGCACTATGATAATAATATATTGCTAGATTACTTCAATCATATCACTTTTATTTCAGCATATACAAGTTCATTTCTACTGAGACCCCTTCCAGGCCTCAACCATAAGGAGATTTAATTAAAATCCGTCAAATTTCGGTAACAGTCTTCTGTGTAAGTACTGTTGACTCTAGGCAATTTCAAATTTCAAAATTATTCTATATGGACCCATTATCTCAGTGTTAACACACATGATGTTAAAATTCATGAGGTTCAGAAACTGGTTGCTTTATCATACATTTTTAGTGCCTATTAGTTGACGAAACTGTTTTTTGGCTCCCATGACGATGTTTTTATAAGATTGACTTACATCTTTTGGTCCCTCGGTTTACATTTAGATGACGCATTATTATCACACACGTAACGAGGATTCTAATATTTCAGTTGCTATTATTTTTATGATATATTTGTTGTTGCATCACCTTTAATTTTAACGTCTTTATACTTGTTCCATGCGCAGTAAAAGTTTATCCACACTTTTCACAAATCTTTTTTCATTTAAAACATTAAAATCATAGAACCTAACAAGCACACAAATGCGGTTCTATATCCCCATATTAATTTCAATGGGCTTTTACCACCGTCCGATAAGCTAGATATTATCCGCATAGGATAATATGAAAATAAGTACATGTTTGTGTACGTTGGTTGACATATGCATATAATGTGAACACTTCACATATTGCAATAGCTAAGTATTTAAAGTGCACATACAGATAACTATTGTAATCAATGCGCTCGATGGTAACCTTTTGCACTGTTGATTATACAAGTGGCAGAGCCACTGCTGAGACTCGAAACGTGGACCATTACTGCGTTGGCACCTATCGCCCAAGACTTGCTGAAAGAATCCTCAATATGTGGGCATTGTCTAGCCTTCTATTTACGCCACATGACTTCATCTAGAATGCAGACAAATAATATTCTAAGCAAGAAATGAAAAAGAAGTGAAAAAAAATACGCACCTTTTTCGTACCCAACTGCCCCTCATAAAAGTCAGACGTGCAAGGTAAAAAAAACACCCTCTCCTAAAATGTTGCAGTGATTGATTCGTTAAAGGTTGAAAGTTGGCATTACCATCAAACTTTGAAGTTTAATGAAGAGCGTTGGCTTCTTTGACCTCTCTTTCAGCCCTGCAATGATGATGAAGGAGGTGCCAGAAGAAAGTGTGAACCCGTGATATATCATCGCATTAGTCTAGGAAGTTCATGGTGAGAAACCAAATGAGGATGATCTACGCTTCTAACCAACGAGGGCTTTGGTATGACAGATTGGTGTTGGAGAAATATTGCTTCATGATTTTCTACTTCTATGGACAGGGGTGTGTCTGCAAAGTGGACCCATTACTTAATCTACCAGGGCATAATTAGCGCATGGAACGGACCATGGTCATGAGAGGTAATTGCCAGATCCTGAACGTGATAGAGGCCTTCAAACAATGCTAAACTGCTACAGCAAATACATTTGTATTTTCCAGTCTCAGTGTAGATAAGGTTATCTCAACAAGACATGTAACATTACTTAACATTTTAATAGTTTAATTACAACTGTGAGTCCCTGTCGTGTTATCACCTTTTATTATTTCCACTTGAGTATCATCAGACCTCATAACAATGTGAGGACATACGATTTTGACTTTCCCAATTTGTGGTCACATTATTTCACCGATATTGGCCATATGTCGTGTCAGAAAGCACGTTCTATGTCCCCACTTCTTGAAGAGATGTGAGGTGTTAGTGCTAGTGTGTCCTGTGCACATTTATAAGCAGCTTCAAGTCTGTCACTTAAAAGCTTAAAGTGGCTCCAAAATATTCACGCCTTCCTGTCAATTTAAGCCCATGTCAACCCAAATATTGCAGCTTAGGATTTTTCGTAGTCCACTAGAGACTGTTCCATGAATATAAGCATCGTTTGTGTATACAATGGAATAATTGGTCCATATCAAATCATTTGGGCCTTTGAAATGGCCTATATTCCGCAGTGCTTACACCAAACGTGTTAGTTATTCTGATATGTCACAGAAAATGTGTGCGATGCAGAACAGATGAGCTGCGTATTCCCTCCTCTGGTGTATTCTGCATTCTATATATTCTAGATCATGTCAGTTTGACATACACTTGACTTGGCAATAATACCCAAAACCTGCATATGAAATGTCGTTTACATGTCAATCTTGATCAAAACATGTATTTCGTTACAGTAGTATAAATATATGCCTCTCATATCTAATATTGCCACAGAAATGCTGGAATGCATTACACTTGTTTTATCTTTACAAGACAAGACAGCAAAACCCTACAGATACAGCCACATGAAAGAGACAAACACATTTATATGATAATCCAAGTCTTTCCCAAGCGTATTAAATAGAACACTCCACATGATTGTATTGGTTTCAGTCTACGTAACAATGGGACTTTACATTTGCATGCACATTATATGGTCATTGTTGCAATCTCACCAAATTTACCGAGTAGATTTGGCTATTTAAGTATGCTACGTTCAATGTATACAGTGGGATCGCCAATTTACGACTACAGTAGAAACTCGTTATCTCGATATGTTTTTCTCGAATTTTCTGTTATCTCGATACTTGCCTCATTTTACTTCATCTACTCTATGACCAAATATCAGAAAGTTATCTTGCACAGGGGTTATCTAGAACATTTGAATGGTGTTCCGAAATATTCGAGATAATCAATTTTTACTGTACACCTTTAAGAAGACCATGAATATACTCGGATTTTTGTGAGTGTAATTTTTTAACAAGATCACCTCCTCCACACTTCCATAGATATACCTCTTATCCATGTCCGTATACCTCTTATCTTGTCCATATGACGCCTGGCTCTATCATGTTCTTAATAGAGACGCTAGATTAGATAAAGTGAGCTTTCACATACCACTTATGGGATACATAGAGGGAAATGTTTTCGATTAAGTGGATAATGTAAGCCATATGTAGTGGTAAATCGTTACATATATTGAACTCATCAAAAATAAGTAGCATAGAACATTGTTATCTCGAAATTGCGTATATGGAGTTTATTGTTATATCGATGCTTATTTTTTTTCTCTTCAAAAGCAATATAGACATATATCTGCTTGGTTATCTCAAACATTGGCTTTCTTGACCATTTCACTACTATACAATACAATACAACATTTATATAGGGCTACTACTTCACAAACAGGAATTTAAGTGTGCTGTACGGAAAGAAAAAAATAAAAATAAACATAATAATAATTTCATATTAACTCTCAAAAACAGTGATAAAGATGTTTTGACATTGTCCTTAAAAACTTGATAAGTTTCTTTTGACTTTATATCTCAAATTCGGGATAATCAGTTTCTAATCTAGCAATATAATCATCAAGTGTATAACCACGTATTTTCTAGTACGTTTCTTTAGCGTATGAAGAAAGTACACAAAATACATGACTTGTACTGAATTCTACTTCTCGAATAACACGTTCCGAGTATTATAATTCTATAATTTAAAGCTCCTTTATTGTCTTTCAATCTAAAAACACCCCTGAAGTGAAAATGTTCTTAAGAATGTCGTCTTGTCCTCCGTGAATATGAGTGGGTGAGATTGAAAAAGTCCTCTCCCTGCGGTGTGATGAAGGCGGACAATGATAGATCTGGGGAAACTGAGCCATGCATGCTGTCTGCAATGATTTCTGGCGAGTAATCTAACTATTGTCATACACGGATAGAACTATGTTTGTGCAGTACAGATATATCATGCTATTGTCAAGAACTAGCAATCATGGACAGATACATACATGTTCTACAGGCCCATACCCGAGTTTCAAAAACAGGCGAAATTTCCAATTTCAGGTCAGCATCGCTTTCAGCGCTTTGCATCTGATCTTGAAATATGAAGTAAAATTATGTTTCTGTACAACATGCATATTGTATTTGCATAAGCAAATAAAGCATGCTAATACATGGACATTTAAACAAATAAACGCAAAACATAATGTCCACATCAAAAACAATGCTTCATTCCCAGTGAGCATTATATTTCAAATTTTAAGAGTAAAGTAATGCAATATCACTAATCATGAAAATCTAATAGCAATTGTTCGACTATAAGCTAGAAATACAGTCAATCATACTACAAATAGTAATTTAGAATAAGATTATCAAAAACTGCAATAGCTATTTTGGAAAAAAAGGAAAGGAGGCGAAATCTGAAGAGCGAGGAGGCAAGTGAGGCAAAGCCAAAGTGGTGAGAGAACAACTACCTCTGTGTAAGCCTCGCTAAGGATCGGATGTTTGTGTAGTACACATACGGCATGAACATGTTATATATCGTGCAAACCTTGCATTGATTGCATAGTGAAATGTTGGATCGGACTTGTTGCATTGTTTATCCTTCATTTTACATTAATCTAACCTCATGCAATATAAATGTAAAATGCATATGCATTACCAGGTTATATCAATTGTACAGATAAAAATTGATAAATTCTATTTTGGCTTGATCTTGCACTAGTTAGAATACTGCCTCCGACGCTTGAGTTATCTGTAATCTTCCAGTTGTTAAGGCACCTGTGCGTATTTGAATGATGCCAAACATACTACATATTACGTCCTTAATCCTGCACCTTTCGGAAGCATCTGTTACAAGAAACCCATTGACCATCAATCCACTCACGAACATAAATCACCAGGAGATCTTTCAAGTGAAAATGGGGAAGAACACTTTGATAAAAACTTACCAGATTGTGTGTGATGTTGTCCAAAGCTTCCAATCACACCATCGGTGAATTATTACTTCAAAACAAAATGATGTACCAGCTGCATTTAATACCCCATAATTAAAATGATATTCAAATCTAAACACAATAAGTAAGCAGTATTGATACTCACTAGTGCAAGTCTTATGTTAAACTTTCCAATTATATATGGTCAAAGTATCACACTAAAGTAAAATTTCCTACATTAAAATCATAATTGATATCCTAATAGTTTCACAAATCTTTGAAACACCTGTCATACAAAATACATCGTCCACAGCTTTACTTTTTAACAGTTTAGATAATCAAAAACAGACTATGGATATAATCCCTACAATCCTATGTCACAGGAACCACGATGTTAAGCCAATAAAGCACTAAGGTGAGATGCACAAGTTTAGGTAACTGTGTAGACTGAGTCCATTGGTCGCGGGCGCACCGTTGAGAGAACGGCTCTTATTGGCTCAATCAATCAACGCATCACATGATACAATGCGTGACATGATCTCTGACATTATCAATTTCCTGTGGAAGGTGCAGTCGTCTGCCTAACGAATAGTTGATGCCCTTTTTATTGGGGATATTTACAACCCTTTTTTGTAGGGATTATCTGTTTTGGGGTTTGTGGTGCTGCATGTGTTTTTTTCTGTTGTTGTTTTGGAACGGTTGTTGCTGGTGTGTTTTTGTAGCTGTTGTTGTTGCTCTCTCTGCATGCAACAACAAGGTTCATGCATGATGTCTGCACCACTGGCAGATCCAGGTTTTCAGAAAAGGTTGGGCGCATCGAGGGGATCTAATGGGGTTTGAACGTGCGATCGATAGCAAACATGCCGAATACCCTATGTAAATAAGGCATTTCGGTGGTTCTGCTATGCGCACTTTATACTCCCCTGATATTTGAGGTTATCATGTAAGAACTGTGCCAAGCGGCACAGCAAAAACATGTAAAGTTGCATAAAGATTGCATGGGGAGGGTATAACATTGATGCATTAACACAATTTCAGTATACCTTTACCCCTTGCATAACTCATCGTCAATGCTTTATTCTGATTGACCCATTTGCCTGCTCTAGTATACGATTGACTGCAGGCTAAATTATGCACGCTCCAACAGCACACGTTAAAGTAGGTCACTGCTTCAACCTAAGCATGAGACCGTTATGATATGATTTATTTTGAAATGAAAACTATTCAGTGACTCTTTCAGTTTGGATTTTGTTCACGATAGAATGGTATTTGACCATTCCATTGTCGTGTTAATCGTGAAACTGAGCATGCTGACGTCTGATTTACCCTCACTTCATCCGGATACATCAGACGTCAGCATGCTCAATTTCACGATTGCCACTCCAATCTGGTGGTCAAATCCTACAATTATTACGATCCCTCTATCAAATCCCCCTAAAGACAGGCGATTTTGTGCACTCACAAGCCTACATAGAGAGGCCACATCAATACTCTGCATTGCGACTATCTCTCAATCGAGGCCACTTGAGTGCAGTCCCCTGGGTGGCCCCGGGGGGCCTCACTAGATGAGGGCTTCTTCCATGCCTGCGGTCGTTTGAGTAAAGTTGAATCTTGAGATGAAAGCAAACATATGGCAATGGTTTCAAAGTCACCACTATCAGACATACAAGGATGTGCATCAGTTTTCCATTAAAGATCTTTATCATCTTACTGAGCATCACACCTTTGAAGGGACACTGCCTTATGTATACTTGATGTAGCTCTGTTATGACACCCTTTAAAGTTAATGGCATATTAATGCTCATCCACGCAGCATCATTTCACTACTAACTATCGAGTTTTCATGAGGTGCATGTGTAGTAAGATAATGCAAGACTTTAATGGAAAACTAATGCACTGTGTGTCTAATAATGGTGAATTTAAACCATTTGCCACACGTTTGCCCCCTCCATCCGATTCAACTTCACCTCTCAAACTATCACAGATATAGAAGCTCTAATCTATTAGGGATTGCCAGGATGTTTCTATCTGTCAGGGTATTATCCTAGCTGACAAAACCACATGCTTTTGATGGGATGCCTATAATTTCAGTGCCCTGCCATCATTTCCTGCTGTCGTGGAATACATTCAGGCCCTTCACGCCAATGACAGTTATACCTTGCCGTGGGGGCAGCTCGTAATGAGGGAGACCTTGTCGGTATCCTGTTTACTGTGAAATGTTACTTTTTAAAGACCTTTACAACTATGGACACTTGCTTTACAGACTCGCGAACACACTTTCCCCTACTCCCACCAGAGTCCCAGATAGAGAGGTATTAAAATCAACGAGTTCCCAAAGCTGTGTGTGAGGACAATCTCCATTGAAATCAGTTAAAGGGACATTACCAGCAACCACCTCCTCAGACAATTTCACTTAAAATTTTTATTTTTCTATATACTTGACATGTTGCACCTAATAGCGTCCAATTTTACAATCATAAACACGCGTTTGATAGAAAAATATGAATTAATTAAAACAGAGAGACAAACGAGTTGATTGAAATTGGAAGGTTCCGTACTAAAATATGACTGTAGTCTTTATATTATCACTCGTGCGGGGCAAGCAGACATTTGCGTGTACGCAATGTTTATTAAGGCTGATAAACTGATAATATTGACATGTATATCTTCAACTGACTTAGCAAGTACCAACTACATGGCATAAATTTAGTATATACCTTGGAAGTCACCTGTGCATGTCTCTTCAAGGTTCGTCCTCAATTGGTCTCAAAAGAGAGGTTCTACTGTATATTACACATGTTTTCCCGTATTAAGATCTAAAATACGTAAACCTATAGGCTTGGGAACAGGGTGGGTGTGTGGAAAACGTGGCCCCGTTATACAGATGTCCGCATTATTAAAACATAAAGCTAGCATACGGAAAATTAAAAAGATGTCCTTATTTGCCGAATGTCCAACTTACAAAGGTGTCCTATATGGCGTAGCGACACTGTACAGTCCATATCGTGATTTACTTTGCAGTGAGGTCGCCAGTTTTTTCCTAATGAAATCATATATTATCAATGTTATGTATGATGTTCGACCAATTTACTAGAAAAAAAAAGATCTTTACACTCGCTATACACCAGAGTTGAAACATACAGGTATGGGGTTGGTGTATATGCAAGTGGGATGTTGGAAAAAATGCCCAAAGAAATAGTGGGTGTGGCGAAAAAAGGTCAAACAAAAGAGGAATGTCGGATTTCATGGAAGTGGGATGTGGGGAAAATGTCTTACAATTCTTTTAGATGTGCGGGAAACGTTAAAAAATAGGATTGTGGAATTTGTTGACGTCTTATAAACACCCAACATATATCAAGCATATGAATTGCATTTGATGTAACTAATATTTTTTATACAAGTAATCTCAAAGATTACATTTATTTAGGCCTAATTCTGACAGCAGCTTACAAGCAACACATCTTTTTAACAACATAGAGGATAAAAGCATAAAACGAAATGACAAGGTTGACGGAAATCCATATTGATTTACCAATGTTATGGCAAAACATGCTGCTTTTTCCCTGCCAGCTAAACTAAAACCGCAAATAAAATCACATTGTCGGTATACGGGAATCTCTTTTACACTGCACATAAAAGATATCCAATGGCACAATATCTATAGTTTTAAAAAACGTGTGATTTGAATAAGCCCGAAATATAGGATGATGATAATATCACCTATATAAATATACCATCTCTATTACAATATATTTCTCTTCATAAAGAGATTTCTCCATTGTTTTTTTTTTAGTTCTGTCACTTGATGGTCTCAGCAGAGAGGTTCTACTGTACGATAAAGACATGTTTACCCCCATTAATAGACACAACATAAACACTATAGGCAAATTAGACAAATTCATTAGTCAGTTTTGTAAGTCTGCATTGATTAAAATCCATTCTTTTCCCCTTCCACCCACTTTAAAAAAACTTCAGTGCATCGAGATTTTAATTACTAAGTTGCTAAACTCTGCGTGATAATAATCAACCGTATACGTCATATGCTTTTTGTTTATTCACATTGTTCATGTAATGAGATTAAGTAGTGATTTAGTACGCACAATTTCCAGTGTAATCCGCCTTTCTTTTCCTGTGTTTTTGTTTGAGTAACACCACTGCACGTGTACAGAAGAACCTAGGTATGGGGAAACGTAGCCATAATTGAATTGGAAACCATTGAAAATCCCACTAATAGGACCACCTTCCCCATACGGACACTTTTCTAGTATCTTTCAGGTTAGGACTTCGTGATTTGTCACTATTTTTTCACTAAGAAGGATACCGGTGAAATGGGGACAATGGTTTTTTTTTCCAAATAGTGCCCTTAATAGAATGGTTATACAGGTGTGGATGATAACTTTTAGGAATTAATGAAATATATATGGAGATTCATAACTTGCAGAGTGGGAGATCGGTCAGCTGATGCTGCTGACATCTGGATTTCTAACGTGTTGCTGACTTCTCGTGGTTTCTTGTTGTAAATTTACCTACATAGTTGCTTACTTCTTACTTTGAGACTTCTTTCAAAATAGACTTCATTAGTTATTTGTACCACTCTCTAAAGTAGATCTTACAGGTTTATTTTTTCTTCTATTTCAAAATTGAATATTATCACAACGGCCACATGTCAAAGTAAAGTGTGCAGTCACAATAAATTTAAATTCAACCAGAGCCCTTGCATGTTACAGAAATAAAAGTTTACATTTAACAGCTTGCACTCTCTGTAAGTGGTATGTCAAAGTAGTTAAAATAAGAAGTAACTTATTGAAAGTAACAAACCTCTCAGAGAAAGTGCATGCTCATAGCTGTATGCGTTTATATGGGCTCTATGAGTCTAATTTTCGAATGGGAGTGAGTCTGGCATGTGTAGTACAAAAACTAAAAAAAGTTACTATGTGACAACTCTTGATCCCAGACTTTTCAGTGTTTTTTGCGCTTATTCATATTGAGGTCCATTAACAAATTAAAAGAAACACATCACCTTGTACTTGTCTTGCACACAAACAAAGTATCTTGGAGTGACTCACCCCCGAGGAAGATTAGTGTGTTAAGGACGGTCTGGCATTGTCTAGGGCTAGCGATTTACACTAATTCCTGTGCCAACCAAGCCTGTTTCTTTTTACATGTAAGTCTTTTGTTTTCAAAATACGATTTACAAGTTCGTCTTGTCAGCAAATAGGGACAATATCAACTCATAGGCTGAACATCCGAGTGAAAAATACGAAAACAATCATAGCCAACGCAGTGTGTTGTCAACTGTTGAACCTTCATGATTGACAGCTGAACCATTTTTGTGCTGATGATTTCATTGGCCACAGCTTTCACATTTTTTTCCAATCAATATTGAAAAAGTGGATGAGTTTTTTTTTAATAACTTCTGTATTGATTAATATCCCCGAAAATATGACGATGATGATAATTCCAGAGTAGCCTCCTAAAGAATGAAAAAAAACTAACAATCATTATAACATCGCGACATGGCACATGCCCCATTGTCCCTCTATGACCTTCCCAAGTGTAACCTTGAAACCTAGCCAATCATCGCAAAGCTCTATCTCGTTTGGCGATACTTTTGAACTGCCAATGCCCCCTTAAGGTATCATGCATATTTTGACCTAATTGGGAAGATGTCACAGGCTCATAAACAAGTTTTAGCAATAGAATAAACCCATAATATTCAGAGCGAAAACTACCAAATGCAGACCACGTCAAAAAGGCATCAAACATTGTTTGCACGTCAACATCGTGTCCTGGGATTGCTGACAGCGACAAATGTGGATGCTGTATTCTGTTTATGTGTTTTGTTATATACTGCCAACTCTTTTCAGAGATCTCAACAAGGCAGGTGATGGCATTACAACCTCCCATATAACATTTTAAAAACTCTTGAATTGGGTGGCTATTGCTGCTGCCGCTGCACTTACTTTCCAAATACAAATGGCAAAGTAGAATAATGATAAATATGTGGTCGGAGAACACTCGGTAATGGGCATCTTCCACAAACAAGTTACATTTTTCACACACAACAACCTCAAACCAAGACCACCAAAAACAAACGACCACTCCAATAAGACCGTTTCTTACAATCTCTGTCCATCATAAAGTGAACCGTGCGCACCTTCATAAAAGACCACGTCTCTTTATTGAGAAACCTTCAGAACTGTCTCCCTAGTACTCTTAAAAGAGGTGTTCTGCTATCAATGGTGTGATTGAAATGGTTTAATAAACCACCCACCCTCGCTCACTCACCCACCCACACTATGCACGTGTAAATGATGAATAAAGACTCCTCATGAACAGACCTTTGAGCCCCCACACCAATTAGACCAGCACAACAAAGACTGCCTATTTATCAAACTCTTTGGCCTATTGTTGTGTTAACAGCTTGGCATACAACTGCCGAAGCAATAAGATGCTATGTTTGCGTACCATGGTAATACGTTAGAAGTCATTGAAGGTATTACATTTATAACAACACATCTATTATAACTTTAAGATCATTTCTCAAGTTCTGAAGCTTCATAAAGAGACAACCTCTATTCAAACTGCTTTAAGTCTGTCCACTGATGGTCTCAAAAGAGAGATTCTTCTGAATAATTAAGCTACTTTTACCCTTTACAAGAGATACAATACGTAAACTTTTGTACAAACAGTTTCAATAATTGCGAGTGTTGCAGTTCACAACAGAGCCCCCATGCCCGTCTCGCAGACTTGTTATGGACCTCGTGTGTTTCCGTAGATTCTATAGAATGTTTCAATATTTGTATCATCATGCGCATATGCAATACATAATATGCGCATATATATGCCTATATAATACATTTGAAACAGCCTGTAGTCAACAGTGTCGATGCCATACTTTCACGGGATTTAATGTAAACCACCTGTGCGGGAGGTATGGAGTATCACTAAAAGAACATGTCGGGTGTACGTTGTAATAAAATCTATATGATTTAAGGTTGATATTTCAAAGAAACCCCATACATAGCCCCAATTGCACCCATGAGTGGTTCTTTTTAAGCTTCATGCGAGGCAGTTGTGAAACTAAGCCTAAAACCTCAATGAAATAAGTCCTCACTCATGCCTTGTCTTTTAATTGGAACATTTATTTTAAAAAGCCTAAGCCAATCAAATCACCACAATTTTGCTTCAACTGTCAATCAAGACGGTTCAGCTGAGGGAAACACATTGCATTACAGATGTGTGGGCTATCTGACCAAGTTAAAAACATATCCCGAGTAAATAGCCTAACATTGTATTTAAAACCCTGATTTTAGACACTATTTTAAAATAAAAATCCCCCGTTAAACCACGATGACTATTGCACGGAATGAAGCCTGAATAATCGTTGAATGGACACATCTGGCAAAGTCAAATATAATCTAGTGTACACAATATGATTTCCTCGTGTGTCCTTCCACATTGATGTGTTATTGTAATAGATTAGAACTCTCTTAGTCAGACCACCCGGGGGTGTCGCGACTTGTCTTATTTACGGGGGTAGTATTTTAACGGATTTTGTCAATGCTGTTTTTTATGAATGTTTGCATGCTATACTATGGTCGTATTGCAGAGGTGGACACTTTACAGACGTGGCCATAACCTGAGGTTTCTGTATTGAATTGTTATTTTTTGCAGACGACAAATCTATTCACCCAACTATACGGGATATAGTAAAACCCAACACTGAGACCAACTGTCGACGATAACATCTAAAAAAATGATAGCATTACCAAGCTATCGTTATAGTCACTGTGAACCTGCATAAAGAGACCACATCACCTCTCTATTGAGATCAACAGAATTACGCCCCTCAATTGGTCCTTAAAGAGAGGTTTCAATGTACAAGTGGGCGATAGAGTAGAAAAACAAGAGCTACGTCTGCCCTTTTGAGTAAATACACACACAGATCTATTTGTCATGGGTAATTAACCATTGTCCCAACCTCATTCTTCCGGTATTGTATGTTTTCTATGCTCAATAAATTGAATTTTGAGTTTGTAGTCATCTTGTGAAACCCAGACACAAGTCAGCTGCTGCTAGTGTTGTATGGATAAAGGTGTGTCTGTTTTCCAGGGATAGGTGGGGTGTACGTGAATGTAAGTGTTATTTTTTTATCATGTGTTAGTATGCCATGCGCAAGGAGTGCAATTTTGAATGTAAGTGTGAATAGCTTTGATGATGCATAGCTGTCAAGTCTAGAGTGAGGAGTGAATAGCTGTTTACAAGAGAGGACACTGGATATTTCATCATTATGAAAGGATGCGTGGGGTTTACATGACGTTAGAGAAGGGTGAATGTGAACCTTGGGGAAACTAGATAGAACAGAATGCTTTCATGTAAGTTTGAAATGTGACTAGTTATTATAATCCACTTAAAAATTATCCTCATTTAATGCAAAACTCATACTAGAGTAGATCCCTTTTAGCTTGCCCATGAAGACGCAGAATAAGAATATCCCTAATGTCCACTTTTCAGTGATTAATATAATTGAGTAATGTGAAGTGAAAATTGTAATGCCGTAAGTTACTACTCCATCCCAGCTATCAAAACTTGAGATACACGGGTCCAATTTCCGTATCATAAAACCTTCAATCATCCACAATGACAGACTCAGGAATCCAGAATCCATTACATGAATTATTGAATCGCAATTTCCCAGATATCCTGATTTGGAGCCACTCTTTGTTTTTTCTGCAATATATCATTTCCTGAATTGTCAAGAGAATTGTCTAATGGCCTCGTAATATCACTGTTTACACAGAAAATTCATGTCATCGCGTCCAATTTCTATGACATTAACAACAAGAAGACATTTCTATTGTTCAAATGTAGACCGTAGGCATTTGGTTACTAGATCAGGAATGCCGTTTTAAAATGTACAAGCCATTCATAGACATTAATCCCGACAATTTGTCTGACAATAAACATGATAGTGATTTTGTGATAAATCGTGCAACACCTCCATGTGACGTCATTATAGAGGATGGTCTTCAGATGGGAAGACCGAAAATGTTGATGCAAGTTTTTCAAACATCACCGGATTTATTATAAACTCACTCTGTAAGACTACATTTCTCATCTGTCACTTTGCAAAACGTAGGCATGTGAATGTTCATCAATTTATATTTTGAAAGTTTGCAATTTAATGTCCAATGGTTTGAAACTTCGCCATTAGAAGGGGACTGAGACATCTTGTTCATTAACCCTAATCAGTACAAGGGGTCCGTTTTCTAAGACCCTAATAAATATACTTTTTCTAATATGTCTTTTCGCCACTTGGTATACCATTCCTTTCCTTTTTAAGTTGTTGTCAAGAGTTATCTTGTCTCTTTGATCAGTACCGATTTTTATTTTTTGTATTTGGTTTAATACTAGACAATAAAAAATATTTACTTTGGAACCGCATGGACTACAACGAGAACAGAAAATGCAGGGTGCACTGGATTTTTTTATTTATATGAAATGGCCTATTTGTATTCAGCTCATATTTTCCCATTATTAAAATGAAAATTATTTTCTTTTGGTTATACATAAGGACCAATATCCATTTTAATGGGGCATCACACTCGGCACGGAAACACAGAGTTGTTCGATAATTTGACCTATTAGAAATGTATATAACAAAAAAACGAACACTTGATTTTTTATCTGTCTAATTAACATATGAATTCATTTGTATCACAGAAAGATCATGAATTAAAAAAGAAAATTTCATTTAATTGATTGGGGTCCATGGACCCCTATTGGTGATTAATTGTTTTAGAGGATTAATTGATGAGGGTTAAGGTAAGTCGCTTTTAATAAAAGGTTAGTGGTGAATCATTCATAAATGTCAGACTTTGGCTCAAATTGTTCGCCGAAACACTGAAATGAAATACCATGATTCTGTTTTGTTTTATAAGAGTTACATATGCCATTTGATTTGTCCTCGGTTTTTCCTGCTTTGTACTTGTATTTCTTGCTAGACAATTATGCTATTAGCTTTTTACAACGAAAATTGGCCAGATCGTGGATATTTATATGAAATGGGATACTAGTATTCAAGGGTAGTTTTCTTTGGAAGTGCAAGGTGCGTGTATCCATTTAAATGTCATCACACTCGTTGCACGAAACACCAATTGACAACGTTTTAGCAGAACTGTGCTTATAACAAAAGGTAACGAACTCTGCATTTCACCAATGACAAAAGCCCTTGTCTGACGTTCACACACCTAAATCCTAGATAATTTTCATTTAGAAATGTTGTATTTAATGGACTCGTGTCTAAGTATTGATATTACTAAATATATAAGACTATATTGCATTGCCATTACCGGGACTCGAGCCCTTGACCATGTCACCAAGCACCGTAAACAGGCACGTTAGACCACTCGGCCATCCTGACAGACATAAAAGATCTATCATTCCAACTGATGGATTTAATGTGTCCATTATTTGGCAATGTGGATATTGAGAGAACAAACATCTGATGTAGAAAGATGATATGTCCACTATGATACACGCACTAGTATATAATGAGACAGTTTTGCATACCAGTAATATGGCATCTTCGAATCGGGCTCAACTATTCAGCTTCTCTGACCCTGGCATAACAGATCATGAGTTCTCAGAACGTTGTGTTTAAATCATAACTACTTGTCGGCGAGTATGAACTTCATAAACTTACTGGACTTACGTTTCTTAGATACCGAAGGCAATTTATACGATTATGCATACGGAAACCTTTCAACACGTCCAAGGCCTATGGTTAATATGTGTCTAATTGTTGTTTTGTAGTATAAAGGAGTGGAACTTCGATGTACTAAAACAATGGTGTTTTTCTTCATTACTTCTTCAAGTCAACAAGTACAAAAGCGAATAACATAAATACCCATGGTAGCTCCCTTACTGGCCTAACATATTATTATGTTTGGCTGCTTACTTGAAAAACATTCCCCGGAAAATGGGCTCTTTGTATGGGGGATTATTTTTAATGAGCTTTTGCATTGAGACGTGATGTCGAAATATATGCGGATGCAATCAAAGAAGAATGAAGAAAAAATAACAAAAATAACAAACAATCCAAATGTAAAAAAAAAACAATCCAAATTGATAGACCACAACAAGAATGTAAAATCACAAAATCATACAACTGTGTTTTTTCTGTTGCCATGACACCCGTTGACATTGCAAAGCTGAACCTTGCCTCTACTTCCTAACGTACATAAATGTGTGTACAATGTGGTATGTACACGCACAGCCTGTGTACACGTGCAAACATACGACTACGACCATTTTGGTTGCTTTGGTACACACGTTGCTTCCTCCTGTGTATGTACTATAGGCTCTCTTTACCGAGGTAAATATCCCTACAAATATTGTACAGTAGAACTTCCTTTTTAAGATAAGTCGGGGGATATCTCAATAGAAAATTTGTCTCTTCACGTAGGTTTACAGTGGTCTAATCATAACGGTTTTGGACCCTGAGAAATGATCTTGTTTTAGAGGTGGTCTCCTTTTGTAAGTGGTCTTAATAGGATGTTCTACTGCAGTATAGGCCACTGTGTAAGGCAACTGTTCAGTAACACCTAGCAAATAGTGTCACCGGTGGGAGTAGGGAAACTTTCTCCATTAGTAAGATTTCCGACTTTGTGAAACTGTTTGAGTAGCATGATATAGCATATAGAAAAAAAGAGTTCTCTAATTGGCTTTAAACATGTATCCCAATGGTGAGGTGCTACTGTAAAATGAAAATACAGCATTGCTTAGGCTCTTTAGGGTGTTGTAGCACATACATTTATCTGGTTTTTAGTTATGTCTTATATATTTGTATAACTATGAGCAGAATACTGGATTTTCATAAGAGAGAATGGAAATCCCTTTGGGAAAACACTCAACTCAATGATAATCCCACTTACCTTTATGAACTCCATGCATGGATCTCTGCATGCTGTATGATTCATACTGTAAATGATGTGTGTGTAAAATCAATGACCTTGTCCATAATCCTTGGTGAAAATGTGCACATTAGTGTACATATGCCGAGGATTAAACAGAAGTTCTTGTGGCTATCTTGTGTCTACGCCTGCTATTTTGTGATAGTTAGGATACACTGCATTACTGGATTGGTAAGCCATTAAATATGCAGGTGGGTTTGTTATGTATCTCGTATATGTAACTTTGTCTCGTCGCTTCAGCTGAAGCCAAGGCATTGTTCTCGTTTTGGTTGTATGTTTGCATCTCTCCAATGCCGGGCAATGTTATTACAGTCTTTACAAATTGAACTTTTCTTTGTTTAGTTTAAAATTTAACGAAACTAATGGATGTGGGATGACACCAAAGTGATTTATTGCTTGCCACTTTCCTAAAGAAAAGTAGACTCATTTGCGATCAACTTCGGTCCATTTCTTGGTATGGCATTTATGACGGCCTCTGCAATAATTACTTGACTTAGTACTTAAAACATTCAAGCTTCCATCCAATGCATGTTACTAATGACCATTTCCATCGTCAATTGCCAGCTAGGCTATCAAAGTATACCATCCTTTGACAACAACAAAAAGAGGAAAAAAAAAGAAAAATGGCTATCGAGTGTACAGGTGAGTGAACGCTAATGTGAGTGATTAGCACGTCTGCACTACGGTAGCGATGTGCTCCCCCGGGGAGTTGAGAAGGATATAGTGTGACAAGGATGCCAATGACCTGGTGTAAATATATAAAGTCGCTAGAGCACGATAACAGTGAGATAACAGTGAATTGCGACTATAAACAACCTCATTTACATTTACACATTTTTATGTAACTTTGTCTCGTCGCTTCAGCTGAAGGCAAAGCATTGCTCTTGTTTTGGTTGTATGTTTGCATCTCTCCAATGCCGGGCAACGTTATTACAGTCTTTACAAATTGAACTTTTCTGTGTTTAGTTTTCAAACTTAACAAAACTAGTAGGTGTGGGATGACAAAATGTGTAGATTGTACCAAAAAGAGACGAATATATTTCGTGTTTACACAACACATCCTCCGGTAATAATGAAGAATTAATGTACACTATAGTACAAGTGGCAGAGAAATTAAGTGAAAAATACATGGTAATCATATTGTAGGTTAATCCTTTAATACAAATGTCCATAAGGGCCTAAGTGATTCAATGTTTGCCACTTTAGCTCACTTTCCTGAAAAAGGTAGACTTAATTTGGGTCAACTTCGATCCACTTTTTAAAATTTGTATTTATTCTTTTTTTTCTTTTTTCTTTTTTTTTTTTTGCATTTTAAATATGACGTTTTCTGCAATGATTTCTTTACTATATAAAACATTCAAACTTGATTCAATGTATGCTACTAATGAACATCTCCATCATCAGTGGCCAGCTTGGACTATTAAAGTATACCACCTTTAACCAATAAAAAAACTGGTTATCAAGTGTACTACAATTACAGTACTGTTTTTTTCAGTATGGCGAGAGGATCGTCAAGCGGTAACCGCGGCTGGTACGGTTGGCAGAACAATCATAACGGACACGTGGAGATGACGTATACAGCGGTGGCGACATCTAGGTGCGACTGTGGCATAAGTAGTCATTTTGATTTGTTAACAAATGCTTGGTTCCATAGGTTATTACAAATGATTGATTTAAATTGTGAGCAGTTTATTGTAAAAAATGGCTGCAACATGTTTAAAAAATGGCAAATTAATTTGAGGAATATTCCTACAAACTGAGAGAAATATGGACCCCTTACGATGTCATCAGCTTGGGAAAGAAACAGTAAAAAAAATGGAAGTGGCTACGGTGCCGACGTCTGCTCCCTAGCCAACCCACATTGGGTAGGCTAGAGAGCCGACATCTATAATAGTGCAGCTGTACATGTAGAGCCTATTAGCTTACTACTTTAATAAGAAATATATGAAGATTACATATTCATGTTATCCTATATTGAAAATTTTGCTAACCATATAGTCAACTACATTTTATGCATATATCACATTTGAATAAAAGATTAATCTCGATTATTCATACTGCTAAATATGGTCAGTTCATGTGAAAAGCCTAATTTGAGTAGTACTAATAAATGTCATTCAATCAAATTGTACTTAGTACATACGTTTATGTCAGAAATATTCATATACTGCCGCTATGTATGGGGTATCTTTGAAATATGAACCTTAAACCATATAGATTTTAATACAATGTACAAATGACATGTTCTTTTAATGGGCCTCGTTCATAACTATCTCACATTAAATCTCGTGTAAATATGGCGTCGACACTGTTGACTACAGTCCATTTCAAATCTATTATATAGGCATATTATGTATTACATATGCGCATGATGATACAAATATCGAAACATGTTATAGAAATCTACGGAAACACACAAGGCCCATACGATGCATGCTTGGGACAATTGACTTAGAACACGAGGTTTCTCGCCTTTACAAGATCATGTGGTTTGAGATTACCCCATTATATGAAATGACAGACATGTACAAAGGACTAATATTTTGTTTACACAATAAAGCTTGGATATATACCTTTAAAGGGTCTTTATGTGTTTCCGCTTGAATTAGGTTACCGCGATATATGAAAGCCGCTCCGGTCTT
This sequence comes from Streblospio benedicti, assembly GCA_019095985.1. Taxonomy (NCBI): domain Eukaryota; kingdom Metazoa; phylum Annelida; class Polychaeta; order Spionida; family Spionidae; genus Streblospio; species Streblospio benedicti. The sequence continues at coordinate 49,799,661 of CM032663.1, forward strand.
ATACACAATGTATTTTTATTTGTTATCGGCAAAGTACTTTTATATTTACAAGTTTTTAAAAAGCATAGCTTCATATATATACCTTTATCACGTCTTATGTGCTTCGCTTGAATTCATCATTACTGAATACCTGTAGTGTTTCAGATAGGAAGAAACTTTTGCAGAAATGTGGATGAAAATGTGCTTATAACACTATCAGGACACAGACAATAATACCATACACTTGTACTAGTGAATACTGAATGAGGTACACCTTTAAAAAGTTTGTGTTTCGGCTTCATGATTACTGAGTGCAGTGTTTGGCAAATGGACAGAACTATATGAGCAAGTTGGATAAAAAATAGAAGTAACACTGTTATGAAATACATTATATTATTACAATACCTTGACAATGATACTATTGATATTTAATTAACAAACACTTTAAAATCTAAGAAGATTCTCATTTCCAAGGAATAAGTGTGTTCTCCCTGGTAAAGTTCATTGTTATGGAATTTAGCCGGACCTTTGTACATGTACTGCAATATCCGTATCAATAAACAACTCTGTTTTGTTAAAGCTTCTCAATTAATACGCATAGTAAAACTCTCATAATGGATGGAATATGGTGAAGTTGCTAATTTTAGATACGAATATGATGTTTATAGCCATCAAACTTTGTGAACAGTAAGTTCCCACCAAATGCTGGTAAGAACACCAAGCCCCTGTTATGGATTTGATTGATGCCGATTTAGTTTTAAGAAAATACGATCCTACACATAGTTTCTGCTCAATTAATTACAGTTAAAAACATCCTGGAATATTTTTTTAACATTTTTAGCATAATCATTTAAACATTAACAGTATCCATTATCAATCAACCACACATATTTAACACATGCAGTTAGAACGAACGTTGAGACGGAAATCAGTTCAACAGAACCTACTGAGAACTATTGAAAGAGAAAGTGGGAAGAAGTCAGGATGGAGGAAGCAAAATCCAGCGACACACTGCAGGAAATCAACAGTGACGAACTCCTGATGGCAATTTCCAACAATGCACCAACGGACGTTGTCACCCGTTTGATCTCACCAAGTAACATCAACTTGCTCAATGAACATGGGGAAGCAAGTCTTCATGGCGCAGTGAGAAATGAAAGATGGGAGCTGGTGCCAGTCCTACTGCAGCATGGGGCGGATGTCAATATGGATAATTATAGCAATCAAACCCCATTAAATGTGGCTGTAGTTCATGGTGCCCCAGCAGACATCATCACCCAGTTGAGTTCTCCTCACAACATCAACGTGCAGGATGAATATGGTAATGCAGTGCTTCATAAAGCGGTGGAAAAGAAAGGGTGGGAGTTGGTGCAAGTTCTGCTGCAAAATGGGGCTGATATCAACTTGTGTAATCATTGGAATCAAACCCCATGTCATCTGGCTGCAGTTCATGGTGCTCCAGCGGACATTATCACCCGGCTGATGTCTCCTCAGAACATCAACCTTCGGGATAAATCTGGTGAGACCCCATTACACGCTGCTGTAGATCATTTCGCCCAGGCAGAAATTGTCACCCAGCTGATTTCCCCTTACAACATCATCATGCAGGGTCAATTTGGCAACACAGCTCTCCATAGGGCACTGATGAGGAAAAGATGGAAGCTGGTGCCAGTTCTACTGCAGCACGGGGCTGATGTCAATCTGGGTAATGGGGAGAAACAAACCCCATTACATGTGGCTGTAGCTTATCATCCCCCGCCAGACATCTTCATCCAGCTGATTTCTCCTCAAAACATCAACACGCAGGATAAAGGTGGTCGCACTGTGCTCCATGAGGTGGTGAGTAAGGACAGATGGGAGCTGGTGCCAGTTCTACTGCAGCACGGGGCTGATGTCAATCTGTGTAATGGCTGGAATCAAACCCCATTTAATGTGGCTGTAGATCGTAGAGCCCCAGCAAACATCTTCACCCAGCTGATTTCTCCTTACAACATCAACATGCAGGATAAATATGACAAGAAGACACCTCTCCATAGGGCACTGGATAGGAAAAGATGGGAGCTGATGCAAGTTCTACTGCAGCACGGGGCTGATGTCAATTTGTGTAATGGTTTGAATCGAACCCCATTAAATGTGGCTGTAGTTCATCATGCCCCGGCAGACATCTTCACCCAGCTGATTTCTCCTCACAACATCGACATGCAGGATAAATACGGCAACACAGCTCTCCATAGGGCACTGAAGGGGAAACGATGGGAGCTGGTGCCAGTTCTACTGCAGCACGGGGCTGATGTCAATCTGGGTAATCGCTGGAATCAAACCCCATTAAATTTGGCTGGAGATCATGGTGCCCCGGCAGACATCATCACCCAGCTGATTTCTCTTCACAACATCAACATGCAGGATGACGATGGTCATACAGCGCTCTATAAAGTTTTGAGTAGAAAAAGATGGGATCTGGTGCCAGTTCTACTGCAGCACGGGGCAGACCCTTCTGTCAATGGTTTGAATCGACCCCATTACATGTGGCTGTAACCACATGCCCGGCCACATTTCACTCCTAATTTCTCCTGCATTGCAACCATCAGGAACCACATGCCAGCCAAGTCTGATGAGATCTGTTTGCAAGGGGGGGCACTCGGTCATTCCCCTAAAACCACCACGGCCATTTCTTCCAATATCTAGCTTGCAAACCATCAGGGAAACTGTTGGCTGATGAGGCATTTGAAGGACTCGGCCTTCCCCAGAAACTTCTTCCTGAGCTCAAGGAAACTGTTGGCTGATGAATTGATGTTATGATACTGGAACGTCTGGAATGGGAATGAAATTGATCTGCCAGATTCCTAATATCTTAGGAGTATTTCACCTGTTTGATTATCATAATAATTTAAGAAAATAACTTGTGCTGGTTAAACATATGTTGATAGAAAAGTCACACACAAATTTCTGTCGTATTTATAGTTCACTTCTGTTTATCACATACATAGCTAATGTATATTCAAATGTTTAAGAAGTACAAAAATTAGAAAACAAAATATGTAATCTTCATATATTTCTTATAACTATCAAATGATAGTGATAAGCTAACATACTCTACTAATATAGATATTTCTTTCAGCTCCCTAGCTTACACTGAGGGTAGGCTAGGGACCCGAAAAATGTCGGCTCCCTAGCCTACCCACAGTGGGCTGGCTAGGGAGTCAACATCGGCTCCCTAGCCACTTCCAAAAATTATAATTGCTCGGTAGTTTCAATGATTGCTGATGTAGATACCAAAAACTGCATAGATATACAAATGTGTTGTACATATACACTTATTAAAATCTGTAATACAAAGGACAAGCATTAGCACTAGATAATTAAGTACTTACTTTATGACGTCATCGGCATACTGGTATGCAAATGAGAATTGTCACATAATACAGTATTCATGCCTCTAGCATCCGCAACCAGAAGGAGAAATTCCGGCACCGTGTGCTGATGGCAGCAATTCAGCGGGACGAGACCCACGCCAGACTACAGTGAGCACTAGTCTAATATGTTCAATTAAAAATCATAATAAAACTAAATCATTAGTGATTGTCAAATGCTTTGTGAACAATTACAACATTTAAAATTAATCTTGCATAGTATACTGCACCTGTAGTCTGATATGAGAATATTGATGAGCATTTGTAATTGCCGGCACAGTGTTAGATTCAAGCGGTGACGGGGGAGGGGCGGGTAGACAATTAATTACTTAGGGAGCAAGTGCTTTGTGAGAAATTTAAGACAATTCAACATTCACCCCCCTCCCTCCTCCAAATTCTCAGCAAACACTGGATCCGCCTATCACCTTAGCATGCTGCCACTATAAGTGGGTCTATCAGGAAACCCAGTTCATCCGTAGGAGTCAATATTGCTTCAGCAACACTTTGTCCTATGATACTTTCATCACAATATATAGCTTGAAAACCCCACTGCAATTCAGTTTATTAAATCAGTTGAGAAGCAAAAAAAATCTGAGAAGCAAAAAAATCTAAGCTGATAACTTATTACTCCCAGACTGGGAGTACATCTTTTTAAGGGGCAAGTCCATATTCACCAAAGCTCCCATTAGTATTTCCTAAATTTAATGCACCAACACTCAACGTGCATATTGATTGGTGAAAATTTACACCCTCACTGCCAGTTAGCTACCCTTATGATTTACTACTTTCTTCCATTGCCCCATAAATCTTTGGGGCTGACGCTTGATTAGCAAAGCCAAGGCGTCAAAACATGTTGTTGGTAAAAGGAACTCAACGTATTGGTGATTTATTAACCCCATTAAAAGCAAGGATCATCAATTGCTACATGCATTTGTATTTGAAGTGGTTGGTCCGTAGCATCTTGTTCATATGCATGGGTTCAAATTCAAAATTCTATTAATGAAGATTCGCCAAATGTAGTTCTCCTAAAATAACATGGGTGACTAGTTTTATTTTGTTCAGTTCATGCACTCAAAACGCAGTTATGTAGCACATACCTTCTCATGCTGTACGAACAGTTAGAATTCGACGCTGTGCTGTTGGCATGTTTTGAAAGAAGTAACAACCTAAAAATGCAGACTATTCGTGTTTAAATTATATGATTAGGTACAGTTGATATTAATTGTGTTTGAATGTGTAAACATAAAAATCACATCACTGATCTCACCAGTTGTTGTTTTTTCCACAATAGCTACCTCGCAGTGTAGTCATTCCATTATTATTTGCCGGTAACCTCATTAATACTGTTTTCTTCCGTATTCACTGTGCCAATCATTCATATTGCTCTGGTTATAAAGCCTTGACCTCAAGTTTCAAGTTTCTTTATTGTTCATAACACCCCTTTGATGGATCGTGGCAACATACTGGAGCAAGAATTAATAGTATCAAAACATCTCAAATTTGCCACCGAACTTTGTGCACTTGCTGCAGTGTAACATGCATGGAAGTAGAGCATGTTAGAGAATTGGCCTCCCTGGTGGATGAAAGAAACCTGTTGAGGACACAATGTCGTGTCTGATTGCTGGCAAACTGGTCACGTAGTTGACTGTCTCTTCAGTATACAGGGGTCATCTATGGCAAAGGCAAACTCATACTGCAACAACATACTGTAAAACCTCATTAATGACACTGCCGCCATAGTTATAAAATGGGCAATCTCTCAATTTGAAAGTGCAAATAAAGACATGCATGCAAACCTATATGTTCATCTAGTCATTGCATTAATAGCACCAATTAAGGCCTCCTGTCTCCGTGTGATCGTGCTAGAGTTTCTATTGCACTAGTGCCCGTGTCATTCATTGTCTGCCCGTACCACAGTAATGTACGTGGTGAGTGGTCAGTATGTGCGGTGGACACTTGGGTCATAGAGGGCAACGACAGTAGCTTAATTGTGGGTATGAATATCGACCTGTATCTATATACCACTTCTATATGAGACAAATGAAACATACATGCTGTTAGTGTGTTTTCGATCCCCAGGTTCGATCAAACACTTCCATGTACAGGTAGTGACAACTGATAACCTTCATATCATAAAAGGGGAAGGGGGTGGGTGCAAGGAAATGGGATGTGGGGAAAAAGGTCGCACAAAAGCATGTAGGGCAAAATGAAAAAGAAGTAGGGTTGTGGGCTTTTAAGGAATTGGAAATTTGGGAAAACAGCTTAAAACGTGTGTGATGTGGGGAGAGACGCCCCAAAAGTTAGGATGTGGAAAATAAGGCCAAAAAACTAGGGATGTGGGATTTTTTGACCCGTTATAACGACCCATATAAAGAGAATCGTGCCCTGCTCCCTGGTGTAACAGCCAGGATAAATATTTTCACAGTATATGACAAGATTTTTGCAGCATGACAGTATGAATTGGGTATAGGCTTGGTAACATCTATTTAACATCATGTAGTCTGACAGTTCATAAAGTATCCTGGATCTGATAGTTAAACTTTTTGAATATTTTTAATTTTATAATAACTTTATCATAATGTTATAGTTTATTTTATTTGAACTTTTATTGTCCTGGAAAGTATAAATAAAGATATAACTATTCAACATCATGTTTACCATTTACCAATACAGTTCCATTAAAGACAAGGCCCTGGCTCGTTCATTAATAAGAAAGAACATTACAATAGTTTTGCACAATAATTTTATTGAATGAACTACAGAATGGTGATAAAATGTTTACTAATATAAACTATTTAAAATGTCCTTTGTGAACTTTTTTTAACATCTTGTTCAGAAGATTATACCAATTGACTGGTGAGAAAATTTCCCCTCGGTTCAAAGATTGCAGTGAGTGTAATCTGTTAACATACAATCAATCACGATGTGTGAACTATTAGTGACTTGTTAAAAAATTAATACGGCGGCAGCTCAGATTGTCAGTGCCTGAAGTGAGGTGGGCGGAGCTTAGGTGCAGGCGGTCAATGGTCAGTGGAAGATGCAGGTGGTGATTGGTTGCCATGTGCGAGCGGGGTTATGGAAGAAAGTTAAGCACACTGCACACTGAAATGACTTTTTGAATTACCAATGTAATTCATCCAATATGGCTTGCTGTCCAGCAGCCCTGTGCCGCTCTTTTTTCTTTGCGGCTTCTCATTGCTGCTGCGGCTTCTGACGCTGAATAACAACTTTGGCTGTTGGCGGCAATATACAGGGCTGGAGCACGGCGACAGGTGGGTGGTTGGCAGCTTCTCACCCTCGCCACCTGTCACATCTAACAAGAAAAGTTGTCGAGCTCAAGCACGATCCGTGGCTCGAGCCCCGGGACCTCATCCTCGTCATCGTCATCTCCAAGCTCTATGTTAGGCTCGGTGTTAGCAATCCTTCCAAGGTGCGCTTCCAGTCATCGTCCACACTGGTGGAGGACTGTGCTGGTGTAGTAGGTGTATCCATACGCTCTGTGTCAGTGATGCTTGGCAGCTGACGACGCTTCACATTTGAGGCCACAATGGTTGAAGACTGCGCTGCTAATGGGCTGCGAGATGACATCCTTCGCCCTGGGTCAGAGGTTATTGAATACTTACGCTGCCATCTCGCGCCCAAACTGGTCTGGGACTGCCCTAGTGTGCTGTAAGATGAATAAGATGAATCTTTACTAGGCTCTGTGTGCACGGAGATTCTGGAAAGTGGTTCTATAGTACATAGTGGTTGACGATTGAGCTGGTGTGTCATCAGGTGTGTCTTCAGGGGTGCCCTTCGGTGTACCCTTGGGAGTATCCTTCGGTGTATCTTTAGGGGTGATGGAGTAAAGTGATGTATCCACGGAGGTGGAGCAATAGATAGATGGAGCTTCTTGGGGTTTCGGCTTCCTCCCACAAGTGATCTGTTGTTATTGCTCTACAAAATCAAATCAAATGAAATCATCTATTAAATCAGACATAGAACATGTCCATATAACAAATGAAACATATATACAGTATTAACATGCAGTTATAATAATTATTACAGTTAAAGTGAAGCATGCATTGTGTTTCGTTTGTTTGTAACTAACTAACTAAATAACTAACGATGTAACTATGTAACTAACTAAGTATGTTTGTATGTATGTATGTCTCCGGACAAGCTAGAGCTTTAACCGTTACACCGATTTCATTCAAACTTTACACGACTATGTGTGGTCCTCAGTAGCTAGTGTGATCCTCCGGGCACACCCCCAGGAGTTGCTCCAGAGTTGGCTTCCACCGCATAGCCTGCCTAGACTGGCGGCATCCAAGAGGAGTGTCTGAAGCCTCCGTTAAAGGCGTGTCACATGTAGAGAAGAGCCTCACCTCTGCACAATAGTTTGAAAAACTATAGCTAGTGTGATCCGTCCACACCCCCGAGGCTCAGTTGACTACCTAGCCTGCCTCTGGAGGTCCATGTACCAGCACCACGTGACCTCCCTGCCAATAGTCGTCAGCTAGTTGACGTTGGGCAGTACCATGTAGATGTAGATGTAGGTATGAGGCAACACCAAAGCAATTCGATTTTGCTACATTATTCATTTTCCAAGGTTTATCTGTATTAACCATAGATAAGACATACGAGTTTTTTTAAGTGTGCCACCCTTTCCGAAAACCTGGATCTGCTATATGCATTTTATATTAATCTGTGAACATAGTAACAGAAAATAGTTATCCAGTCCAAATTTGTTACCATTTCAACAATAATATTTGCTGTAGAAGAGATTGTATGATAGCAAATGATTTTCTACAACTTTATTTGTATGGAAAAAAGAGCAAAGAGATAATACTACTGGTCCATGCACCTTGCTAGAATGTGCAGCCCAATGGCATTGGTACTATGCAGACAACCACATATCATTATGTACGCTCACACTAACTTGTACTAATAATTAATATTTTTATACAATATCGTTATCGACATATTACTTACATTATATTTATCCAGGTTGTATTTATTTAAGCTATGGATGCCTTAGTATTGCCGTGATATTAGACCGATTTTAGTCTTTACATTAATTTTACGTGTGCTTCCATTGCCGCCGTGATGACAAAAAGGAAGTAGTCTCACATGTACTAGCGTAATGTTAGCCTCGTTCAAACCCGACCATGTACTTATAGAATTGAGTGCAGCCACTACAGTAGCTCGTTGATTGAGACTACACCAGGGTGGGGTTAAAAAAAGTCTACTATACAGACAGTATCACACGTCATTTGACGTTCCTTATCGAACGCCAATAAGCTCTCCTGCCACATAGTACTATAGACATACCCATCAATAATTCACGTGTGGCCCATTACACTAAACAGCCTTAGCTACCTGTTGAGCTACGGCGATTACACTAATTGCTTTAAAGCAGATGAAGGTGGGAACATTGTTAGGCACTATCTCTGCCATGTTCTTCCAGAAGTATACCAAAATATACCTTGCGAATATTTTTAAACCTCAAATTTAGATGATTTTGCAAGGTCTCAAAATTACAAGAGTCTCGATTCTCTTAATTGACAGCTAGAACTCATAGTTTACAATCAAGGAACACCAAACTCATATGTATTCCAAACAGTATGTGCAATATATTTATCACGCAAAATATTGACTTAAGGCGGACACACGAGAGATGGCGTGTATTCAATGAATCATTGGCCATTTTACGTAAAAACGAGCTGAGACTTCACTCAAAATTTGAATTCTGATAACAATTTTAGTGCTTTATCATTGAGAAAAAGCATTTAATATGTACTTAAAAAACTAAAAAACTTTCGCGGGTTGTTACCTTTCATAGGAAATACAATAGAATATATTAGAGTGACATATGTAGCAACTGTAGGTGTTTAAGTTTGCCCCACCCCTAAAATTGGAAAAAACGAAAAAGTCTTCAAATCGGGTATATATGCCTTACTGACAGCTATCAAAGTAATTATATCAAATAAAATGTTTTTTGTATGGATAACATTACATTTCCAGAGAATGTTTACCATTAATATATATCATTTATTGATCAAATGAGTAGAAAATGCCATATTACGAAAAATTGTGCTGGGACTTCTCTTACAATTTGAATGTTAACAATTTTAGTGCTTTATTATTGAGAAAAAGCATTTAATATGTATTAGAAAAACTTCCACGGGTTGTTACCTTTGATAGGAAATACAATAGAATATATTAGAGTGAACAATGTAGCAACAGTAAATGTTTAAATTTCCCCAACCCCCAAATTTGACAAAAACGGCAAAATCAGCAAATTGAGTATATATGCCTTAATAATGCCTATTGCAGTAATTATACCATATACAAGGTGTGTTTTTTTCTATGGATTACATTACATTTCCAGAGAATGCTTATTGTTAACATATATTATTTGTTGATCTAATGAGTAGAAAATACCATATTATGTAAAAATTGTGCTGAGACTTCAGTCAAAATTCAAACGTTGTTGAAAATGTTATCGGTTGAAAGCATTATCATGTGTGGCATTGGGTGGCAGGAAATAGCATGATGAACTTCAAATGTTGATAGGTCCATCAATGGATAAATCATCTTCAGGTCACACTTTTACAATAATACCCTCACATGTAAGATTGCACTCAAGTGCCGTTTTAATGAGCATCTACCCCACATCCAGTTTTGCAATTGTTCTGAACTCCAAGTCATGACTGGTAGCATTTTTACCCCATACACCAGTCCCAATCTAGTGGACTCATGTCGATATCTTGTTGCTTCAATCGGCATATTTGATAATATACACGTAAGCTGTGAGACTTTGCAGCATTACTGACTTTTTGATTCGAATTGAACTCGTGATATGATTTTTTCACAGAAACGTAAAGGACATTTAGTAAAGTGCTGTTTGTTGTTGAATAATTGCAAGAATATTTTTCTCAGCATGAATGATTTCCTTTTGATACAAGATTTACGAGGAGGTCAAAATCTGTGCATTAACAATGAATTTCACTTGACAAAAATCTTTGTTAATAATTTACAATGGCGAAAAGTCTGTGGTGTCACACTCTCCCATGGCATTAAGATATTCAGTCATCAGAAATACCTAGTGTTTCTTTAATTGTTGTGATGTACTAAACAGATGCAGTTTTCAAACTCTTTGGTTTTTTGGCAAAAAATAATATCTGTGTACATCAACATCTGCATGGTACAACCAATGATCCAGCAGATCTGTATCTTCTCCTACAACAGCAGTTGTAAATAAATAATCTGCACTTTGTTCTCGGGACAAAAACATTAGAAAGATATCTCTGGAAAAGTGTAAGATCATCATCACCTTTGTGAATTTCTAGCTGCTGTCAAGGGACAAAACAAGTTTCGTCTTTCTTAACAGGAAATGTCAAGCAAGTTTAGAGTCTAAAGATGTGGCATCTTTGATGGAAGGCCCATCAAGATATCAAAATTAAAGAGCCTATAAGGATAGCCAAATGGAATGCACATTCTTTAACTTAGTGGTAGCTGGTTGGGATCGAGTCTCAACTGTGGATAGACTTGAGAAAGAATCTTGCCTTCCTGGTGCCGTAACACCAAAACTTTGCAGCCCTATTTGAATTCTGGTTTTGTTGTGTTTTTTCTTTTTCTTTGTGAAGTGACTAATATATATGTGTGTTATGTAAACGGCAGTAGGTCACATTTTCGGTTGAATTGTCTTTTTGGCCCTAAAAAATGTAGGAGCCTTCAACACCGTCAGGGTACATCTGTTTACTGGAGCCTGGCTTGGATGGGTCCTACATAAGTATCCAAACTGTTTGATGATGCTTTTCACTCAAATTTCTGAAGTTCCACTCTACCAAATTCTAATACCACCTTTGTGTAACAAACAGACTTTATTATTGATGTAATCTATGCTATAATCAACCACAAGTCAGCGGATGTTTCCAAGCATAGTCTTCAAAGGCAAGCCACTTGTGCCCTTCCATATGAGGACTGTACAATACTTAATAATCCAACCTAAACTACTGGTATAACAAATTTACTGATCAGACACTTGTTCATGTATGTAACTCAAGTTACTGATAAGGGATTGGTTTCCCTACAACATTTCACTCTGACTGGGACCTCATAGTTGAATGTCTAAGAACAAGGTCAATCGTGATATTATCACAAAAGCTTTCAATTATTCACTCCAGCATATAGTGGAACTTGGACTGATAATTTGGGCTGTATTCCTAAAGGACTTAACAAGACCATTCCACCAACATTCATATTTTGGATAATTCCCAACACCTCCATCATCTCACTTGGACCACTTTTTATTAAGCAACCTCTCCTGAACACAAAGACTTTGTTTTCGACCAAACCCTCTCTGCCTAGCTGAACTATCAGGAACCTGTCATCTCATTCAGATCAACCTTATTATGATTCTTAAAATCCTATGTTTCATTTTGGGATATGTCTTGATAGACATCTCGTCTATGGTATTCATCTTTATTTTTGATATGATTTTTAAGCAACAGAGGAATTTTAACTGTCATCTAGCAATCATTTAGATGCCGTTGTGTATAATATAAATATATATATCTAATACATCAGATGATCTTCAAAAAAGTAACCCAGTAGGTCAGTAAATATAGATGGGAAAAGTGTATAGATGTCTGAATCATATAACATTACAATGATGAGAAATTGACAATCCAACCTAAAAACAAAACCAATGTAGTTTAGGCTTTTGACCACCCCATTACTACTTAATGGGATTGGTTTCGCGGTTTTTTCCAAAAGAAAAGTTGGTTAACAAGATTATCAATAAGTATACTGCTTTTAAAAGTTAGAGAATTGGCCTCCCTGGTGGATGAAAGAGACGTGTGGAGGGCCCAATGTCGTGTCTGATTGCAGCGACCCGGTCACGTAGTTGACTGTCTCTTCAGTGTACAGGGGCCATTCATGACAAAGGCAAACTCATACTGCAACAACATACTGTAAAACCTCATTAATGACACTGCCGCCATAGTTATAAAAAGGGCAGTCTCTAAATTTGAAAGTGCAAATAAAGACATGCATGCAAACCTAAATGCTCACCTCTTCATTATATTAATAGTACCAATTAAGGCCTCCTGTCTCCCTGTGATCGTGCTAGAGTTTCTATTGCACTAGTGCCCGTGTCAGTCATTGTCTGCCCGTACCACAGTAATGTACGTGCTGAGTGGTAAAGTGGGTGCGGTGGGCACTTGGGTCATAGAGGGCAATGACAGTAGCTTAACTGTGTGTATGAATATCGACCTGTATCTGTACCACTTCTATATGAGACGAATGAAACATACATGCTGTTAGTGTGTTTTCGATCACCGATTTCGTTCGCACACTTGCATGTACATGTAGTGACAGCTGATGTCTATATCAGGGGAGTGGATTTGTAAGGAAATGGGTTGTGGGGCAAAAGGTCGCACAAAAATATGGATGTAGGGCAAAAGGAAAAAAAATAGGGCTGTGGGATTTTAAGGAATTGGAAATTTGGGAAAACAGCTTAAAACGTGTGTGATGTGGGGAGAGACGCCCCAAAATTTAGGATGTGGAAAATAAGGCCAAAAAGCTAGGGATGTGAGATTTTTTGCCCCGTTATAACGACCCACATAAATGGACCCGTGCTCTCTGGTGTAACGTATAAGCAGACGGGATATTTTCTGCAGTACTTGAATTTGGTATAATTTGTTGAATATGTGCTTGGTACCCATGATGGACTGTTTAAAGTTCGTTCCTGTTACTGTCGTTCTGTTAATTTTGTTCTGCTAATTAACGTCTGGTATTAATAAGGGTGGTGGGAGGGGGTTATAGGCTTGGTGGACATCTATTCAACATCATGTTTACTATTTACCAATACAGTTCCATTAAAGACAAGGACCTGGCTCGTTCATTAACTTGAAGAAAGAACATTACTACTGTTTGGCACCATAAATTTTATTGCATGAATATATTCCGTTAACATACAATTGAAGGAAGATGAATATAGGCTTCAATCACGATGTGTGAACTATTGTTAGTGACATCTTCCCCCAGAAAATAAATAAATAACCGATTAAAATTTACATGAAAATAAACAACAATAACAAGAGGATGTCCCGGAGTAGCAGCCTCAGAGGCTGCCCACACTCCAAGGACGACATCCTCAGCTACACAACTACACACACACACACACACGCTCCAACACAAGGAGACTGACATTGAAGAGTCAGAAGTGGTCTTTGCACTGTTGTTTGAAAACACATTGATACATGTGGCCAGGGCAAGTGGGATACAGTGTATGATGCACTAGAATATCTTGGTGATAGCTTCGAGTTGTCGATTGCACAGATGAGAGGACTATTATGTTGGTGCAGCGAAGAAGTTGCAGAACAGCTGACACTGTTCACGAGAGTTAAGTCAACTGCTGGGAGTGCCGACGCGAGTGAGGTCTGCTGATACAAGTTGGTGAGGATGGTGACGTGTGGCGCAGCGTGAGACGTGTGACGAGGGTAGGTGAGGGGTTTGGAGAGTTGCCGAGGCGTGGCCTTATGCTGGCGTACACCTGGTCCAGTCCGGTGAGGCTCGGAGCTGCGAGTGGGCGAAATGTGAAGCTGCTGACGTGTGTCTGATCCTTTAAAGTGGAGGCTGGGGACGCTGGTGGCCAGGCTGTGAAGGTTCTGACATGTGCCTGTTCCCGAGGTTTGGGACGCAGGGTGGCCAGGCTGTGAAGGTGCTGGCGTGTGCCCATCGTCATATATCACGGCTATATACGCGTTGATATGATCAAGGACTTGTAAAGGCAGTGTGAATGATCAACGCCGTGAAAGCCGACGATGGCGTGTGCCTGGTCCCGAGGTTTTGGATGCAGGGTGGCCAGGCTGTGAAGGTGCTGGCGTGTGCTTGGTCACGAGGTTTTGGATGACGTGTGCCTGGTGCTGAGGTTTGGGACACAGGGTGGCCAGGCTGTGAAGGTGCGTGTGTCTGGTCCCGAGGTTTGAGACTCAAAATAGCTAGTCTGTGACGGTGCTGGCGTGTGCCTGGTCCTGAAGTTTGGGACGCATGGTGGCCAGGCTGTTATGGTGCTGGCGTTTGCCTAGTCCCGATGTTTGGGACGCAGGGTGGCCAGGCTTTTATGGTGCTGGTGTGTCTGCTCCCGAGGTTTGGGACGCAGGGTGGCCAGGCTGTGAAGGTGCTGACGTGTGAATGGTCCCGAGGTTTGGGACGCATGATGGCCAGGCTGTGAAGGTGGTGACGTGTGAATGGTCGCGACGTTCGGGACACAAGGTGGCCAGACTGTGAAGTTGCTGACGTGTGCCTGGTCCCGAGGTTTTGGACGCACGGTGGCCAGACTTTGAAGATTCTGACGTGTGCCTGGTCCCGAGTTTTGGAACGCAGGGTGGCCAGACTGTGAAGGTGCTGACGTTTGCCTGGTCCAGAGGTTTTGGACGCATGATGGCCAGGCTGTGAAGGTGCTGGCGTGTGCCTGGTCCCGAGGTTTGGGATGCAGGGTGGCCAGGCTGTGAAGGTAGCTGGCGTGTGTCTGGTCCCGAGGTTTGAGACTAAAATGGCCAGGCTGTGAAGGTGCTGATGTGAATGTGGCTGATGTGTGCCTGGTCCAGAGGTTTGGGACGCAGGGTGGTCAGGCTGTGAAAGTGCTGACGTGTGCCTGGTCCCGAGTTTTGGGATGCATGATGGTGGCCAGACTGTGAAGGTTGCTGACGTGTGAATGGTCCAGAGGTTCGGGACGCAGGGTGGCCAGGCTATGAAGGTGCTGGCGTGTGCCTGGTCCCGAGGTTTGGGACGCAGGATGGCCAGGCTGTAAAGGTGCTGGCGTCTGCCTGGTCCCGAGGTTTGGGATGCAGGGTGGCCAGGCTGTGAAGGTGCTGGCGTGTGCCTGGTCCCGAGGTTTGGGACGCAGGGTGGCCAGGCTGTGAAGGTGCTGACGTGTGCCTGGTCCTGAGGTTTGGAACGCAGGGTGGCCAGGCTGTGAAGGTGCTGACGTGTGCCTGGTCCCGAGGTTTGGGACGCAGGGTGGCCCGGCTGTGAAGATGCTGGCATTTGCCTGGTCCGAACGTTTTGGACGCGGGGTGGCCGTGAAGATACTGGCGTGTGCTTGGTCCCAAGGTTTGAAACACAAAGAAGCCAGGCTGTAAAGTTGTTGCCGTGTGCCTGGTCCCGAGGTTTGGGATGCAGGGTGGCCAGGCTGTGAAGGTGCTGGCGTGTGTCTGGTCCCGAGGTTTGGGACTCAAAGATGGCCAGGCTGTGAAGGTGCTGACGTGTGCCTGGTCCCGAGGTTTTGGATGCAGGGGCTGGCCAGGCTGTGAAGGTAATGGCTGCCGTGGCTCGGTCGAGGTTTGGGAACACAATGGCCTGACTGTATTGGTGCTGACGTGTGAATGGTCATGAGGTTTGGGATGCAGGGTGGCCATCCCGTCAATGTGCTGGCGTGTGCCTGGTCCCAAGGTTTGGGATGGATGATGGCCAGACTGTGAAGGTGCTGACGTGTGCTTGGTCCCGAGGTTTGGAACATAACGAAGCCTGGCTCTGAAGGGGCTGGTGTGTGTGCCTGGTCCCGAGGTTTTGGACGCAGGTTTCAGCGTGTGACGCTGCTGAAGAGCGCCTAGTCCCGATGCTTGGGACGCAGATTGGCGAGGCTGTAAACACTCGAGCACAAAGATGCGAGGCTGTGAAGGTGCTGGCGTGTGCCTGGTCCCGATGTTTGGGACGCAGGGTGGCCAGGCTGGTTTGGGACGTCCTGATCCCAAAGGCCAGACTGTGAAGATGCTGGCGTTTGCTTGGTCCCAGAGGTTTGGGACGCAGGGTGGCCAGGCTGTGAAGGTGCTGACGTGTGCCTGGTCCCGACGTTTGGGACGCAAGGTGGCCAGGCTGTGAAGGTGCTGACGTGTCCCGGGTCCCAATGTTTGGGATGCAGGGTGGCCAGGCTATGAAGATGCTGGCGTTTGTCAGATCCCTAGGTTTGGGACGCAAAATCCCCAGCCTGTGAAAGTGCTGACGTGTGCCTGGTCCTGAGGTTTGGCACGAAGGATGGCCATCCATGAAGGTGCTGACGTGTGCCTGGTCCCGAGGTTTGGGATGCATGGAGGCCAGGCTGTGAAGGTGCTGATGTGTGAATGGTCCCGAGGTTTGGGGTGCAGGGTTGCCAGTCTGTTATGGTGCTGGAGTGTGTCTGGTCCCGAGGTTTGAGACTCAAAATGGCCAGGCTGTGAAGATGGACGTGTGCCTGGTCCCGATGTTTTGGACGCAAAATGGTCAGCCTGTGAATGTGCTGACGTGCGCATGGTCCTGAGGTTTGGGACCCATGGTGGCCAGGCTTTGAAGGTGCTGGCGTGTGCCTGGTCCTGAGGTTTGGGATGCAGGATAGCCAGGCTGTGAAGGTGCTCATTGCTGCTGTCATTGACACCGAATAACAACTTTGATTGATGGCGGTCCCATACAGGCCTTGAGCATGGGGACAGGTGGGTGGCTGATGATTCTCACCACGGCCACCTGTCGCATCTAACATGCAAAGTCCTCGAGCTCGAGCACGATCTGTGACTCGAGCCCCGCTACCTCATCACCATCGTCATCATCTCCAATCTCCATCTTTGGCTCAGTGTTAGCAATACTTCCAAGGGTGCACTTCCAGTCATCGTCCACACTGGTGGAGGACTGCGCTGATGTAGGTGTATCCATATCAGTGATGCTTGGCAGCTGACGACGCTTCACATTTGAGCTCACAATGGTTGCAGACTGCGCTGCTAATGTGCTGCGAGATGACATCCTTGATGTTATTGAATACTGCCGCTGCCATCTCGCGCCCAAACTGGTCTGGGACTGCCCTAGTGTGCCGTAAGAGGAATCTTTACTAGGCTCTGTGTGCTCCGAGATTGTTGAAAGTGGACGGTTCCATCTGTAGCACACAGTGGTTGCCGATTGAGCTGGTGTGTCATCAGGTGTGTCATCAGGTGTGTCTTCAGGGGTGCCCTTCGGTGTACCTTTGGGTGTATCTTTAGGGGTGATGGAGTAAAGTGATGTACCCGCGGAGGTGGAGCAATAGATGGAGCTTCTTGGGGTTTCGGCTCCCTCCCACAAGTGATCTGTTGGTATTGCTCTACAAAATCAAATCAAATCAAATCAAATCATCTATTAAATCAGACATAAAACATGTCCATATAACAAATAAAACATATATACAGAATTAACATGCAGTTATAATAATTATCACAGTTAAATACACTTGAAGTATATATTTAAAAAAAAAGTATATTTAGAATAATCTACCAAACTTTAAAAGCCAACTCCAGCCAGTTCTTATTAATTAAACTCCTATAAATATGGAAGTCACTAGTAAAACATGCCTGTACTCATCCCATTCATCTCTGGAGGAATCTTTTCTCTCGAGCAGTTGCTTCCAGGCAGCGTCCGGCTCGGTGTGACACAAGCGGTGCCACCTTTTTATAACAATAAATAACAATGATTGAGATTAGATGCAATTTTATACATATTTTTTATATATCATACATATTATTATATTTATATTATATTTATATTATTATATTATATGGTATATTATATAACTATATTTAGTGCGACGCACACACATCCCTTGAGTTTCTTTTAGTGCACACTGAGCCCATGAATGGCATATACAATTCTATTTTAATAGGAAAACAGTTCAATATGAAATATTCAAACCAAACATTATCAATGGTGACAATGGGTGTTGAAAAAATGCGTGTGTTCACGGTCTCTCTGTATAGTAATTACTATATTTATTTCACCTTTCTATTGCTGCCTTCTTATCTCGTTTCTTCTTCATGTCGATGCACCACCAGGTGCACTGGTCAAGCCAACCGCCCATGATGCTTTTTGAAGGTTTATCCTTCTGTCCAATATCTTAATTCTTTTTGCGCTTTATCAAAATATATATGATACAGTAGTATATTCGCTCTGTTTCATATAGTATACGTTTTACGTAGCTAGGCAACGTTAAACAATCACATTCAACGAAATTGAACGTTTAATTTCACTTCTAATAAATGAAACGTTCAACGTTTGCGTTTTTGCTAGAGAACGTTTAACGTTAGCACATGCATAGAAAGAGTTAATCTCGATCAACCAAGACCTTGGTGGCTTGCTATGTTGAGAGAGGCTCTCCATGCAATAGAGTATGGTGGTGGTGGCTGTGTGTATGTGTGTGTGTGTGTGTGTGTGTGTGTGTGTGTGTGTGTGTGTGTGTGTGTGTGTGTGTGTGTGTGTGTGTGTGTGTGTGTGTGTGTGTGTGTGTGTGTGTGTTTGTGTGTGTGTGTGTGTGTGTGTGTCCATTAAGTTTGTTCTGTTCACTAACGTCTGTTAAAGCACTGCACAGCCAGTTCGTATTCACATCCACTTCGTGTGTTATTTAAATAAAATCATTAGGCTCTTAACAAATACCACATAATATTACTACAGTGAAAATGATTGTTTTCGCGGTGCCAAAGTGTAAAAAAGATTTTCTAGTAAGATCTAATGTAAATAAACATGTTCAAATGCCTTATTATCGCCACGCACGAAATGGGTGTGCATACGTTATGCCATAGCAAATTGCACCATAGATCATATATTTTTAATGAATCATAACAATATGTTTACCAGTCACTAATACAGTTTAGTGTTTTTCACCAAACGCCGGCAATCGTAATCGAACAGGTTGCATCACATTTCACACAATTAAGTACAGACAGTTCACAATTCGCACTCAGGATGTAGGGCAAATCCATTTTTTCTATATGAGCCCCTCGCATTAGAGCTTCTAAAAATATTCACATATTAATGGTTCATAATATTGTTAACGGAAGTTAGTGTGCTGTAATGTCTACACCCGGAAGTAAGACAAGTAGGTGGCCATTCCTTGAAGACGTTATCAGGGTTGTTGATCACATTTACTTCTAGACTTACATGTACGGTACATTCAAAGCCACGCCTACATCATCTTCCCCTGTGTCTAGTGTGGTCAAAGACCATTTTTCAAGAACAAATGATAGATGATACCTTGTTGTTGTGGCATGATGCACGTAACTCTGACTGTCTGAGCTACTAAAGAAATGTAACAACAGAATGTGCTGTAGTACATATCTAAAATGACCACCATGGGGGCTGGATATTATTTAATCTAAATAGCTATTCCCCTTTTCATCACATAGCGTTGCGTAAGTATACTTACACAGCTTTGTGGCCACGAAAAATTATCGTATTACGGAGAGTATCATAATAGAGATGATTTTACTGGAAGTTCTACTGTATTATTACAAATGATGCAAATCACCTGCCATGCCACTTAACCCGTTATCTAGACTATACCGTGGGAGTGGCACGTCCTTGCCATTGTTCTTGTCTTCTGAATACAATGTGTAGGTAGCATCCTTTGCAACATGAGCATCCTCATGTAGCTATCACCACGTCCCTTTATTGTGTTGATAAAGGGAAATATGGTAAACTGCGTTATATCATCAATATTTAATACACATTTGTGCTAGAGTTTTTTACCTGTGGAATTTGTGAGTCATTTATGGCCACTGAAGTTCATTACTTCAAAACCAGACAAAACAATAATTGATTTATGAATATCAAAACCAACATCTAAAACCAGCCATTTGGGACGGTGCAATATTTACCAGGGAGGGGGACCGGTGCATTTGGCAGGGGGAGAGGTACTTTTTTCAAGGTGCAAAGTGGAAGGACCGGATGAACTTTCATTCTCGTTGGGCATGTACTTTTTCAGCTGCTGAAATCCCACCTCGATGTGAGCAAATCGGTACAAATTAATCACGCGAATATCCATGGGAGGGGACGCAGACTTTTTTATGAATACAGGTCATGGGACATCAGTTTTTGTTTTGTCGTATCAGCAGGGGACAAGACCTTTTTCTGACAAGTTTTTCTATGTGCACCGGTGCCCCCTGGCTGTTAAATATTGCACCGTCCCTTACGTATACGGCCCACCATATAAAGAAGCAATAACCAGCCTGTGCCATACAGATGATGGGAGCGGGTTTTCATAAGGGATCAAGGAATCCCACACCCCTAATTTTTGGCCTTATTTCCCACATCCCTAGATTGTTTGGCCTTTTTCATACATCCCACAAAATTGCAAGTTTTTTGTTTGTCCCACACCCCACTTCCTTGAAATGAGAAATACCACATCCCTCTTTGTTTTAACCCTTTTCCACATCCCACTTCTTTATAAAACTGCCTCGATAATGCGATAAAGAGTGCTCGCCTTACAGAGTGGGACATTACGGGAGAAATAATGATCAGTCACCTGGAATATGCATGATAAGTGTTACAATTAATCCTAGCACAACTCCTTGCAAGTAACATGTAAATAAAATATCGCCACAGCTTTGCAATGGAAAATATAAGATTGTGATTGATGGAAACGAGACTAACATATTTGACATGACGAGAAAGGTGGCCATTTTGGTTGGTCTTAATGGACATTCTTTTGGTGCCGGTAATAATCGGTATCGGACAAAGATAATTGGGTGCTGTAAATAATAACCCTTATCCTGTCATATACATAAGATTTTCAGTAATACGTGAGTGATTCCTCGATTGCGAACCTCTTGTGATATGATGTCCTTAAATGGGGACATGAGAAGCGTGATTTGTCTGACCTCAGTTGGGGACACATACATAATTACAATGATGAGCATCAGACTATGTCTGCTGTGCTCATGTATTACGTGACCGCTATACATTAATAGTAATTACGTTACACGATGACCTAGTCCTAGACGGAAGTGTATATTGTAGTCATATCTATGAACATGTATAATGAAGCATTTATCACGATGTTTGGACATTGTATCCTTCAGCAATTAAGGTATATGGTATACCATTACACTGACGGGTGAGTAAGGGCCGTGTAGTGTGTATGTGTGGCTGGGGATATGCACCCGCTGATACTACTAAAGCCTGCTTCTTGTAACGTTTTGCTGACTTATGCGTATGTCATTTGTCATCTTGCCACCTGAAGATATCATCTATCAATTCTTATTACCTTCTCAGGGGAAAGATGGGCTTTTTTTAGCCCCAATACACTACAAGTCCACCAATATATGTGTAGCATTACCAAATTTTCAACTAAAATGCAAATATTCGACCAATGATTACTTCTGATAATGCTGTTGGACTTTAAATGGGGTGGAGTGTTATAGGGGGATATAACATACCTCGTCCCTGCCCCACCCCCGCCTCCTACCCACCAAAATAATTCATTTTAACGGGGATTTTTGCATTTCTTCCATGATTGCGCGTACAAAACCTATGAAATCCTTAAGTGCACCCCCACACCCTTCCAAAATCATTGATGTGCTTGGCTTTTCTCAACACCCCTCTTGTTTCAGTCTACATGTGTGATATCCGAAACGCTTTTCCTTATAACACTACCCCCGCTATTATATGGACATTGCTAGAGTTATTATATTTTTGTTGTATACTAATTATCAGAGATTTGCGTCATTTCCTTGGGGAGTATTGTGCAATGCTACAATTATGGTGGAAATTAATTGAAGAATATTTCCAGGAAGAATGTCTATTCCCGTTCCAGTCTGATAATATGTAAGACGTCATAGTTATTACAGCATATGATGTTGAATACTATGCTGTACAACTTGAAATTACAAACACCTCTTTATTGAGACCACATCTATAATAAGACCATTTCTAGTGATCGCAGACCTCTATAAACAGTCCATCACGAACCTCTACACACAGACCAACTGCCTATTGAGAACACGTAAAGGCAGTCACGTGGTGGTCCTAATTTTACCGGTTCTGCTGTAGCTGTTCTATTATGCACAAGCCTGCACTCTTAAAGATACAGTAGAACCTTCTATTACAACTACCTATCAATTAAGGTCTACTGGAGAGGTTTTACTGTACCTATAAATGGTTATGACACCCGGCATGTATGGTGGATTGTAGTTTTCATACGTGTATTATACATTTGAACCAGTTTATCTAGAACTCAAATCGCGTTTATTGAAAATCTAGAGAGCTAACATTTAGAGTTATCCAATTATTTGCAAACACAATATGAACTAACGTGAATGTAAATGGTGACTTGGTCATAACATTGAGAGAATTCGAAATAAACAGATTCTACACTAGACCTTATTCTAACCAAAACAAATGAAAAGTCAGGTGTATGGAATTGGTATTTTGTTTGACTTGTCCATAACTTCGAGTGATCGGACTTCGAATAAACATTAAATGTGCTGGCTGTAGGTTTCACTTCATTTGTTCAACTTATGCATAACTTCGACTTATCAGACTTTTAGATAACGTTACCTTTAATGTAGTTTTCACTTCATTTATGCCACTCATCCATATTTTCTAGTTATCAGACTGCAAGATAACATTACATATAATGTAGTTTCCAATTCATTTTTCCCAATTATCCATAATTTCAAGTTATCAGACTTCAAGATAACAGGTGATATACCGTTACGTGTTTGCTGCAGGACGGAGAAGCAGCTGGTGTCTGCACGGGGAGACCTGGTGGAGATGCGGGCGTACCAGCGCGTGTACCGCCACTACAGCTTCTACCGGATACGTGTAAGGGAGTTCATGCCGGACTCCGGCAGATCTATATTCAATCTATACTATTCCAAATTCCGCTAGGCAGACCTACATGTAATGAAGAGGTTAATGTAAATGTAGATGTGGTGGTTTATAGTCCTGAACCAGGCCTTGCTCTCACGACTTTACAACGTATACCAGGTCATTGGACCACTTATTGATCATCAATTGATCATTTTTCATATGCTTGGTCTAGACTATGAGAAGCACAATACCGCCTGGTTACTGCATGTTCTATGTTAATTACGAATTACTATCCTAGTTTTGTTTATTTGTTTGTTTCTTCTTACCCCGTATACAGTTACTTTCAAACTGCATAAACTATGGCCTCAAATTAATACTACTTCTATAAAGAGATATCAATAAGAAGGCCATATATTTTCAATTCCAAACCTTCAATACACCGCCATAAACTCCCTTAAAGGAATCCCCTCTCTATTGAAACCACTTGGGACAATGTGCGGGACAGTCTTCTTTTCTAAGCTTATACAGTTGATTTATCACACCCTACTGCATTAGCACAATGCCATTGTGATTCGTGTCTCTTTTTTTCCAGGACAGACTGAGCAGTGAAATGGAAAGAAAAAACAACCAATCAGCGTTGACCTTCAAACCAAAAACCATGGGAAGTGAACCACGTGACATCAATGCTGATATGTCATTGGACAGTGACTTTGATAGAGAGTTCAGTGCCCTGCAAATAGAAGATAAAACACACTATTCTCCTAGGGAACATCACCTTGGTGATAGAGAGTGTTCAAATACCAGAGACGAAGCTCCTAATAGAAATGTGTGGCATAAAAAGAAACCGTATTCAAATGAAAAGCATGCCAACTCAGAAAATGAAAGCCCTAATTTGAACCACTTAAGTGCTCTTCCCATTGAGTGTAGAAATAGCTTTTCTATGCGCAGGTTCTTGGACGCGAAAGCGGAAAAATACAAGGATGCCATGAAACCCGAAAATAGGCGGAAAGAGCGAGTGGAAAGGATCCTGGCGAAAATCGCTCTGCCGGAAATTTTCAACAGGAATAGCACCACATCAGCCATTCTCAGGGGCTTTAGGAAGGGAGGGGGTTTGATGAGTTAAATGGGGCCAGTGAGACAGGGGAAGGTTGTGTGAGGGGAGTCGCAGAGACGCATGTCGGTTGTGGAGCAGCGTGAACGAATGAGGAGTGTTAACGCACAAAACGTTGAACGATTGTTGCACAGGGCAAAGACAGTTTCTTGATCATCATAATTATTTATAGACACACCAATGGTGAATAAGACCATTAACAATACATACATAAATTATGTTGCAATTAATGGACCTGGGTGTATGTATTGATATAAGCGATTTCGCAATTATTCGAACCCAGGACCACTACCACATACAGCCTGAACTGTCGGGATAGCCGTGTGGTCTAATATACCTGCTTTATATGACTGGGGAATAGATGCCACGGTGGGAGTGTTCCAAAGTTCGAGGCCCTACTATGTGATATAGCTTTTTTAAACTTGGAGAAAGAACCCTCTAATGTCGAGCCTTGTACAATTTGAGACGCTATGTGTCATAAGTGGGCATCACATTGACTTAAATTCAAAAGGAACTGTTGCTGTTTATGGTCTAATTTGGTGCAAACCTTTTTGTGACACCACTTTGTGATAGATTAGAAATATCTTCTAAAAAGTTGAATTCAATCAATGTAAGATGTTGATCGAACTATGTTTGTAAAATAGCATGAAAGAGTACAGACCTATTAGGACAATGCCTTTGCTCAATATTTACCGAGCAATGTGACACATTTGAACTGTGCATCAAATTATTACAATAATTGTGGACGTTTGAGTATATTGGCCATGCCAAAAACATTATTGTTACATTCCAGTATTCAGATATGTAGTTGCACATTACCTACTATGTCACTTGATCTATGTATTACAGTTTAAACTTCAATCATCGTCAACTCTATAACTTAAAACAACCCCCTTGTAATAAGACCATTTTAGTGGTCCCATATCCACATTTCCATACCGTGGAGAACCTCTAGTAGGAGACCACCTCTTTATTGAGACCATTTGAAGCCAGATCCATTTATGGTCCGAATATGGAGGTTCTGCAGTACGTATATGCTTCATTTACATAAAACACACGAAACAAGAAAGCACTGCAGTTCCTAAAACTCAACCTGATACTTAGACCTGAACGCACTGAGGCAGATTTTTTTTCCCGTATATAATTTGCTTTCCAAGAATATTATAGGATGGTGTTAGATGTTATGTAGTTTTTAGTAAGATAGAAGATTAATTAACTGGCACTGTAACCCTAGACTTGTACTGTGGGAGTTTTCTTCAAAACGGTGCATGTTGGATTTATGAAGTAACAACATTGAAATGGGAGAAATGGAAGGTGCTGCTCCATAGTGGTGATATCAGGTGTCCTTATTTATAAGGTGTCCCAATGACGAGGCTTTTACTGCCATACATATAATATTAGAACACCACTTTTGCTGTTATTGGCTCCATGACTGTGTGTAGTATTATTTATGACATAGGCAGATCCAGGGGGTGCACGGGGCGCCCCCCCCCCTTTCCCACCAAAATACTTCATTTTCATAGGGTTTTCATGAAATCACGTATGTGCGCCACTGCGCCCCCCCCCCATTTCGTTACGTGCCCCCTCCCCTTTTTCCAAAAACCTGGATCTGACTATGTGTGATCAAGCTGAAACTTTACTACTAGATTTACTTGATCTGACACGAAACTTTCAAATGGCATTCGTCATGTTTCTTCACAGTAAAAATCTGTGTGCAGGAATATGGCAGATGTCATTTGAAACGTCTAAATATGTTCATTAAAATACAGTAAAGGTATCAATTAACTTAAATGTATTTTTTAAAATGCATATGTTTGCACGGGAGAAAATATATTTCTTTTTACTTGTTTTTGTTTTTTGTTCCCGTTTTTTCAAAGGTGAACAGACAGACACACGGGCTGGGTATGGTATTGTAACGATGATAATCCATTCGTTTCACAAACATGTAACTCTTTGAAGATTAAAAGGTGACGCCATTTGTATGTGCACATTAGCCTTCATTACACGCTGTAATTTGTCAACACCGGTCATAGCGCGATGCGATTATGATCTCTGAGAATACATCTGGTATGCTATAGAACAGAGGTTACCGAATTCATCCCAAGTTAAAAGTAAAAAGATTTGCACAATTTTGATACAACTCTCTTGGGTAGAAAATCGGCAATTTCTCTATTACTGCGTAACAGAGTTGTTGTGTGCATACCGGACGGATGGATGGACGGACGGACGGACGCAATTAATTGGGTACAAGCCAGTGTATAAAACACTGGAACAGTGACATTCCAGTGTATTAAACACTGGTTTGCCCTCACCGGGGGCGCTTTTCATTTAAATATAACAATGAGTTTAACATATTTAATGATTTTTATATTACTGGATGCCTTTTAAGTGACAGAAGTGATGTTTTTAATATGTGTTCTATAAAGTTTATTCAAGAGGCGTGGGAAATAAGGAAAAAAAATAGGAAGTGCTCTGTAACTAATACTATGATATTATTTTATTACTCTACTACATTATATTATTTATACTACTTGATTTCATTTTATTGAATCCCGTAACAGAGGGTATTTTACTGCATTTTGTAAATCTTCTTAATAAATGCTGTAAATCGTAAAAAAAATCTACACTGATCGCAACATTTGACGAGTACAAACTGACTTTCTACGTGTACTTCAGTCACATCGGATTATCAACCACCGACGGCGGGCTGGTCGGTAGCCCCGGCGCTCTGGGATCTTCATCTGTTAATCCCCTACAAGGCCCTACATGGTGTGCTGAAATACTTATTCTCCCATCTCATTCTCGCCCTTTCATGTTATCTCGCCTCGTGTCTCCTATGCTCCCTGCTTACTACGCCGCCTCACCAGTCCTCAGCTCTGTAAATTAACTGTCCAAAATTAACCATTTCACGTATAGCTGTCCGCTCCTTTCCTGTTGATCTGGCGTCTCAGACAGAAGTCCCAAATCAGCTGAGTGAGTTTCACTAACAGAGGGGATCTGGTTCCTCCCAACTTGTTGACATGCGCTACCGCCGTCCGGTTGTCGGACCTCACATGAACGTGGAGGTTTGATCTGTTCTTCACCAGCGTCTGCAGGGACAACAGGATTGCTCGCATCTCCAGAGCATTGATGTGTTCCACAACTTCCAATTCTGTCCATCGACCTTTGGCTGTCTGACCTCGCAGGATCCTGCCTCCCCAGCCTGTGTTGCTGGCATCCGTTTCCATCACCAGATCCGGGGAGGGCGAAATCAGTGTAAAGCTCATGTTTAAATACTTGAAATGCCGTAGTGTAAAGAAATGAAATCATTTGCTAAACTGTGTCTTCCTTTGATTGTTACAGTAATTCACCTACATCAACTCACGTCCTGATCAAAGCTCTTTAATAACAAGTATGTCGTTTAGCTCTCAATAGTGTCGATATGAAAGAACAGCATTTTGCTTTCCAATGCATCAATGGCTATTACATATCACATAATAATACACGGAACCCATTTTACCCATGTAGGGCCCTACTGGGTATTGTCAATATTGCGCAGCCTAAGCCAAATCCGCCCCGAGCCAAGAGCCTGCGCATACACTTCCCCTCATGTGATGCGATCTAGGCCACAGTACGGGACTATATAAGAGTGCGTGGCCGGTGAGTTTCACTGAGGGGCCACCTCCGTCACAGGTGGACAAGTGTGCAATGGTGGCAGGCAAGGAAGCACGCTACTGAAGGCCCCATCCCTGTCTCTCGGTGCTCGACGAACGGCGGCGTCCGCTCTGTTACCTTACCTGCCTGTGCCTGCAAACTGACTACCCCGGGACCAATTGGAGGATGATGTAAGTTGTGTTTTTTTCCAAATACAATATTTCCTTTAGTTTTTTTATTTATATGAGTGATATCATTCATTGTATATTGATCATTATTCGTGTGAATCGTTGGAGGAATTTTTACTGTTGCATGATGATTTAATCCCCAAGTGATCCTACTTTTTTGTTTATGTAATCTTTGATGATGTATTCATGGTCTCTTTATTGTACTGTTTCTAGTCATGTTTTGATTAAGCATGCTCATTTATACAGTGTTTCTGGTTACAGGCAGCGCCGACCATGGTGTCTGCTACGGACAGAGGCAGCCAATCGCGAGGACACTAGTGACGTTGCAGACGGAATCTGAGCCACCCGTGGACTTTGCGCGCTGCTACACTCGTGGAAGGGCTTTGAAGTGGGGATTCATTTCAAGGAGTGGACCACATTGGTAAGTTCAAATGTTTACTTCTTGGCTAACATTGAATGGGTAGCGTATATGGTCCAGTTTAAATCCGATCTCCCAACTCCGATTTCTCTTCATGTCTGGTCACATTATGATTATGTTGGAAGTCCAAAGATCGCATACATAACATTTTCAATCTAGGCTACTCATTTAATTAAGTTAGAATTGTCCATTAACTACAGGCCTAAAGTAGTTGGTTAAAGCTTTCAACAAAAACATTATAGTTAAGAACATTGAAAGATAATAGTACAATAATTTGATTCCATAGGATGGAAAATACTAAACACCCCAGCATATGTGTAGATTAAAATATATAAAGGTGAATTAGTAAGATATAATATGCAATATGCAATAAAGTGAAAGATGTTTTGAATAACAAATTACATAAATTGGAGAAAAACATTGCTATGTATACTGAATGTTATGATAATCTAGATAATAGATCTCCAACAACCTTATGTACGTTTTATACATGGCACTACTTGGAAAATGTGTTGTCAAAGCTAATGTTCTTCTGGCCACGAAAGGATCTATGCGATTTAAAGTGCTATTAGAAGTTTTACTTTCTTTTCTTAATTCAACAGTGCTCTTAAAATTTGTTTATAAGTAACCTCTAATTTGGCCAATAAAACCTTAAAATGAAAACATAAAATTATATCACAGAAGTTATTGGAGTAAAGTGAAAACTTTTCAAATCTTCAATCATTTCGTAACCTAATGTAATATTTTGTTGATGCACAAAAAACATTGATCGCATTTGAAGTGTCCTGGTAGTAATTTTACAAATTAAAAATTAAAGTTTATGTTTAATTTAAAATCAAAACAAAGTTCAAATATTTGAAGAATGCTCCCAGTGTTGTGTTAATGGTTATTTTTGTAAAAGTTAATAAAATTAAAGCAATCTTTCAAAATTTAATTTTCAATTCTTTACATAGATGAGCGCATTTTGCATTAAGTGGATAGAGGTCTTTGGCAGCGCTTATTTTACAAAACTAAAACCAAAATTTAAGTAACAGAAATCTATGTAATTTGTTCAATCCCTAGTGGTAATGCAAGATTAGTTTCAATAGTTTGTTGTATAAGTTCTTGCTATGTAAGTTAAACCTAAAATTGCAATGGATATTTTCAATTACTGGAATTCTTTCAATAATTGTGGGACATTCATCTTTATCTAAAATTTAATGAAATTTCTTTAAAGTAGATGATGATTGTAAAATCATAGGAGACCAGTATTTGCTGTCTTTACATATAAGAGATTGATCTGGAAGGTTTCTAGGAGTCCTGTAATGTAGAGATTGTTTAAAATGGTGATTAAAATGTTAATCTGTGAATGATTTCACAACCTTCACAGTGTAGTAATTTTACAAATTAAGTAAATAAGTATTTGATGTTTTATTTAAAATTGAAGACTATTCAATATTTGAAGAATGATCAAAAAGAAATGATAATTCAACTTATTCTTTCATTTTGGGTTTTCTTCATTCATGATATTTTGACAAGAATTTAAAAATTTGCCTTATTTTACAAAACCATTGGGACTCGCATTTTAATTTGTTTAATGTTTCCCTAGTGGTAGTGTAAGAATCGTTTCAAATAGTTTTATTCAGTTGCATAATGACATTGCTATATAATGTGGTACAAATAAAACCTAAAATTGCAATGGATATTTTCAATTACTAGATTTTTTTCAATAATTTCGATGGGACATCTATATTAATTTAGCAGATGATGTTTGTAAAATCATAGGAGACCAGTATTTGCTGCCTTTACATATATGATTTTTAAGAGTTATGGAGTCTTGTAATGTAGAGATTGTTTAAAATCGTGAATAAAATATCAATCTGTGCATGATTTAACAACCTTTACAGTACAGTAACCACATATTGGTATCCCTAAATTTATTCTTTAAACCGCAAACAGTTTATTTATTTAATTTGGAATGGTAATTGCAGTTGAATTATACATTCCCCAACATAATGGTCTTTACAAAAATTTCATTCCACTACATTTGGCTTGGGTTTTGGTGTACTGTAAGGAGAATTGAAAAGATGGTGGACACAGAAATTTTCAGCAATTTCCAACTATTGTTTTTAAATCTTCATATTTTGATCTGTTAAAATGTCTTTAATAAGAGGTTTTTTATTCAATTGAATGGCACAATTAAAGTGAACTAAATGGAATTTAAATATTTCAAATATTCAATGACCCATAGTGTAAATTGAAAAATTACATAGATGACTTTCATCCATAGGAAAAATTTATTTCTTTAAATGTATGTTTAAGCTTTTTAGAAAATTGTTTAAAAACATCCCCTAAAATATTTAAAATTTAACATTGGATTTCTATATAACCTTGGATTTATTTGATTTACAATATGGCATTAGGTGTAATAGTAAGGAAGTAGCTTCATTATTATTAAACTATTTATATTTAATACTTGCCGCTTTTTG
The DNA here is from genome assembly GCA_019095985.1 of Streblospio benedicti. Lineage (NCBI taxonomy): Eukaryota > Metazoa > Annelida > Polychaeta > Spionida > Spionidae > Streblospio > Streblospio benedicti. The sequence goes on from CM032663.1 coordinate 49,830,437, forward strand.
ACACACTATTATTTTTTGGTTTGGCATTGGAATTATGTAAAGTATAATTTTTAAAATGATAATCCATAATTAGTTTTACTCAAATAAACTTGATTAAATAGTAATATTGAAAAAACTAAATTTTAATTAATTTGTTTATTTTAGGCTGGTTTGTCAGTTTTTAATTTTATAGACAATATTGTGTTGTATAGCTATGATAAACAATTCCCGATCTTAAGATTATATGTTATTTATTTATCTATAAACCATACATATAATTAATATTGTAGACAAATAATTAGTTTTTCATAACTTCACAGGTTTGAAGTTTCCACCATTACAGGGTGGCACAAAACTATAACTGCAAATCAGTATCCATGTCTTTTCAACCTACATGTATTAATTGTATTCCTTTCCAATCCTGCTTTAAAATCAACTTCATTATAATGAAAAATCTGTTTATCAGTTGCATATACTTTTTCAAAATAGTTACTGCCGTTTTGCTGTAGAATAGTTAGTTGAGTTGATGGATTATATCATTTTGCTAATTCCCTGTGTTATGCTCGAGTGGCTTTCTCACAAGGCTAGCCACAATTAAGGCAGAGTGGGGGCACTCTATGTAATATCAGCTGGTGGGACACCAGCCTCTATAGAAATCCCAACTGTAACATAGAAAACAAGCCACATCAGTGCGTTTCTCTCTTCTCTGTCAATTGTTCCTTCTCATGAATATTCATAAAAACGTAGATATACAGGGTAAAATGTCATCATCATCAACACATACGCAACACAACACAAACCACTGCAATTATCGAAGACTGGATGTGGCTTCATAATTGGTTTATAATTGATCCAACAGTAGAATTCTTGATGTATATACTATTGTGACGATGATAATTCATTCGTTTCACAAATACCTCTTGTTCAGGCAGATTTAACAAGCTGCCATTTGCAAAAGTGTGCCTTGCTCGTTACATGGGCAAAAGCAACAACAACACGGCAATCACGTGGCAATAGCTTTTATCACGCCCTGTACTAAATCTAAACACCAAATTGGAGGGCAGAGCGATCAAGGATATCTTTATACAACCTTTATAAAAAAAGATAAAGTTGAGAGTGGTGGCGAGACCGCATGATACCATAGAGGCTGACTACTATTGTCCTTATTTGGAATAAGCAAGTTCAAATTGAGTTCAAATTTACCTGATGAATTATACATATATTTGACCTAATAGAGATGGGATCAAGGCCTGTACTCCATGGGATGCTTCTTAGCTGTTTAATGACTGCTAATTTGTAACTCTTCGCTTTGATATTTTTTTAAGTTTGCAAAAGGCCCATGTATGAAAAAAGTGATCCACTTGTAGTGGTTTAATTTGCATTACAATTCTGAAAGTAGGCGCTAAATTGCAAGAAGATATTTGAAATACTCATGGTCCTTAATGAATTTGAAGGGTAATAGATCATAATTAGATAAGTAAAATTTTGCAAGCAGTTGATGTCTAAAATATTATGATAAGGGGTATTCCATATCCTTTATTGGTGTAGTTGGTATAGGAATATTTATAGGTGTGTTATTAATTTTAAAAGTTAAAACTTACTATTTGGTTTGAAAGTATAAATATAAGCGAGGTTTCATAAAGTTGTGATTTTATGAGCTCCCGAGCATCCTATCAAAATGTAAGATGACTGGAACCCTCTGTAAAAATATACTTTTAACCATAAGTTTTTAAGATCATAAAGGATTTTTTCCAACATTTCGGATAAGGTTTTTGTAAAAATTGATAGAACTCCTTCATATTTCAAAATTTGATTTTCAATTATGGATATGGAACATTTAGCACATTGATTAATTGGATGCAGGTCCTTTGTCAAACATTATTTCACAAAATTAACTAAAGAATTA